>JAMAGZ010000039.1:0-242728 GCA_023626575.1 Penicillium sp. PF1803
GAACTAAAGAGATGATTAATAATGACTCCTATCTTAATTTATTATAATCCCTATATAGAGACCTAACTATAGATAGATACTTCTAATAGTTATATAGGAGTAGTACTCTCTTAAAAGGATTTAGATAACTAATAGTATCTAATAGCTTTCTTCTTAAAGATGATAGATCTTATAGAGTAGTAGTATAATACTTATAATAAGGAAATACTCGCGATTATTCGGTCCCTTAAGGAATAGTGTATAGAGCTAGAAGGTCTATAGCGAACTAAACGATTTAGTATCTAGATAGATTATTAATCGCTTTAGTACTTTATAATAGGTAAAAGACTAAATAGCTAATAGGCTCGTTAGTGTGACTACCTCTCTTGATTCTATTTCCTTATCTGATTTTACCTAGGAAAAGGAAATATAGTAATAGACGCGTTATCTCGTAAGGATAAGCCTTAAAGGGGACTTAAGGAGTAGATTATACTTCCCTATAATACTCTTAAGTATAGAGTTTATCCTAACGATAATCCTCCCTATATTATTAAGGAGCGTGACCTAGCGACTATATAATTATAGCTTAAGAAGGAAATATAGGGAGACATTAAACTTAAGACTTAAGTCGCGCTTATAGGGATTAAATTAGTGGTAGAACGGGTAATAACGATAAACCGCACACACGAGAGCCTCGAGGAGTTCTAGAGACTTACCTATTAAGGCTATAATAAGTAGAAATTATAAGAGGAGGGTCTACTCCTTTTCGAAGGAAGGCTTATTATACTAGATAATAGTAACTTAAGGGTAAGGTTATTAGATAAAGTGTATTAATAGCTATCCACGGTATACCCTAGCCGTAAGAAGACCTACTAGATAATAATATCCCGCTATTACTAGAAGGGAATCTAGAACGATATAAGTTAGTATATTAATAACTACTAAATCTATAAGCGTATAAAAACTTAGAAGGATAGAGCGCTAAGGTTATTATAGCTATTACTAATACTAAGTCGCCCTTAGTAATATATTACTATAGACTTTCGGTCGTTTCCCCTAGATCGCTAAGGTTACGACTTAGCATATATATTCGTAGACTATCTAACAAAGCGACCTATTTCTATTCCCTACTATAAGGATATTAATATAAAGGGAACGGCTCACCTATTTATAGAGTATATCTACTAATAGATAGGACTACTAGAGTTAATTATATTAGACTAAGGTCCTTAGTTTATATCTATATTCTAGAAAGAGTTCTATAGGATCCTTAGGATATAGAGGAAACTCTTAATAGTATACTACGCGTAGACTAATAGGTAAAGTAAGATTACGAACTAATATATAGTATAATAACTAAGACTATTTATAAGCTACTACTAGAACGACTAGTTAGAGTATCTACTAATAATCGATTTTATAATAGTAACCCTACCTTAGGAAATAATAGGACATTCGCCTTTCTATATAGAAAGGGGATACGAACTAAGAGTCTCCTTTAATTAAAAGCTAAAGGTACCTCTTAATTAGAACTACTAGGAATCCCCTTCTCTATTAAATACGTAGATTATAGAAGCACGTGACTACACGAACTAAATATAGAAGATCTAGGAAGAGATTTAGTAAAAGGCGACGAAGGCCTAGTAAAGATAAAAGATATAAGCCGATAAGCATCGAAGAGAGGAAGACTTTAATATAAGTAACGAGGTATATATAATAATAAGGCATTAGAAGATTAATAGACTAAGTTATAAGCTAGTAAACTAAACTAGTAGGCTATTTAAGATTATTAAGAAGGTAGGCTATATATTTAAATTAGACCTACCTAATTTAATTAAAGTGCACCTAGTATTCGCACTAGAAAAGCTATATCTAGCGAAACGAATAGAACCTTTATATAGTTAAATCATAAACCTAAAACCCCCGGAGGTTATAAATAACGAGATTAAATAAGAAGTCGACGAAATAGTAGTAGTACGAAAGCATTACTAGAAGCTTTAATATCATACGAAATAGGTCGGAAACGAAGACGATAATTAGTATCTAGCTAGTAATTTCAAAAATACACCCGATAAGCTACTAGCCTTCTACTAGAAATATCCGGAATTACCAGGACCCCTAAAGCGGTTAAACAACTAGATAGAAGCCGCTTTGCACGATCGTTTTGAACCGGATCACCCTAACGATAATCAGGAGCTCTGATTAGCCAGACCAGAATGCGCACAGACCAGATACTGTTAAGATTAGACCTGAGGGGCCAGGTCCTTTTAAAGAAGGGGGCAATGTTACGAGGTTGACGATGAGGAGGTTTAGAGGTATCCAATTACGGGAGGCGGTATGCGTTAGCAGAATGTTTGCAGGTTTCCCCCAGGAAAACAAAGGGCATCACCATATGATGCCGAGGAGATTCTGGAGGAAGCTTCTTCTTCTTCTTTTCCCTAGCTTTAGTTGCTTAGTTAAATGATACAGCAACCTTTATGGATTCGCTCCTGATCTTCGTAACAGTGACGGTGTACGCGGGCGTTCACTATAAGCTAAGAGATTAGGTGTAAGAAGAGGAGTAAATCTTAACTAATTCGTAAGGCTTTCAATAATAGGTCCCCTATTAACTAGCTAAATACCGCGAGACTCGAATGTATCGCATATAATATATAGAGTGAGGGCCACCTAGCGTATAGGCTGAATTATAGAAAGGAAATCGGATTTGCCGATTGAAGCACTAGCCTAGAACGTAACCTTATTATTGAACGCCCTATAATGAGCCTTATAGCTTAAAAAGGGTTTCCTATTAAGTGGCTAGTAAAGGTGAGTCGAATATGATAGAAATCTAAAAGGAATAATCCTATTCGCCTCGCATTTTTGAAGGAATTTAAGCGTAAGGTGCGCTCTATAGCCATTAAGTAAAAGATAGCGCTTTTCATTAGGGCGTAGCCGTCTCTACGATCTAGAGGCTATTATAAACGAATCTAGCTATTAAAGAGCTAATTCGTTATTAACCTAGCTAGTTAGTGATAGCGTAAGGGTAGTATTCCCTAGTAGGCCGCTAGATTTATAGAACTAGCTCTCTATAAACGTGCCGGACCTAGTAAAGATAACTATTAGATTTATTAGCTAGCCGTTAGTAGTAATACATTCTACTATAGTGATATTTTCACCTCTTATGGCGCCTAGTAAATTAGGGTAAGTAGAAGGCCTAATAACCTTACGGTTTTTACCCTAGCTAGGGTAAAAACCACACTTATCTATATTATATATAAGACGATCAGGCATACTACGAAGGAGGATTTTAAGCTGATCGTACTAATGAGCTAAAAGCCCTGCATCCTTAGCTTGAATACGCTTATCCTCCTTGATTTTCTGCTTCACCGGGCGTAGATTGATTTCTTTTGGGAGGCGCTTTATGAAGCGATATGCCCACATCTTACCGACACTAGGACTTTCGGGATCGGCTCGTAGAAGAGTCTGGTCCGCCTAGTCCGTGAGGAGCTTTGGAGTCACCGGCATGTTTAAGTCATTCATTTGAATGATCTATCGAGTCAGGGCTTCCTCTTGAAACTTCGAGAGAGCATAGTTCGTAGGTCTCCTCGAAGTCCTCGGGCGCGTTTTGTATTTGACACGGTTGTGCAGAGTTGATTTAGGAACACCCCATTCGCGCGCAAGCTTCGCTAGATTTTGCTCTTTGCCGGATTCATATGCTTCAGTAGCCTCAGCAAGGCGTGTTTCATACGGCTTAGAGAGTTTAGACATGGTTGGCAGTATATAAGATTGATTGATTTCTGTGAGGGTAGGTGTGAGGGGGTTAGGATGAAAAATCCCATTGCGGTGTGGAATCCCATTACGGTGGGGCGCACCCATAAGCGGAAGCGCAATGGGGGCGCCGACTGCTAGGATAGCCAGCCAAAGGAAGGGCACGGATACGATCTTGAGAGAGAGAGCGAAGGATGAAGGAGAAAAGAGAGGAGATCGGCAGAGGGCACCCAGCTCATCGGGACCCAAAAAAAGTTCAACAGGACCCAAAAAGTTCTGACTAATTTTGGGTCCCGCTGAGGTGCCGGATTTTATTAGCACCCAAGTCCCTAAGCCATATAATATTGTTCAATACATGGATTTCTTTTGGCTTCTTCTGGATATAAATTAGGGAACCTATATGTAGTTATTAAACGAACATATTAAAGTAAATATTATAACTTATTATGACCTAAAATATTTTGGGTCCCGATGAGCTAAAACTTTTGGGTCCCGTTGAACTTTTTTTGGGTCCCGTTGAGCTGGAACCCGATCGGCAGAACCCTAAAGTATGCAGCGGGCGGTGAGGGACCAAGGGTGGTCAGAGCAATAGGATCGTCTCAACTAAGCTTTATCAGGGCCCACGAATGGGCCAAGGACTTCGGCCCATGGCCCAAACCACGGTGGGCTTAGGCCTAACCACCAGCCTAAGCCCAAACCCTAGCCCACGATGGGCCCCTAGGGAGAGTAGGTTGTGGCAGTGGCGTAAGAATTCCAGGAAAGTTGTCCGACGGGTGCGCTCTTCTGCTTGCTCCTTCCTCCGTTTCTCTCGTCTTCCTTCATCTTCGGCCTGCTTCCTTCTCTCCTCTTCCTGCTTCCGCCTCTTCTATTCCAGCAGAAAGAGGCTTTTGTAGTCTGGGGAGCTGTTTTCGGCCATCGACTGTTGGAAAAGGGAAGCATTGCGACAGACGACTGACAAGTGCAGATGGGTGATCTCCAGGTAAGGTCAGCTGATCACGGCTCCCGGCGGATGTATTTTCCGGGAAATGGCTTGTTGCAAGTCAACTCATGTGGGTTTCATCGCCCTACAGAATTACCCACCGTGTCTCGCTCAAAAGCAAAGATGCTCTCCCTTTCTCTTCACAGTGCTCTGCCACTTCTCTGGGCTCTCAAGCTGACGTGTGGCTCAACGATTGTTTCTTCTACCCCTTACCGAAAGCAGCATTCAGCAGGTGATTGATATAAGCGAAGTCGTAGTAACGTAATTCCCGGCTGGTCTAGAAACTCGGTTGGTCTGGAAACCTGCCCCCATTAGAAAATTTCAAAATCGATTATCTCAACCAACGCCCATTAATTCAACTAAATGTAGCGATTTTTACGTATTGATCTTGTGGGCAATCTCCCGATATCCACTACACCTAGGCGGAGCCCTAGCTGTTGGCCTAGTTGGCTGACTAGCCAATTCGACCTCCGCATGCGATTGCACCACACCTTCTTCTACTATTACAGGGGCTAACGCTCCCAGGAACAATGCTCCTCAACAACTCAACGGAGGAGACGACCCGAGAACTTTATCAGTTCCGCAGAGATCCCGCCGCCCTGATAGCGGCGACAGATGGACGCGCTCTTCAATATTTCCCGTTTTGAATGAAGATCCATGGGCTGACTACGAAAAGGGCATTGAGATTTTCCCCAAACGGCGCACTTTTCTTGCCAGGCACCGTCAGAACAAAGCGGAGCTGATTCATGTTCAGCAGCTGGAGGCGGGTGCACAAGAGTCCGACCTGAATTCCATCAGTCGTCCTTCACATCCCAGTTTCCTTCGCCTTCTGCGTTGCTACCATCATGAAGGGTCGACCTTCCTGTTTTGGGGGCCCGTGGAGCTGTCTTTGGCACAGGTCATTGGGTCCAAGTACTCGATCCGAGAAGCTGAGCTTGTGTCCATAGTGTGGCCGGTCGGTTCCAAATTCAATCAGATATCAGCACCGCAGCTAACCACATTGCAGATTATCTAGGGAATTCGATACTTACGAGACTCGAACCGAGCGCTTGCCTCCCTTACGTACGAAACGATTTTCCTGACCGATTCCGGAAGCCTGAGAATTAGTAGGTGCCGCTCTATTTTGCGGTGTTCGAATTAATGCCAGGCTTAGGCGTGTACTGACGTCAGATCGTTCCCTGCCTCTTAGCGGACGTAGAACGCGGTTACGAAATCCACGCCGCAGACATAAATGCTAACACGCTAAAGCTATTTACACTATCCGATATCATTAAATAGCTTCGGAACTAAATAACTCCGCTCGAACCTTAGAGCCCTTAGGCTGAGAAACTGCCCACGCAATTAATGACTGCGCGTTTAGATAATATGTGGCGGGTAGATCTTGCTTCTGAAGAGGAACGGTGGAGCGGAACTGACTTGACCTAGGATGATCTCTTCGCCCAGTTAAAAGGCGGAGAGCTAAAGATGCTAGTCAACACCGTCAGTAAAATCAGCCACTATGATGTTAAATTTTCCTAGTAGTCTCATAATGGAACACGAATGGTACGCGTTAGCAATTGGCTCGTTTGATGGCGGCAGAATTAAAGGGGTAGTGATGTCGTAATTACGAAATTTAGCCAGCTCATTCCGAATAACGAAATTTCATTTCATTGTCTCGTTTCAATTTTAAGCCTATGGCGAAGATCAGATCGCTGCTCTGGGTGCTGTTTGCTTTCGTGTGAGTTACAGTACGGACTGGTTTTGCGTGACACGAATTATGAACTACATACGTACAGTGGCCGATAGTGGCCACCCTTTTATTAGATCTCTTGGGCAGCCCAACTAAGCTACATACAGTGTCATAACCATATGTAACTATCGTCCACTGAACCCAAACCCCCACGGGGGAACCAGGCCCACTTTATGTCTATCCACACTTCTTCAGGAAGGTCGATATGAGCAATGCAACAATGCAACAATGCAACCATATACCATTGCTCATAAATACCACGAGGAATGTCTCTACATTCTCTTCTGGAAGCACAAGCTGGTCTCCAGAACAACCAACATCATGAAAGACCTCCCTCCTCAAGCTCTCGCTAATTGGGAGCTTCGCTACTGCCGTAGCAGCATCAAGTGGCGACGCAGTAAGTGGCGCTACATACTTTCCAATAGCCTCGTCCCGCTCACTAATTTCACCTCCCCAGCGCCTCCACGCCCGCTCCAGCGCCCCTAAATGTAGCAAAGCCCCTTCAACACTATCGCTAAGCGACCCACCCTATGACAATTACTTCTACTCGGACTGCAATGTCGCCGCACAGGCGGTCGTCACGAGCCCGCTGCCACAGAGCAATCTCTCGCTCATCGGTCCACGATTGATCGTGGCATGGCCGGCTGGTGATAGCGGTGTATGCGCGTACTTTGCGCCGCAGAATGGCGTTAATGGAACACTTTCTATTGAGATGGTTAACTCTACAGTTGGCCAGCCCCTGGGCCCTGTATATACGGCTGGATCGAATAGCTCTGCGCCTCCGACTGTCGGCGTCCAGGGCGTGTTGCGCTTCAATGCTTCGGCTACCTTGACAGTTCCTATTTTGGGGAGTATTCGTACTATCTGTGACTTTGTCGAGGGTCCTAGTCTCCTCCAGTCCGAGATCCAGGATGCAATTAAGTTCGTCGCGCACAACGACGGCAGCGCCTCGCTGCAGCGGACATGGCTGGACAATGTCACTACTACAACGTTGACATTCGCCCCTTCGAATGGCACAAACAATAAAGTCACCGTCTCCAATCGCACACTCGTCTTGCCAGCTGGTGACTACCTCTTCTCCGCATCGATGAACTACCCGCAACTCACGGCTCTCAAACCATCTTCCGTGTTGAACAGTGCATCTCGCAATCTGACAACCACCATGCCAGGCCAGACGGCTGCGTTGTCATTCTTGTCTTACTCGGAGAAATTGCTCGCTGGTGCGTGGCGCTTTCTGACGTACTTTGGACGTGACTCGATGCTTTCGGCGTTGCTTCTGGAGCCGGTGCTTAGCTCGGGTAATGGCAGTGCTATGGAGGCTGTTATTGGGGCGGTGTTGGAGCGGCTGAATCGTACTGATGGTAGTGTTTGTCATGAGGAGACTATTGGGTGAGTCTTTCGGCGTGGTATTGTGGTTGAGTGTCTGGTTCGAGGATGCTGATTGCTATAGGGACTATGCGACGTGGACGAACTTGCAGAAGAATATTACGAGTAATGCCATGGTCTGTGACTATAAGATGGTAAGTGTATAGCTGCATTTGGTGTAGTGCTGCTGCATCGACTTATATTGACCGAGTACAGATCGATTCGGACTATTATCTTCCTGTTTTGATGCAAAAGTATTTCCTAGAGAATCCTGTTGGGCAGAAACGAGCTGAGGCTTTCTTCAAGTATTTCAGCACCTGTCCCATTTCTGCGATTGGTGACATAGCTAATGCAAGAAACAGCACGTCGGCCGGATTGATCAATGCCGAGAACCAGAATCTGACATGGGGTCAACTTTCCCTCATCAATGCGGAGCGCATCATGCGTCTTGCTCGTCCTTTTGCTGAAAAGCAGAAGAAAGAGAACCTGGTTCATCTCAAGGATGGACAGGTCGTTGGGGAATGGAGAGAGAGTGAATACGGTATGTCCGGATCATAAATCTACTCCAGAGAGAAAGTATTTAAGCTCACCCTGCAACAGGTATCGGTGGAGGTCGCATCCCCTACGACGTAAACACAGCCCTAGTCCCAGCAGCCCTACGCTCCATCGCCGTCCTCGCTCGTCAAGGTCTCTACCCCAAGCACAAGCAGTGGTCCCAACTAGCCACCAAATATGCGCAAGTCTGGGAAGACAAAACCCTCGACTACTTCAAAGTGAGGATCCCCAAGTCCAAAGCTCAAGACCTAGTCGCATCTTACAAGAACGAATCCTCATTCCCGGGGCCCGACCAAGCCGCCTCCATCACAGACGACGTCGTCTTCCACGCCCTCGCCCTCGACGGCTACAGCAATCTCACCAAAGTAGAAGTTATGAACACGGACGACTGTTTCCGCCACTTCCTTCTCAACACAACCGACGACACCCAGCTAACCCCCTTCCTCAACAACTCCGCCACCAACATCCGCCGCACCTTCCCAGCAGGCCTGATGACCTCTGCCGGCATGATCGTCGCGAACCCGGCTTTCGGGGGAAACCCCGTGTACGCGCAGAACTGGACTACGGGCGCATACCACGGCACGGTGATTTGGTCCTGGCAACTCGCCATGATGGCCAAGGGCCTTGAACTCCAACTTAGCCGGTGCGAATTGACCTCCAACTTTTCAGATTCGAACGGACACCGTTGTGAAAAGGAGAAGGGGACAGTCGCACCGATCCCGGCTTTCTGTGGTGATGACTCCGTTTATGGCAATGTCAAGGCGGCGTATAATGAGCTTTGGGACGTTATTGAGCAGAATGAGAGTCAACTTTCCGGTGAGGTTTGGTCGTGGGTTTATCGGGATGGTGGGTTCCAGGTTACGCCTTTGGGAGTGTTGCCGGCGCCTGGTGGTGGTTCGCAGACCGGTAAGTCATTGATCCTCACTTTTTGATACGGGTGATGGGTTGGGTACTCGGTGTCTTGTATCTTGTACTAATGTGATTGCAGAATCCGATATTCGGCAGTTGTGGTCTTTGGCTTTCCTGGCTGTGACTAGGAATCCGGATTATAAATAGGCGCTGAGTTTAAACCTAATGCACCTTATACACTAGGTGGCTTAGACATTCTTTTGTGGAAGGTTGTTGATAGGCCGTGATCCATGTCAAATACTAGATAGGTTTGAACCAAATTCATTGATCAGCTCTCCCATAAATCTTGACTGCTCCGGCAGCATTGGCAACATGTATTCTCCTGCAAAGTAAGTATGGAGCATGGACATAGCAAATCCACGGCATCCTAAACCAGGCATCGTCATTGTGATACCTAAAAGATGCATGAGATTCCTCGTGGACCATTTAGAAGCTTCGACTCGACAACGTGGAGCTCTGGATGGGCAATATAGCTTTTATGCTTGCAGAATCATGCTCTCAAAGCTTGACCGATGCTATCCGCACAGTAAATGAAGGTATTTCCCTCAAAGATCCTTTCTAGTATGCTTTATGAATCCGACTAGCGACCAGTTTTTACCGACACATGCAGAATTCTCGATTGATATGCGAGGCGGTCTTGGTCACACTGCTTCCTTATTCTCCTTCGGGCGATGTAAACCAATCTCTTAGGTGGACCACAAAGAATAAGCGCTGGCACATGCCACCACTGTGGTCGAATAGTATGAGGTAGGTTAGAAATGGGGCAGAATATGCTGTGACACATTCAACCAGTTGGCATGATTATAATTTCCGCTGAGAAGAATTTTCCATAACCACTTAAACTCATGCTGGTACTACACAAAAGGAAGGAGTCTTGCTGGGACCGCATGACCTCGGGCCTCATGGCAGTATATCAGCTTCCAAGCTTTCGTCACAGCCGCATAGATGGACATGATATACTCTGCTAATTCCAAGAAGTTTAAAGCCAGTGAAAAACTTCTAGATACCTCTTCTACATCTCTATCTGCCGAAATACGGAGTTTAACGCATGACATCTCCATGATCTGTCTCCTCGCCTACGCATGTCGGGCATAAGAGGACCAGACAACCCCGTCCTTGATCTTAGCTCCTCAATCTTGGAACGCAACGATATTATCAGTGATTATTGATCATCGGAGAGTGTCATAGCACTGCTTTAGCACCTCTCATCATGTCAGTCTACGATCTATACTTTGCCTTCGGGAAGCCCGGTACGTACACCCTAGATCACACCGAGGGACATTGTAGGTAAGTAAAGTACATATTATAGCAAGGGATGAAAAGGCTTCGCTGATTGATAAACAGCCAGCACATGCCAATTCGCTATTATGAATGGAGCACAAAACGTCCCATCCAAGCAATCAAGAATCTAGCCTGTGACGCACACGACAATATCTTCATGGTGTGGACTCCTGATAATCGATCACTAGGTAATTTTCACTCCTCCACACTCGTCACTGATATAAGAAACAAGTCAACTAACTAGACCTTACAAGTATGCAAATCCCACCTCGATCCAATCTACCTCCCCCTCCAAAAATTCCTCTCCAAAGAAGGAGGCGTCAACTGTCGAGTCCAATTCGGCCCCGTAGTTGGCGAATACTTCGTCACGAGCGAACGGACGGGACGGTGTCAATGGGTCTCTCACCAACTGGACAAGGATATGATCAATGAATCAGCTCGGTTTAAGATGTGTTCTCTTGGGATTTATGATACGTATGTGGCTATTTTTGCCGATGGCTCGGCGAAATGGTCTCTGGGCGAGGAATATCCAGGACTGCTTAAGATTTTCAGACGTGTTCGACAGGGTGATTTGGTGGTATGTATTTTCGCTGTTATTTATCCAGGAGATTTGAAAATATCTGACTTCGGGCTTGTAGTTTGTTGCTCTGAATCCCTACCGAGCAAATGAGTTCTTCGTCGCCCTCGCTGATGGAATCGTGCATATCCGAGCCAGTGCATTAGTCGAGGAACATGTTCTGGATATACTGGGTCAGTATCCGAACTTGACAGTCGTGACTAGCGATGTCAGCAAGTATAGTCGCACTGTATCTGGGGATCAAGGTCTTCCAACGAAATCTCGAACGAAAGATTTTATAAAATTTATAGCTAAGAATGTGGCTGGAGGGGTGATTTCGTCTGCGGTGGCTGCTACATTCTCCTGCACTGTTATGTGATTACGGTGGTTATCATGAGAAGAATGCCTCTACTGCTGTATCAGTGAACTGCATGATGAAAATCAAATTGCCGAGATAAATGGGAATGATTATCGTGCTATGGGTATGAATACTGCATATACAAGATACATCAGACAGCCTCCGAACTCGAGTACCGACGGAGAGAAATAGAAATGAATAACATGACAATAACGCCCGCAAAAAAACCAAAACATCAAAATTACACCCAGTGGCTTGTAAAAGCATTTCACGCATCGGTCTTCTTCTCCCAAGATCCCGATTCATCCTGCACAAGTTCAAACTCGCGGTACCCCTCGACCAAGCCGTCAGTCAATTTGGTAATAGCAACCCATGCAGGAGTGTATTGCCTGGCTTCACTGAGAGCCGGGATAAGATCAGGACTATTGTCATCGCTCCAGAGACACGAGATGCGACCCTTGAGGGAGCCATGCTCGTTGAACTCGACATCCACTGTCCACGAGTCATCCCACGTACGGCTCCAGAGGCGAATCTCTTGTATGCCGTCCGAAGACGGTTTGATAAAGCGCTTGTCAGGGGCGGTGGACCCGACGACACTAAAGTTTTTGATGGGGTGGCCGTCCATGGTTATGCGGCAAGCGCGAGTGTTCAGACCCGAGACTTCGAAGCGGACGGAGCGCGTGTTGCTTTCGGAATGAGAGATGCTATAGGAGACCCAATCCACTGAAGGACCTGCAGCAGAGGCGGGAACAACGTTTGGCTCGGCACCAGGCCAGCCGCATTGCAAGAGCTTCCCACCTCTGACGTGGGTCTTGCACTCTGCGTGGCCCTGTGCATTTGGAAGGCCACGGACAATGTCTTCAATAAAGGGGCTGACACCGGCAAGGTAAGCCGTAGAGTTGCCTCTGTCAAGGTCGACTTGCTGCGAGAAGAAGACCTTCATGCGGCTGGAGTCAGAGAAGGGGAAGGCGACCAAGTTGTAGATGAGAGTGCCGAGGAGAATCAAGAACAGGAAGATCGGGATGTGGTAGGTGTAACGGTGGATATATGGCAATATCGGAAGGAAGATCAATGTGATGAAAAGCGTCATGAGCAGGTACAAGACCAGCGTAGGATCACCGTCTTGGCCGGTTTGGTGAAGAGCACTAGCGGCAATTAAAGCCAGAGGAGCCAGCATGGTTATATTGATCGGAACGGTGAGAAGCAGCTGGATTACCCAGGTCCAGCTGGGCATCGATGCACTCCAAGCTTGCTCATTTCCATACACGTTGGGATCTTGCTCTTCATCCTCGTCAATCTCGTGGTTCGCCACATAGTCACCAGGAACGTTGACGTAGTTTGCAAACGTTGTGCGCTGACCACGCAGCAGAGATGTCGACTCCGTTGGCTCCTCGTCGGCTGCTTCGTCGTCTTCGTTCCCATCGCCCGTGCCAAGTCTGCTACCATAGCTGCTAGGTTGTCGCGAATCTTGACCCAATTGACCGACATACTCTGACATCCTTGGAAGGGAAAAGAGCTCAAGGTAGGAGATCCATGTGGCCAAAAAGACACCCGCAAAGTAGAACAGGGTGAAATAGCCACCACCCATTTGACGCTCATTTTCGAGGACGGTGGCGAGGACCAATATCGCCCAGGAAATAACAAACATCCACGTGTAAGTATACACTCGGTGGAAGGCAGATGGCCGCGCAAAATCAGCCACACGAGACACGAACCAAGCCAGGAAGATCCAGGCAGAGATCATCATGCTCCAAACGGCGTAGGTACTGCTGTGTATGATAAGCGGATTGACCTTTGCCAGCATATAAGCAAATCCGACAATAACGGCGGTAGGAATACCGATCAAGAATGGGAATCGAAAGAAGCCCCGAAGACCCTGAAGCGGAACCTTCTCGTCGCTTGTCTCCAAATGCACCGAGGACCGGAACAAATACATCTTATCGGCCTGCGAAAGGGCAATGCTGGTCACAAGCAAAGTCAATGGTGCCACGATCAGCAAGGTGACAGACAGGGCGAAAAGAGTGTGTAGACGGAAGACGGCGAATGCGCTACCGAACAGATCGAACCAAACAGCCTTGGTACCTTGACCGTTGGGTACATTGCCATCATCCCGAACCCGGCCATCAAATCGGTCAGTATCGTCAGAAACAAGATCCTCGGTGGTCGCAACCGCCCCAGAGAGCATATGCCACAGGGAGTCAATGCTGGTGTGTCGCGCATCATCCTGATCGGTATGATACCGAGCGCGGGGCTCCATGAAGGCAACATCCAGCCCTCGCAGCCCCATCTCACCATCGAAGACGATATAGTCAGTCTGGCTACCGACAAGCTCGAACCCATTGGCGCTGATGATAGACCCAAACGGATACTTGGCTTTCGCATACGCCTGGGTGACCTCCGTATCTGTACTGCGAAACAGAGTCGCCCGGCCGCCAGCACCAGCACCCTCCAGATTGAGGAATGTATGGGCGAACTTGGCCATCGGATGCTGGCTGTACGCACGGGCACCATTCAGGTAGTCCTCCTCGCCATTGTTGAACAGCACCACCAGGCCACGACGCGGCGCGTGGCCAGGCGAAAGGAAGTACTTGACCAGCTGCAGGCATGTCACAACACCGACACCATCATCCGTAGCTCCGAATCCAGTCGACACACTGTCATAATGCGCGTTGACCAGCACCCCGCCCTTACCAGTGGGCGCCTTACCGGGTGTCTCCCACCACTTCTCCTTTTGATCTTCGAAACCGCGAATGTATACCAGGATATTAGTACCCTCGAAATAAACGCCGCTCCGTTGGTCGAAGAATGTCAGGTTCGATGTGAGGTCATCAAAGACGAAGACCTCGGGCTTCTCCTCATCTGGGTTGTAAGCTTCGGCGGGTGGGGCGGATCGCTGGATCGCGTCGATGCGCTCGAGTAGCCACGCTCGAACATGGTCGTTTTCATGCGAGTTGTAAGGATGATAACCTCTAGTGAGTGCTTGGAGGTCCTGCCATGCCTCGGTCAGGTTCAATCCTTCGGGGCTGGTTCGGGGTGCAGCTGGGACGTTCAGGTGGATGACAAGGATGGGGATGATCAGGGCGAGAAACACTGCGGTGGTGATGATGGTCACTGGCCACGGTGTAAAGGCCAGAGGGTTTCTGGCCCTGACAGGAGCCATCGCCGGAGAGGTTCAAGCGAATGTAGCGGTCGAGGGCGAGGCGTGAAGGTGAGGTTGGAGAAAGGAAACGGGAATGCGGGGGCCGCGAGAAGCTCTCGGAGTTACGGTGAATTACGCTAAGGTCCAACGTTGCAATGAGGTTGCACAACTCCAGCCCCCCTGCACTGTAAGCTTGATTTAGAAGTTGAATCAACCTACGAACCCCTGGATGTTGTCTATTTGAACTATCTTTGGAAAGTGCCTAAATGCAATGTAATTCAAACATACCTAAGTAGATAAACCATGGAATAAGGCCATTAGGCCGTGATCGCTACCGCACAATGCATTTCCCAGAATAACAGACATCGGAGGGTAGAGGGTAATCTTCGCTCATATGGGTAGAAATATGACAACTTGCTCGTTGATCCTGACTCCAGGCCCGACCAAGGAAACTCAGGCCAAACGAAAAGGTAAAACCAAAAGCAGGGGATGCAAATCAAAGCGAGGGCCTCCTGTGTAGATCGACAGAGACAGAACATGACAAGAGAAGGGGAAAAAAAGAAAAAAAGAAAAGGCAGCTGGCGATAGGATGTTAAGCAAAAAGAGGAGAATAGGAGAGCGGAAGTGGGTATCGTATCATTAAGGGGGGACGTCCATGTATTCTTCGTCGTTGATGCCCGTGGCATGCATCAGACCGGTCATCTGCCCCTCGTCTTCGTCCAGTTCTTCGTCATCGTCGTACATAGTGGCTTCGGTTTCTTCGGGATGAGATGTCGTCTCTCGGTTCAGATACTCGCGAAGCCGAGTCACACCCTCGCCGCTGAACACACAAAAGACATCTCTTTGTTGTTGAGTGAACTCCGGTGGGGCTTCTCGACAGAATGCCGTGAGGTTATCACGGAGGAATGCTTGCACACCAGTCAAGCTCAAGTGTGTAAGGCGTGGGCAGTTGTTGATCAGAGGACGAATGCCCTAAAGAAGTCTTGTCAGTATCCAATAGAGAAAGTGGATTGAGAGCCGGAAAGAGAAAACATACATCCATATCCAGACCGACGCAGTAACTGAGATGAACCCGCTCTAGGTTGCTGACCATCGGGTGATTGGCTCTGGGAGGGTGGGCCAGAGCAAGAATGCTTTGATTGGTGATGGCCTGGCATTTGACCAGGCCAATACGGCGGAGTTTCGGCAAAGTAGCCAGTTGCTGCACACTGAGATCGGTCAAGCGATTGCAGCAGGCCAAGTCAATATAGCGTATGCGGTTACACGACTTGATCAGTTGAATGACCGCGCCGTCGGTGATGTTTGAGCAATGACCCAAATGGACGTAATGAAGATTTTTACCCAGTTTGCAAATAGCAGAGACCGAGCGATCCGTGATGAAGCGGCACTTAGCCAGCACCAGGTTTCGGAGACGAGGAGCAGCACTCACGATCCGCTCGACGGCATCGTCTTTGACATTTTCGCATGCGGTCAAATCGAGAATGCGCAGGCTGTCAAATGTCATCCGTTCGGGCAGGTTGAGGAATGCCGAGTCGTTAATCTCCGTACAGTGTGCAAGTCGCAACTCCCGTAGATGACGCAGTGTGGTCAGTAGCGCTGTGACGGATGGGCTTGTCACCAGCTTGCAGTCATGCAAGTCAATCTCCAGGATTGCTGGGCAGTTTTCTGCAAATGATTGGATCGACCGGTCGGTAACGTGAGATACCCCGTTCAGTTTTAGTCTCTTGATTTGGCGACAATTCTGCGACACAACCAAGAGCGAGTCATCCGTAACCTTTGAACATCCTGTGATATTCAAGCCTTGCAGACGCGGGCAGTTCCTTGCTACCGCAAAGAGAGTGTGATCGGTCAGGTATCGGAGGTCGGAAACATCCAGTGCTTGTAGATGTCGATTGCCCTCCACCAGATCTGACACGCCCTTATCCGTAAGCTTGGAGCAGTTCGTCAATGTCAACCGCTCCACTCGCTTGCATTGTGTGAAAGGGACAACCGTGCCATCACTGACATCCTCCGTCAGAGCGGACAGGTTGAGCCGCTTGATAAGATCCGCGTAGGCAAAGAGACTATCGGGCTTGCCCACGGATGACGCAACGCTCTTCAGGTTGTTCCAGTTATTACACGACGGGCGATGCCATAGAATCCCAACGCAATTTGCAGCCCAGTTGCGAGACACCGACATGCAATTTAGCATATCGATAGGCGACGCAAGTTTGGAGAAGATCGAGATCAAGATCTCGGGCGGGAGGCGTCCGATCGGTGGCACCGGGACAGATCGACTCGCGTGCACGTGGGGGTCGCGGAAAGTAGCGACGCCAATCGATGACTGTGAGTCGTTGGCTTGAGCCATAAAGAAATCAGTGTCATCGTCTGCAGCGCGTTCCGGTGACGTCGAGGACGAGGTTTCGGAGGGTGCTTCGCTCGAGAGGCGAGCAGAGGGGCGAGTGCGAGGCATCTTGGTTGCCAGGAAGGAGTCGGTACTCGAGGGCCAATTCGATTTTCTTTTCGGGTCGTCGTAAGGGTGAAATCTCATTACTTCGTGAATGGTGGTGGTTGCATGGGCGGGATGTGTGTTTATGTTTGTGTGGTAAGGCGAAGGCTGAACGGAGGGTAGTTTGGGATCTTCAAAGGCTCGATCGGGCAGGATGCGGGCCGGCAAATCGTAGCCAGTCCTCTGAGGCCGGTCGAGTACTCGGGTAGCCTGTTCTGAGGGATGCGATGGGAGTGTTGGTGTGGATTATCGAGGGGATGTGATGGGGGTAAGAGGTGACGCGAGTGTTGTCTGAGAGCTGAGGGAACCAAAGCGCTTGGACGTTCCGGTATGACGATGGTGTTTGGGGGAATCGTGAGGGAGGAAAGATGTCGCAAAAGTGAGATGCAAGTAAGAACTGGTCAACGCATGGCCTGCACGCCCCTTGTAAATCCCAAGGGGGACTGAGTTGAATGCAGGGCGAGTGTGCGTAAAAGGGACGCAGGCGGCAATGGAGGGGGATGAGGCAAATGGGTGAATAGGTGAATGGGTTACTGGGGCCAGCCTCACAAGCGCGGAGGGCGCCAAGCAACTTGCTTATCGATGTGATAAGATGGAGGGGAGTAGAAACAGAGAGGAGGGGGGGGAAATGATTATAAATTCATCAGGAACAGTAGAAGATGAAGGAAAGAAGGGCTCTGCCCTTTGTCCATTGCTACGGGACTACTTGGCTTATACTACTTGCAGTATACTAAAGAGGCCCGACTCGAACCCTAACGAGGCGCTTGATGTGGTCCCGTGCGGTCGCAGCTGATGATGACGATCCCGGAACTTGGACATCACGGTACACTGAGTCTAGAAACCAGACATCAATCACACTTATTTAAAAGATCTCTCGAAATGTCTTTTGAATCACAACTCGTGACTATTTTGAAAACTTGTCGGGGTTTCAAACTTATGGAACTCCACTGTACACCTGGTACACTGGGTGGTATTCTATCACATCGTCCCCAGTCTCTCATAGTAAATCACAATAGATCGCAGATTATATTTCGAAAGATATCCATCGCTCTATAACTATGAACTTCTAACATATCAGTTCCCCACATCTCGATCAGATCCTTTAACCCACTCGCGCAGCACATTCTTGCGAATCTTGCCCGTGCTGGTCTTGGGAAGC
Source organism: Penicillium sp. PF1803 (assembly GCA_023626575.1). Lineage (NCBI taxonomy): Eukaryota > Fungi > Ascomycota > Eurotiomycetes > Eurotiales > Aspergillaceae > Penicillium > Penicillium sp. PF1803. Next base: position 18,245 of record JAMAGZ010000039.1, read on the forward strand.
TCCGCCACTACTTCAACCTCACGTGGGATCATGAACTTGCTGATCCCACTGGCATTCCGAGCCCAAGAGATCACATCGGCGCCCTCCAGGCTCTTGCCCTCTTTGACCGTGACGAATGCCTTTGGTCGCTCTCCCCAGTGGCTGTCAGGGACGGACACGACACCAGCCTCCAGAATATCGGGGTGCGTGGCGAGCATCGACTCCAACGCGACGGAAGAGATATTCTCGCCACCTAAGTATACAATTAGTAAGTCATGCATAAAGCGAAAGCATAACCGTCAATAGCTTTGGGTTCTCTTACCACTGATGATAATATCCTTCGAGCGATCAAGAATCTGAATCGCGCCGTCGGGATGCCAGACAGCCAGATCCCCAGAGTGCAAAACCCCACCAGCAAAGAGCTTCCGAGTCGCGTCCGGGTCCTTAAAGTATCCCTTGGCACAGATGTTTCCGAAGAAGACAATCTCACCGATCTCTTTGCCATCTCGCTGGACATCGGTGATCGTTCCCTCGGGCACCTCGGTCTTGATTACCCGCACGGGCAGACTGGTGATGAAGCCATGACCCTGCCGGGCCATCTTCTGGTACTTCTCTTTCAACGGGATATGATCCCACTCTGGAAGGTGATACCCCTTAGTGATCGGTCCATAGGTCTCGGTCATGCCGTAAACGTGCACCGGATGAAGGTTCAGGTTGGTCATTTGCTCGAAGAGGTGAGGCGTAGGCGGGCTAGCTGCCACAGTAACACGAACTGGCTCCGGAAGCCGTTCAGCTTCTTTCGCATTGCATAGGAGAGTGTTGACTGTCGGTGCCGCGTTGAAATGGCTGATATGCTCTTCTTTCAGTAGTCGCCAGATTTCGGGGTAGTCAATCTTGCGCAGACAGTAGTGAGTGCCACGAACTGCGGTAATTGCCCACGGGAAGGTCCATCCTGTAAACCCGGTTAGTTTTCAGAGCTGTTATTTGGATACAGTGTGCAGAAAAAAATCACGAACCCATTGCATGAAACATGGGCAATGTCCACAAATACTTGGCTCGTCCCTGGTGGGCATTCAAACCAGACTCAATGACATTAGCCAGAGCGGCCAAGTAACAACCACGATGAGTATACTCGACACCTTTGGGTCTGGCAGTAGTGCCACTGGTATATGCCAACGCAATTAAGGATTCTTCATCGGCCGCTTGAGCTTCGAGGCCCGCCCAGCCCTGTGCTCCAGTCTCTGAGTCATGTTTCAAGCCTTCTAGCACCGCATCGTCAAAGGGACCCGTCAATTCGCCTTCAGTAGCGTCGGTATCGGTGTCAACAATAATGGGAATGTTAGGATGTTGCGACCGGTAGATGTCAAGGAGGTTTGTAAACTCTTGGTCCACGATAATCACGTCCACATCGCCATGCTCAAAGATATAGGCGATATCATCCTGCTTCAGGCGGTAGTTCACAGCTGTGTTCCCCCCAATCGTGTTAGCCAGCGTGCTCACTTCATCAAAGATTTCTTAGTGAGAACCTACCAACATTAATGGAACCAGCCGCGGCAATTCCGAAGATCGATTCCAAAAATGCCGGAGTATTGGGGCAAAGAATGCCAACTCTTCGGAAGCCCTTCTTTTTCAAGAAGTATGCCAATCCACGGGCACGATCCGCGGTCTCGCTGTACGTTCGGCGGAGGATCTTATTGTTTGCGGTAACATGGTAAATTGCCTCGGCCTGGATCATTTCTCCTTAGTCAGGTGCTTGTTTTCAACAGCTGGGCCAAGATAATAAAGCCAAACGCATAGCAAAGTAACATTCTCGCGATGAAAGTATCAAAATACCTACATTGGGCTCAATTTCCGCCGCTCGAGGGAGGAAAAATGTCGGTGAAAGCGTGTGATGGTTGAAGCGGTGCTCGAACGGAGCTGGTGCCGGAGTCCCTGTGAAATGGCCCAGCAGGCCAGATAGCCGGGATGTAACGCCGGACATGATATGTGGTGGGTGTGTTTATCAATTGATGCAAAGCACGATATCGGTGTTACACGACCGAATTACTCTGCGGGTCAATTCGACAGGAGCGAGGCACAGGGGAAATATGCAAAAGCTAAGTCGGTTCAGCTTGTTGGAGAAATGCGGGGAAACAGTCCGGGTTAGTCAGGCGGGTAACCTCGGGCGCCGCCTTACCTAGGGGCCGCCGCTATTGTATGGATTCATTGGACTGCGGGCCGATCATTTGCACAAGCGGGTACTCGGGAAGAATGACCGCTAGAAATGCCTATGTCTGGAAAACAGTCACACTGAACATTGATTGTATTCATATGTAGGGGTGCGATATGGTTTAAGTGATGATTTTGAATATGATTAATGAAGCAGCTATCATCTTGACAAGTCTTTTGCTAGGATCAAATACGGGGTTTGACGATGAAAAACTTCCTTTCGGACACAAGGAATGCTTGGCTGTACCGGAGATCCGAGGCTATATACTCCGGATAGATGGAAAACAATAGAGAGCCCGAGGAAATGGGGTCGTCATCTTCAATTCATTTTACAGATGATTTAGACGTGAAAAGCGCTATCGAACAGCTAGTTCCCCCTCCAGCTCTTGTACATCATATCATAGATCTCAAGATCCTTCTTGGCATCTTCAACAGTTGACTTGATGGCTTTGCCGTGCACAAAGGCTTCATAAATTTCCTGAAGCTCGGCTGTATAAGCATCCTCATACGAAGACAGCATAGTCCGCCGCTGAATCTCGCCGTGCTCGTTCGGCTCCTCCACCTCAACATAGATAGGCAGCCCTTTGACGTAGGGACTGTCATACTGTAAGGACAAGTCAGTTTCTTCCTTCGCCTAATGGAGTCACGCTTATCTATAGACCAACCACATACCTTGATTGTCACTCTCTTGTTAGCTCCGTACACAGCAATATGGGCGTCAAATACTGGAACTCCATCAATACCACTCTCATAAGTGGTCGAATAGCTTGAGCCATCTTGATTGCGGAACGTCATAATAGCGCTGTAGAAAGGATCATTGGCAGACACACCAACAACCTTCTCCGGGAAACCAAGGACTTCCCGCATGAGAGAAATATCATGAGACCCGAGGCTACCAAGGAAGCGACAAAACTTGCGCTTTTCATCCGTGATTTCCTGGTTCGGGAACGCCTCTGCATACAGAGCTTCCAAGCGTGCGTCACGCTCCTCTGCCGCCCCAGCAGGGTAATCAGGATTCTTAACTTGGAATGTACCACTCTGATTGACGAACTGCGCATTAGGCCCACTAAAGTCGCGGATCCGTGCGTACAGAATCTTGGGAATAGTGGCGATCTCCCGCTTGAAAGCTTGCAGGAAGCTTGGAGCGTAGCGACGCATATAACCCACGAAGACCCGGGCACCACCAGGTGCATTCTTCTCGGCATCAATGATCGATTGCATTGAGGGAAGTGACAGGGATACCGGCTTCTCGACGAAGACATTCTTACCCGCTTTGAGACTGGCAATGGCTAATGGGGCATGGCTTTCATCGGATGTGAGGATGAAGACTGTGTCGACCTCGGGGTTGTCAATCACCTCTTGCGGGGTGGTGGTCTTGTGCGGGACATTGAATTTTGTCGCACAGTGCTCTGTCGTTGTAGGAGAAAGATCGCAAATAGATTCAATCTTGAATAGATGCGAGAGAAGCAAGAGACAAGGCCCGTGGCAGACTTGGAAGACTTCCTGAACGGTATGTTATTAGCGACATGTTAAAGACCTCGCGGGAGGGTTCGTACACCGGCGCCAATGATGCCAAGACCGAGTCTACGAGGAGAAGACATCTTGTCAGTGTGTTGAATGAGAGGCTTGATTGTAATTGACCTGCGATATCTTCGTTCGTGAAGTCAGCAGCTAGATGATCTCATCATAGTCGAGTGTTGGAAGTGGGTCTCGTTAAACATCCCACCATGCGGGGACTATTCTGCTCCGAACCTTCATCACATAGAGTAGGTAGAAGGCTTTTTCAGACTCGTGCAGGCCTCACACTATTGTATGTCTTTTTTGGTTTCAAAGGTCTTCTAGCCCGCGAGCTACACTCAGCAAATTTACTCCCAGGAATATTTGTACTTTGCGATAAGAGATCGGTGGCCAGTCCAATGCTTATACCAAGTCTCTCAGTTGATTTCGTATACTCCGTAGTGACGATTAAGCGGGAATTAACTAGTTACTTCTATTGATCGGAGTGCATAGCGACATAGAATCCTACGATGGCGATGGCATACTTAGGACCTGGCGTGTCAAGCCCCTTTGCCCTATGTTCTGATAGACTTGACTGCTGTTGCACCGGATATATAGTTGTACGTGGCCGACGATGCTGACTCAAATTTTGTTGGAAGTGGACCAGAAACGCCCGAGAGAAATAGATTTATAGGTCTGATAGAAACACCCGAGTCCAGAGAAAGTCGTCACAAATGGTGGGTGCAGGGCCATCATTAGGGTTGGGGCTTAAGATCCGGACAATGGGTTTTGTGGAGAAGGATTCGGTTGTAGCTTGTCAGGCACTAACTCTAGACTGATAGCCTTCAGATAAGCATATCAAATTGATACGAATGCGAGATAGCATCATAGAACGATTTGCAGGGTCCCGAGTCGAGGTATATACGAGGAACATACGGAGAAGATGAAGAGAGCAAGGGCGCGCGAGGTAGAAGAAAAAATATAAAACCTGCATCGTCATAAGATCATGTTGAACTCTTGGTGAACTCTTGAAAATTTGTTTTGGATTAAACCGCCACGGCGCGAGACAACAGCCAGCTATTTTAGACAACCTTTCATCCCGCGACTCCGTTTTTTCTGCTTTTGAGAATTTCCGAAGAAACCCAGTAAGTCCCCCGCCAGATCACCGTTCCCAATCCATGTCCGTCACGACCCAGTCAAGGGCAGTGGTTTTCACGAAAAAAAAGAAAGGAAGACAAGATAACACAGACGGGGGTCCAGGCCCAATAGAAAAAGGTCGATCTCGGCTTGCCGTTCAAGTTCGCTGAAACAAAACCGTTCGCGATCCCAACCCAGATCCGTCACTCACAACAACCGGCCGCTCTTTATGAGGTATCTAGTAGCCGAGCTGAGCGAGCTGGCTCTTGGTCTTGCTGTCAACATTCGCACCCTGCTCCGCCTTGGCGAGGTTACGGCGAGCGGCCTTCTTGCGCTCGTAGTAAGCCTTGCTCTTAACCTTCCGGCGCTCCTCAAGTCTGTAAAATGTGTTAGCATCATTTCAAGCCAATATACCATAGACCACTCCGAATGGATGTTGTGGAATGCAACGTACCGAGAAACGACATCCTGGTACTTCCAGCCAACCTCGTGGCTGAGACGGCCGACGGTGCAGTACTTGCGGCCGGGGCGCAGACGCAGGACACGGAGAGCCTGGGGAACGACAACGCGCTTCTTCTTGTCGTAGGGAGGGGGGACACCCTCGAAGACCTTCAGGCGCTCCAAAGCAGCAGCACCGCGGGCGGTCTTGTGGGGAATCATGCCGCGGACAGCCTTGTAGAAGATGCGGGAGGGAGCGCGGAAGTGGAAGGGACCACCGCGAGTGGGGTTGAAACGGGTCATCTTGCGGAGGTAGGCGTGGTACTTCACTGTAGGTCGACGAAAAGAATCCAAGTTAGCGGTGTGTTTCGCCACAGAATGTCGTTATATCCTCCCAAGGTTTTGTGTCGCAAAATATTCGCGAAATGTCCTCCTCCTGTTCCATCGCTATCTTTTTCGACCACCGCACATAATGAAAGAAATCGGGAGAGGGTTGAACGTACGCTTCGCGCGGAAGAACTCGCCGGAGATGTTGAGGGCCTCACATCTCACAACGACGATCTTCTGGCCGTTAAGCAGCTGCTTGGCGACAGTGCTGGCCAGGCGACCCAGGAGGTGTCCCTTGCCGTCGATGACGACCTATATTCCAGAAATAGTCAGCGATTATGGTCTTTCCGGGTGTTCCACGCCAAAGTTGAAGATGTTGAAGATTTGAGGATTTGAGGGTTGAGAGGTGGCGGGCGAGATCGATGGCATAGCATGCAAAGCGTCGGGAAGATCATGAAACGCACCACTGGTTCAAAAGAGGACATCCTGCTCTGACACCTTTGTGGAAAGGAAGGTTGGATGGTTGTCGGCGGTTGTTGTCGTTGGAGTCAAGTTCAACGCACACAACGAAGTCGGATGGATCGCAGGCGAAGGGGGTTAAGCGAGCCCCGACTGCACGGCTGTGTGTGGATTAGTGGGAGAGGGCCACAGCCCTAAGACCGGCCAATCACGGGATGTTCTGATCACGTGGTGCACATAAACCAGACCCGCCTGCCGCGGAAAGCGCTGATTATGTCATCATTTCCTATTTCCCTCAATCTAGAGAATTGTGGTGCCATCTCACCCGCGCCTTTAGGGCATTCCGTTAGGGCTGCTAGTGGCAATGTTCTAGAAATCTAATGATAAGCCCAGGGGATAGTGATCTACGGGTGGTGTGAGACTTTATTTGGCGGGCAAATTAAGATGTACAATTTGATCTCTCAATACTGTGCTATCGACCACTATCTTGTTGTGCTGCTCGTAGGAACTCAATGTCCATATACATAGATAGCATCTCCAGTTATCTCAATGCATTGCCAGGCTGATCTTGAAATGATGAATGGGTCCGATGACTAATACGAGTATATGGACATCCATACAGTCCAATCGTCGGTAGTCTAATCTGCTTTCTGTCCCTTCGGGGTTTGAATAGGATAGTATCAATGTATTCTAATCTCCGACCATTTGTCCACGTCATAGGCTCGATGAAAGGCTAATTATATGCACGTTGAGAAGCTCTAACATTCAACGAAATGAATGTAGCCCTGATCACTCTTTCCAAGCGAATTCTTCACGATCAACGTGTGAACATTGGACTCGTTCAAAATAAGGTTGATCCTATAGCCTTGTCTCATGAGCTTTTCTGCAAAAAAGCACCCATCACGGAAGCGAACCTAAGTTGGAAAGAACATATAAGCATATTGAAACCACTGCAAAAGGTGAAGAAGTTGAGGCCATACCCAGCAGTAGCCACGATAACATCTGCAGATTTGGCTGAAGTCAAAGATAGCGTGGCCGCAAAGAGGATCAGCGTTGCACTTGCAAAGGCTAGTCTGGTGTAAAAGCTGCCCAGAAACCCTAGAACTAGAATAGCCATGACCAGTATAAGCAACATGATGACTGTCAGAATGACTCGGGATAGTTTGGCTGCCGTTTGCTCGGAATAGGCTATGATCTTGTCGGACTGGTAGATCTAGCTAGTATGACAAGGCGATCAGCCCAACAATGGAACAAACAAAATAATGTTAAGACTTGAGCTGATATTTGAAAATCATTTGAAGGTTCATACCTTCCTCTCCAAACGCAAGGGATACCATGTTGCGAACCTTTTCTCGAGGAATTTCTGCAGCCAATCTTTGGTCTCTTCACGGCCTGCCAGAGCAACAAGGTCGTCTGAGTGCGTCTGAGTGTTTTAGATATTCGTATTCCTCTTCGTCAAAATGCTCTCCCTGGTACCAGTTACGGAGCGATGTTACGACGTCCGGAGTGGCGTTTTCCAACGCACATACTTGAAATTGGAGAAGCAAAGCCTTTTCCGTTCCACGTCAGTACGAAAGATTTGCTAGAATGAGGGAGTGCTGTACGGTATTTCTCTGATTTCTGATCGATGTCCGCGAGCAGATCATGCAGTCGAGTGTCCAGCTCAGAATCCTCCGTTTCGTCATTCCTAGGCCGAGTTCTGATTTGTCCATCCAACCGCTTCCACTGTCTCTCCAGACAGGAAAGCTCAAGTTGCAACATGACAAGCCTTCGAGTGACGAGCACGCCAAATCGACGGTAAACGAACAGAGACGAGTCGGAAGCGATAAAGTCTACAACCATCCAATCCCGTCTTGACAGGTTCGTTGGTTCTGCTCTTACATGCCCCTGCTCACAGTCACCGGTTGTTTCTCTTAATTCTTGATCTACTTGGCATGTCAGTATAATTCCAATAGCGTGTGATGAGAATAAGACACATTACCTCGATATCTTTCCACCTGAACCGCGCCAGGAAGTGGATTTCTATGGCGTGGGCTGGTAACCTGTCGGGTCTCCAACCCGAGAACATCATGTACTTCTTTAAGAAGTCAATCTCTAGAAGGCGAATAACGCATCGACTAGATGCCACTTACTTTGGTTTGCCGATCGCCTCTGTCTTACAGTTGATTCCATCTGTGCTGCGGGAACTCTGCTTTAAAGTGTGCTAGAGGATTGAGGATGCGATAAAATTGGGCTTGAAGGAATTCAGTTTTCCAGCCCCGCCAGCTGGTAGCATAGCCCGAGAATATGACCAGGGATTACCGTGTCGCGTAATCAACTGAAAGGATGATTGATCATCACTGTCCCTACTCTATTGAGATCCTTGCAAGGCTTAAACCCCGCCCGCGTTGAGCCTCCCAGGTCTGCCTTGGCGGACTTCCGGGTATAATTATAAAGCTCGTGTTCTTCTATTTATTTGGTGGACGTTGAACTCAACTAAATTGGAATTGCAGGGAAAACCAACTCAAAGACAATCATCATGGATTAGTTGCTTCGAGAACTCGTCCTTTCGGATGGGGATAGCGATGTTGATGTTGATGTTGAAACGAGGAGAGGCATCAACCCCGAGACTCCTCAACAAAGTGAGGGTGCCACAAAGACTAGAAAAGTGACCAAACTAACTCACTTACTTTAGTTCCCGCTATCATAGATCTTTCACCTTCTTCTCTTGTTAGCAATGATCTTACCTCGCCTGACTATCCTGGTGCTGTGCAAGTACTGCGTTACAAAGATGGTATGCATTCCCGCGTATTTTGCTCATTGGGAACTGACATTTGGGACTAGGTCCTCCTAAAAACTCCTCCCAGCCAAGCCAAGTAAGATCATAGACGGTCATCAATTGCCATCTGAAATGGCAAAAGTGCTCGTTATTGACAGGCTAAAATTTGACAGAACAATGAAGCTCCGCCAAAGCTTAGAGAGACCCTGCAACCTTCAGATGTCAAGCAGCGTGCTGCCTGGGCATGGAAACGAACCTCTCAACTTTATGATAAATGTGCAACAAACTTGGAGCAGACTGGTCATACTACGGAGGCATTAAATCTGCCGAATGCGAAGGACAAGAGTTCAGTTCTAGGATCTGTTGTACAAACCCTACGGAAACATGCAAGACTAGCCAGATGTCATGCTGAAAAGCTGCTTTCAGAGACAACTGCTCAGAGTTTTCTACAATGGACTCTGAGAGGACCCGGCCTTTCTAGCGGTAAGCATTCGTATTTACTTCGTATCCGGGCTCTGTTTACATTTAATTGAGAAAGACTAAAAATATTCTATTGATGTAGAAGACGTCGCGTTCTTCCAAAGACAGTATTCGAACTATGAAGACGTTCAGCGAGCAGAAATGTCAAGGGTATACAAGGACGCGGCCACGAAATTCTTCCTCGAGGCTTTTTACAACTTCATTGATGAACGAATAGAGCATGACGGCAAGAAAACTCTTGCAAGTTTCCCAAGAAGTGCCTTCCACTGTCACTATCATTCCAGGCTGGACAAAACAGATGACATCAAATCAATACGTAAGAGAAATATGGGATGACCCCGACCCCATGACGGCATTTCATCGAATCTTTGCTCTGTGGGCGACTGCTTGCAAATGGTCTATTCCTGTCGGAAAAGATGGCGCTGCTATACGGGCAGCGTTCGCCCACGACGTTTCCGAGAAATGATGCGACGAGCGATTCATCACCATGCCCACGCGGAGTGGCTATTGCAAGAGTTGCATGAATTACAAAATGGTTAGCCGAAATATCTTTAATTCTTGACGTGCTGGCTAAGTACTCGTTCTCAAATCGATAGGAGCTTCATCATCTCGCCGAAGAATCGAACCATGGAGACTCGCTCTGCCGTCAAGTGTCCAATTCTATGTCAACGACTGTATGATTAGAGTGGGCCTGAGCATGTGTAATCCGGAGGGGAGTCTTGAAATATGGGGAACAGCACCTGAGGATGATTATTTAGAGTGGTACGCCTGCGCTCTCGTAGATCACTCGGACCACAGATGGGATATGTCGCCCGGTTATGGGGCCCCTGGCGCACCGGTACAGTACCAACTTTGGGCCAGCACCCCTTGAGATGCTAATTCTCTCACCAGGAACATATTTATGAAAATCTCGCTACTCGCTCCTGGCCAGAAACGCCACTAGCCATGCACTTCAGCGAGCCGCCATTCAAGGACTTGTTATGCGCAACTATTTCAGCCTCCAGTACCAAGCTCGAGAAATACACCGCGATAATTGGGGATAGGATCTTCGAGGAGTGGGCTGTCGCTTTATTCTCGGAGAGACTTCTACGCAAATCTGGATCGACCTTGCCGGACGAGCTACCACTCATCAAAAGAGATATCGAAACTGTCATCAATCATCAAGCTTCCTACGTGAATGGGACCCCACCTTCCCCTGAGCATGTGTGCGACGCTATCGAAGGTCACATATATCGCTTGACGCCCGAGTTTCTCAAGCAAGAAAGCTACAATTGTGTTTTTGGGATGTACCTTCTGGAACAAAATTTACGACTCTGGGTCTGTCCCTGGTTTGACATTCGACTTCATAAAGCTTACAAACCGACCCAATCTGGAAATCTGTTATCAGTGCAGTTTTTATGCCCCAAGACTGCTCAGCCCGTTGCAGGGAAGCCAGGGACTATGACGACTGTCGATTTTCTTCGCCTCGAACATGCGAGATTCCTTCGATTAGTGTGTGACAACTCGCGACGCAGTATTCTTGAGCAGGGGCCGAATTCCACGAGCCTGCAGGCCGATTACAAGAGCGTGATGCTGCGTTATCGGGCCATTATTGAAAAGGGGAACTGGTCAGGCGCGCCCTTGATCGAAGGATGGTCCTTACAGCCCTTCCGGCTACAATCACCGTCTCGGTGTACAAGTCAACCCTGCAAGCCATCTATTTTCACCCAGACAAGAACGAAGAGTGGGAAAAGGAGCTTCAAGCTCTTTCCGCTGATCTACAAAAGGTAGAGCAGGAACAGGAGAAGATGTCTCGGCCCAATGCCACCATCAAAATGGCGTTCTACCAGTGGGAAGGCCAGGGCTTGGGTCGAGCATATGATGTCGATCCAAATATTGAGATGTTTTCAAGAATCAGAAACATCAAAACGCCGCATCTCCGCGATGTAGGACATATGAAGCATGAAGAATGGGTGAAGTCTCGAGAACAAGGGCCTAAAGTTAAAAGTGTTCGTGCTATGTTCTTTCCTCCAAATACAGCACCCGAGAAAATATTGCGTGACATCCATGCGGCCTATCCCAGCGAGCTGCAGCTGACCGAGGCCGTTCGAGCTCGAGATGAAAAGGAAGTAAGGCAGTTGCTGGAAAGTGGCACAGACATTGACGTTATGAATGACACTGGGCTCACGCTGCTGCAAGTAGCAGCCGCTCTGGGGTATACGGAAATGGTGCGATTACTCCTCGAACACAAGGCGGACATGAATGTTGAGCTATTTATTCAGGGAGATAAGGGATACATTCCATGTACGGTTCTGCACATCGCAGTAGGGAGAGAGGATGCAGATATTGTCGAGTTGCTCCTAAACACGGAGCAGGAGTCGACGAGAGCACACTGGAAGAAGGAGTATTCAAGGCCAACGAGACTATCTTCCAAGCCCTTCTTGACCATGGAGCCGATTTGTCGCATCGATACTCCAGTGAGCAAACAATTCTTCATACGGCAGCAGCAAAGGGGTCTCCTGGGATCTTGAACAAGCTGATAAAACACGGAGCGGACATTGACGCGATAGATGCCCACGGAAACACACCTCTACACGTGGCTGCCGTATACAATCATAGAACTATTGTGCAACTTCTCCTGGATGCCGGGCCCAACATTGAAGCCGTCGACCACCAAAACTTAACTGCACTTGCTATAGCAATCAAAACAAAAGGGATAGCAGTGATTCGAACGTTGCTCGACAATAATGCCAACATGAAGGCTTATGATGAAGCCCCACCGGCCCTGATCCTGGTGGCGATACAAAAAGATGAGTCGTCAATACGCCTTCTTCTGGAGCGAGGCGCCGACCCGAATGCGCATTTTCTAGTTACACCACTCCATCTTGCCGCCGCAGATGATCACCCAGAATTGCTGGAACTCCTTCTCTCCTATGGGGCAAATGTCGAGTCACGAATTACTTGTCATGATTCACCACCTCAACCATGTCAAACTCCCCTCCATTTTGCTGTGAATTATGGACATATCTCAGCAGCCAAGGTGCTGCTGAAAGGGGGTGGATGGAATGACACCACTACATCTAGCAGCACAAATGGGACATCTGGATATGGCTTCGTTTCTCCTCCTACATGGTGCTGACCACCGCTGAGACTGAGAAGACCGACACGCCATTTTCCATAGCCATAGCAAGTGATCATGGCAACATTGCTGAAATGCTTTTCAAAAATGGCCATGCTGTTATGACCGCCAACCAAAAGGCCAGAGGACTGGTGATGGCTGTTACTAATGGTTCCTCATCGCTTGTGGCCGCATTATTGGATCTGGGAATCCCAGTAACTGTAATTGATGGTCAAGGAAGGACAGCATTGTCCATGGCACAATCAATGAGGAATGAGCAAATGGTGAACTTCTTAATTGGCAGGGGTGGCGGCAAAAATGCGAGAGACAATGTTGCTCATCCAGGCAAGTCAATTGAAGTTGCTAGCGCTCAACGTCCTTCGAAAGGCCTCGGACGATTTCGACTATTCCAGCAAAAGTTTCTTAGTGGAAGGGGGTAGAAATGATGCGCTTTGATCTCTGCTAAAAACATACTGTATATGGATTTAGGGAGATATGACGGGCAACCCAGAATTGACGAGGCAAATCGATTGAATCGATCGAATCATTATTGAATTTTGAAGTATGGACGTGTCTGGTGTGATATGAACAGAATGTATGGGATTCAATGCGGGGGTAGTTTAAAAACGCTTAATTTGAGAATTTTACCACTGATGCATGGAGTATTACTGACAAAAAAAACCCATACTAAGCCTGGTATGAAATCGGTTATAGGGAGTTAGTAGCAACAAATTCCTGATTAGACTGTATTCCACCAAAGACGCCTAGAAGAAACTGGAAATTGAAGCTCAAAATTTTGAGGATAGTGCCCAAATCAGATTTTTCATATTACAAGGACGTATAATCACCGAGATAGTCATGTCGAAGAAGAATGTATGCTAAGGCGCCAAACTGGACTCGGAGACAATAGACTCCTGGAATTACAAGTCTTTAGATTCTAGACGTAAAACAATGCATGGGTGAACAATTGATTGGCTGCAATCAAAATTCTCACCCTTTTTCAATTTGAGGCTACGGCACGGCGCTTTCGATATGAATTCTTTACAGAATAACCTAGCTCTCGTTTGTCAGTTATAGGCGGCTGTAGGTCGCGAATTTTCCGCAAGTCCAGGGCAAGGACGACGTCACACCACCAGAAGTCCATGGATATTCCTTCAAGGCCTACGTCTCAAAGACCCAAGACATTTAAACAATAATGATAACAAATCCTGACTCGATGTTGTACTAGACAAGGAATATCCGGATAAGTCCGGACAACCTACGAGTCAGACCTACTCTTCACAGTGCTTAGACCCTCACACTCCCATTTTCAAGGAGACCGGCTCTACAAACAGAGCCACAGACTGCTACCTATAAACTGGGCATAACCAAATATTTCAATATTGAGACATAAGTGTCACCATGACCTCACTCAAACAAGGCCCAAGCAAAACCCCTGGACAATACGTTTATCAGGTCCAATGCGCTTACCCAAGTTCAAAGCTGCATCAGGCCACCGTTAGCACTTTACGGCCATGTGCATGAATAACGAGGCTTAGAGAGAATCTCGCCTATTATTTGCGCTGATTGTAACTAGGACAGATGGTGACATTATCGACGTTGAGATTACCCTGTTAGTGGTAGGTAGGAGAAGGTAGAATACGGGCGATTTTGGTCCTTCCGTTTCTGGATTTAGCAGGGCGATTAGATCGATATCAAGCCTGACTTTGGGGGATGCTAGATATATGCTGCGCCTGGACGGGGCAGGGAAGTTAAAGAGCGAAGTGGATATTTGCCTTGCATTCAACTGCCGGTATCCAAATCATCGGACCTGGTAGTCATAGAGCCCTATATTACGCCCTGCAACTACTAATAAGGGCGACCTGCATACTCAATAGAGCGACCGCAGTGGACATACGAATGGTTAATATTGGTGGACTTCTCCTCCTTCGACAGGGCGACCATGCATTGATCGTATCGCAAACCCACTTCTCCGGGTGCATCTGACCCCCAAATGATCCTCGGTCCAACCCTCCTATCCCGATACGGCATCTACGGCCGTAGACACTAGACAGCCTTCTCGAAGCAGTCTTATCACGACCACGAAAACGTGATCTACGCACGGCACCCGTGAGGCAGGTGCAGCAGCGCATATTGTGGCTTGGGGATACTTCGATCCGGTGCATATCCTAGTGTCAACTTTTTCGAGCAGGAAGAAGGTTCTCGAGGAGCTTTGGCCTTCTGCATGTCGGTGGTTGGTCGCTTTGATGCATATATGAGTCCGCTGGAGGGGAACTGGCGCGTTCGGCGACGCCTGTCAGAGTTTAAAGGCTTACATCAGTTTACGAACTGGATGGGTTTGTACATGCTATTGGTAGCGGGTGTTTGACTTGTCTGCCAATACCTGGACTTTCTTCTTGCATGTTGCTATGCAGCTTGCTTCGAGGCTGCGAGGCTGGGACCCGTCGGACTGGCTGACGGACCCGAGTAATGCTCCGGGGTGTTGCCCTGATCGGCCTACGAATTGAAGATGACTTAGCTTAATATATCTGCAATATTGAACCGCTGTGTATATCAAAGACCGTGCTAAATGATGCTGTATAGTACGAGAGGGGGTAGCCATTCGAGGTTCTGTACCTCTACTGTGGATAACAGAAACCCCGCACCTCTACTCCGTAGTACTAAGTAAGTTGCAAGCCATCCTTTCCCTGTGGTACAACATCCAATACATCATACCGTACACGCTTCATTCGCGCGCACCGTTGCGCATCTGACAGATCGCCCGCCCGCAAAAGCCGCCGCAAAAGTGTGATATCACCCCCTCCATCACAACTCCTCAGTCATCTGCATTGCAAATCGCCCAAACTCAAAGACCGTTTTTCCCGGTCTCGACCCCCCTCCAACCCATTAAGCCTATCACCTTGGGCGCCTATATACACGCTCTCAGTGGTTACCCGCGCAATAACCAGAAATCCCGCTGCTCCAACCACGAGCTGTATCTCCCACCCTCCCGCGACACGGAGTGGTCTGTTGAGCTGCAAAGCCGATCATCTGAAGTGCAGGAGGTAGTTTCTTCAGCAGGTTTATCGGGTTGCTTGCATGGAGGGTTGGAGGGTGGGCGCACCGCATGTCTCGTCTAGTATGGTGTTCGGTAGATCATAGGCCTATGGGAGTGGTTGACCGTTGAAGTTTCGGGAGTAATCTATTGCCGTGTTTGAATTTCTAGAACGGTGGCTTCTAGGTTGAAGAGCTGATGGATGTTTCTGGTCCAATGAAACAGGGCCATGATGCAGGGGTTGATACTTGCATAGCTGGTCTAGCTCGGCTTGAATTGTTTGCTGTTGCGTGTGCTTGCCATATGTCGGGTTAAAACCCGGCCCTGCATCAAGTTAGAGCTATCTAGTGGTTTGCCTCACTGCTTTTTGTGCGACCTGAGACATAATCACTGAGAGTATTGAAGGACCAATAGGGAATCTACCGGCGATGATCAGATCGTCAGTCTGGATCGTAATGTCGCG
Organism: Penicillium sp. PF1803; assembly: GCA_023626575.1. Lineage (NCBI taxonomy): Eukaryota > Fungi > Ascomycota > Eurotiomycetes > Eurotiales > Aspergillaceae > Penicillium > Penicillium sp. PF1803. The sequence goes on from JAMAGZ010000039.1 coordinate 34,122, forward strand.
GGGCTTTGAGTATGGGTTGACCGTAGATGCAGGGCATAATCGAGCTTTTCAGCGCTAGGTTCTTTACGGGTAACGTTAGAAACCCTGTGTTTCGGGATAGAGAACGAGTGTGCGACTTGAATGGTGATGCTTATAGGATCGGAGGTTTTATGCCTATGGCTTACGGCTAGGACTGGTTGAGATTGAAAGGTGGTGGTGGGATGCTGTTTGAGTGGTGGGCCCTTGCAACTCAGTTTCCCGAGGTTGAGTCTGATGAGTTTGAATATTGGGTCTGAGCTGAGACTTTGATACGTACTTGAGCAAATAGTGAGCTTGCATCGATTGAAATGCCTATCAGTACGGAGTAGTCCCATGGATCAACGGATGAATGGTTGAAAGGGATAGTTGCAGAGCCCATCACACTCTCTCTTATTCCGAGCGTCAAATGACCAAGACATTTTCTACCTACAGTATAGGGTAGATTATTGGGCCTGGACTGGATGATTCCCATTTCTAGACACGTGCTTCTTAAGCATCCATGTCTATAGGTTTTTACGTACTCTCCGCTATAAATCCACGGACTCCATAAGAAAGCCACCTCGATCTCACACTCGCCGAGTTGCATCCAGCTGATGAGTTCGCAGGGAAAAATCACTAGCTGTACCACTGCATCGGGTCCAAATGACTACAAGGTTGAAACCACAATAATGTAGCTCTTTCTTCGGGGGAAAGTCGCAACTACCCATCGTTTGCGGTACTCTGTACGTCCACATAGTAGGGTGGGGGCCACTAACTATTGGGTTATTGGAAAGTGTACAGCAGAGAGGGACACGTTGGATCATGGGTCTTGGTGGGACAGGGTGGAGGGGCTAACATCGTAACTACTACGGTGGGAAGGTGATGCGATTTGTTGGTTGGTCCCCCGACCTCGGCCCCATTCTTGCGTACCACGATGAGTGGCTGACCGACTGATTGCTTTTGCGATAGTCGGCCTCGTAGAATCTAGGTGTTAGAGAGAATATTGACCGAGCGATCGTGCAGGTTCCAGGATTGGAAGTAGTACCTACCTCGTGAACGGACGGGTATCCGATGCTAATACATCAAGGTACATACTCTAGCCACCTCTGCTGCACGCTGACCAAGCTGAACCATCAGCCCTGAGCAGCAAGAATGTACGGAAGAAAAGTCTTCATTCTAGCACTGCCTACTAGAAAGATTGGAATATTAACCGGCTCAGCGAGAGCATTCCAAATCGCGGGGAAAAGTCGGTGACTCGTGGTCAAATTCTATATATAGGGCTCTAAGCGGAAACAGACTGAAATTCTTTAAGTTGGAGTTGTACTGTATTGACTAGGCGGGACTCTGGAACGTATAAGCCACAAATTAAGGTGTCCAGTATCCACGGAACCAGCCGGCCACGAGTTTCGGGAGACTAAACATTATTGACCATGGCCAGGTCCCATACATTTAATTACGTTACCTAGAGAACAAAGTGTGGCGAAGAGAAAATTTCAGTCATATTTTGTATTTTGAAGTATTTTTGCATATAATTTCCCTGGGGGATGTACATTACTCATGTACCGACCAAGCTGCGCAGCCCGGCACAGTCTTGATCCAATCAGACGCCTCACGGCTGTGCCAGCTTTGACGTGGGGCGTGCGGGAGGGCGAAAAGAGACGAGGCGAAAGACAAAGCCCTCACAGTGCGGGGGATCCCATTGGCTTGTCAGAACGGACAAGATCGGATGTGTTCCTACATGTCTACATTGTCCATGATTGTTGGTTGGTAGAGGGAGGCGAATTCTTGCCAGGGGCGACCTGGAGTTCAGCTTGAGGCGTTGGACTCAATTCTAGCTATTTCACCAACCAACCGACCAATTTCAGATATCATGGTAGTTATGAATGGGAAAAGGGGAGAAAGAAAGAAACGATAGGTCATGGTAAATCGATGGCGCCAGGCGTGAGGTATGTACCCCAGGAGTACCTGTCAGGAGGCCGTGTCAGTTGGAGGGGAGAACTAAGAACTTGGAAACTGATTAAACCCTGTAAGAAGCGGTAGATCTGCATGTCCGAGACTTGTTCTCCATAGAGGACTAGATCTGTGGCGGGGTTAACTTGTTAAGAGGGGTGTATTTGGGAAGGTTTTCCCAGTCTGGTCAGTCGTACATAGTAGGCTAGCCAGGTCACTGACTAGCTACATACGTAACTATGGTAACTCCATACATGCATAGGTAGCGTCCTTGGTAGAGGAAGTTTAGTTGGAAACTGACGTTGTTGGAACTTGAGGGGTGGAAGCTCAAGACTGAACAATGCTAAATGCGGGGCAGTGGAAATAGCGAGAATCCCGCGTCATTCTTCTGTGATCTATCCCGGGGCTGGGAGGATCATCATAGGCATAATCAACCATGCTGTACTCCGTACTCCGTAATCAGATGTGTAATAATGACTCTCAGAGCTCCTCCAATCCTTGAGGAGGAGGGATCCGATCATCAAAGAGCGGGATTTCCCTCGTGTTGATTGACTGCCCCACTCTAGACGAACGGACGACTGGATGGTATGTTCTCCCCCGTAAGTACAGAGATACTTGTGATGTCCAATCCCAGTCCAAGCCCCGTAACTCCACGGAAATGCCACGTCCGTGTGATTGAAGGGCCCCAGGCCAATTCAGACAAATCGGATGCGAGATGCACTGGCGCAGGAAATTTGAGAAAATTGAGAGCGTATTCGGTCAAGGAGCACCAGTTAAAGTCCCTCAGAGCCAGTCAGGGCGGCGCATCAAGCGCCTAGCCATGAGGGCGCTGGGGGTGATGGGGTGATAGCTCTGGCCATGGGTGAGGGAGGAGGGTGTCATCGCGCCTTGTCGTCTGTGGACTGGGGAGGAGACTTGGAGGACCTTTTTGAATGCTTTGCACTGGACTTCATGGCGTATTAGTAGCAGGGCCTGTCCAGGGAATTGAATAAAGATGATGGCATGGTGGTGATCATCATTCTCGAGTCCCAGTTTCACACCGCGATAGACAGACACACACACACACTCTCTCTCTCTCTCTCTCTCTCTCTCTCTCTCTTGCCACTCCATCTCTTGCTCTCTCACTCTTTCTCTCATTCTCTCATTCTCTCTCTGGCGTTGGGCATCCAGTGCTGAGCGAGGACAAAGTGAGGCGACCAAGAGTATTTTCTGGTCCATAATTCTGGAGATATTCCACGAAACTTCCTCAACCGCCACCGCATTGGCGTCTCGGTAGTCGCAGTGGCGGAGCCGAGTGGACGGAAGAAGAAGAAGATTACATTGATTACATGATCATTACGTTGCCATTATTACATACCAGGCACCACCAGGTCTACCACGGAACCAAGTTACCATACCAGTACCTCCAGTACCTCCAGTACATCCACTGTTGTACTCTATTATTGTGGCTCAATTGATCCCCCCGTCCTCGTTATCCAGATTCTTTTATCCTACCCTTTCTCTCATTCTGACTACTGAACTGGTGGCCCTGATCCAATTCTGTCTGAGACACCCCGATATCTCCGTTCCTACTACCTGTTGTTCCTGGCTCTGTTTCCCCCCCTGTTTCTTCTCTCTTTAATTGGGAACGGCCCGACTTTCCTTTCGACCCCGACCGTCGCCGACCTTCCATCATTTCTAATCTCCAATCCTTTTCTCTGCTGTCAAAGCCAAAAAGAATCAGATCAGGATTAGATGGTCGGCTTCGGCACAATCTCCTGACCTTTTCCCTCTCTGATTATTATTTGCCCCTGACCTCTCCTGATCAGTCATTCCGGACCCTGCCAGTATCTTCTGGATGTGGATTCCTGTCCGATCGTCGTCCCCCAGGGCATTCCCATACATACGTCGCTCTTGCTCCACCGCCTCTTCTTCCCCTCTTCTCTAAACCACATCTGCAATCCATCTACTCTCTCACTCTCTTCCCCTTTTTGTCTCCCTTCAATTCCTAACAGGGCCTCACAACCCTGTTGATGATTGATTGGAATTTACCCGCATACCCCTGATTACAGTTTGCCTCCCCGGAACATGATCTCGCCACCAGATCTCGACCCATATGCGGTGCTGGGGGTGTCCAAGGATGCCACTGTCACCGAGATCCGGGCTGCCCATCGCAAACGAGTATTGAAGTGCCATCCCGACAAGGTCCAAGATGAATCACAACGAATTGCTGCTCAAGATGAATTCCAGCGAGTCCAGCAAGCTTACGAAACTCTATCCGATGAGACCCGCCGCGCCCGCTACGACCAGAAAGCCAAGCTCGCAGAGCTGAAGCGTGAACTGCTCGAGAAGCGCAGACGAACCGCAGAGTCAACACCGTATGCGTCTCCTCGAGGGAGTGGGAGTGGAGGGCCTCGGGAAGTGCGAGAAGGTCGCGTCTTTGAGGAACGAGTCCCCGTGGACATCATCTTGGATGAGGAATTGCGATTCATGGAGGAGCCGCGGTCAATGTCTCGCAAATACGACGAATTTGGCATGCGATCCAAGCCCAAGCCCGCCGATGAGACGAAGAAGGCTCGCACCCCGGTCAGCAGCCATCGGGCCGCCAAAGACCTGCGCGAGACGACTAAAGCAAAGCTGGCCGATCAGGCCAAGCAACGTGACCGCGAGCGCCGCCGGCAAGCCTCCGCCAAGTATGACAACTATGACTCGTTTGCCGAATCCGACAGTGGCTCGGAATCGAGTGGCTCCGAAATCTACGTGCGTCTGAAGAAGCCGACGTACCGATCCCGCGAGTCCCGCGACTCTCGTGAACCACGAGAATCCAGGGAATCGCGATTCCGGCCATCGGAATCTGTGCGGCGTCGTGGTCGTTCCTACGATGACGACGACGACGATGATGATGAAGACGAGCTTCCTAGTCGATACAGCAGCCGCAAGCTTGATAGCTGGCAGCATCTGGCCGAGGAGCACATTCAACGCTCCAAGCATGAAGGCCCACGCGGATCTCGGTCCCCACCGCGACGCCGTGGTTACGAGTCAGCCGAACCAGAGATGAACACTAGTCGGCGCGCGGCTCGGTCCTCCCGCTCAACCCGGAACCAGTCGACCTCCCGCAACAACTCCTGGGAGCATTTGGAGTCCCCGCGACGGGAACGTGAAGACTTCAAGCCTCCCAAGATGCCTAGCTCTTCCACCTCACCCGCCTACAAATCCTCTATCCGCCCCTCCTTATTTGGAGCGCGCGCCACTACCTCAACCGGCTTCACTCGTCCCAAACGGGAGAGTTCTAGCCGCGAAGAGCCCTCCCTGGAGAAGATGGCCCGCGAGTCGATCCCCACCCGGTCTTCCAGGCGCTACGACTCCGGCTACTCCAGTCCCAGTACCCCTGAGATGCCCGCCAGGGGCGCCTCTCCCAAGCCGACCGCCCGCTACAAGATTGTACCCGATTCAGTCATCATTGAGCCTTCAAAGGCCACCAAGTACCGCTCGGTATCCCCCGAGCGGGCTCGTATGACTCCTAGACGAGCCAGCACCTTTGCCAGCTTCGACACCGAAGCCCCCCGCATAGAGGTCCGCTCTGTACGGCCTGTACGTCAGTACGATGATGTCGAGTACACATCTCGCCTCCGATCCCAGGACGTCAAGTACGCCCGAGAGATTCGACCCAACGACGTCCACGTTTCACCGGGTCGATCTCACTACTACAACGATCACCGCCATCCCCAAGTGGGAAGACGCCAGTCGACCGCTGCATGAACGAAACACACATAAATGACGACAGCCCCACGCTCGTGCATATTCTTATTATCCCTTCTGCGCTTGATTCGGGATTTTTCCACATCGTCATCGATTATCTCGCGCTACTCCTATTTTTCACTTCTTTCTTGTCAATATTTTTTGGCGGTGACTGCCACCACATCCTTAGTCCACCATCCTATTATCTCACGGAACTCCCTGGCTCCTTCCTTATCCCCCCGACAGTTGGGGGCATAGTACCTTCCGCCCAGGCCGATGAATGGACTCCTTCTTTCTCCCCCCCCTCCCCACCCCTTTAGCATTGGGACGGTTCGGTTCGGTTCAATTCGATTTGGTTTGGGTATCCGCGCATGATCAGGCATTCCCGGTGGGGACACAATCAATCTGGTTTTCTTGTCGGCGCTACAGGTTCGGGGGCAATGGTGTTTATTGTTTTCATGATCTCACAATCAACCATACCATACTACAACCTATCTGGCGCATTTGTGATTTTTATGTTTTATGATGGTTTATTATTATGGTGTTTCATGTTTTGTCTTTTTTGTTCGAGTCTCTTTTTTTCTGTTTGCCTTTATGTCGTTTTTTTATCTTTTATCTTTAGTCCGGGACACATTTATCTAGAATCCCGTGAAACCTAGCCTATGACCCTCAGTGGGGTGAAAGCCTTGCTACTTTACGAATTAACGCTTTTTGATATGATTATACATGGTTTTTCTCTGGTACTTCCATGTGTTCTTCCTGTTGTTCTTGCTCTTATTGGGTAGTATAAGGTGTAGACTGGTGCCAGACATAGTGGAATGGATTGAAGAGCATAACTTGATGATTTGGATGCTGTTCCACTGGGGAACGTTGAAAATGGGGCTTTCCTAGTTGCTAAGTCCGAGTCATTGAGCATGTAACCCACGCTTTAGTTTCTTGAATGCCCAAGGTATTCTACCTACCCAAAATCTCCACTTTTTGTTGTTTACGAATACAGGTCGATAATATGATATTCAATGCCCCCAGCAAGTGTAAAATAGTTTAGTTCATTGCAACTATATACAAGTTTCATTCCAAAGCATCCTCATCAAATCCATAACCAGTAAAAATTAAATAGCCAAGGGGTTTTCAATAGATGGAGCCTAACCTTATCTTACTATATATACACTTCCAATCAACATGTATGGAAATCAGATTGCAAGCAATATACCCACTCCATCCACACAGTTCCAAGCTCAAACAAGGACGTAAAAGACGCACATCTAAATTGGCAGGAGTATTAGCAATTGTAGAGCCGCAAATAGAAACGATGATATAGACAAAAACTCACCATCGAGAGACCCAGAATCATCGAGAACCAGAAGAAGACATTCTATATATCGGACGATTAGTATTACAATCGGAAAGAAACACAGGTTTGGGTTTGATCTTGTCAGAACTTACGTTTAGGGTCTTCCGACCCTTGAAGAACCGCGACTTCTGGACTGCGACGATGGGAAGCTGGAGCATCATAGCTCCGAAGCCGTAACCGCGCAGTTTCTTGGTGATACAGCTCATGACTACTTCGTGGAAAATTGAGCTGACCAGGAATGTGATGAACATGGCCACGGGTTGGGAGAAGTAGGAGCGGGATGGGAAGTAGACGTGGCGGAATAGGAAGTGGTGAACGGGGACGTTCCATTCTCGTGAGAACTCAAGCCTGGTAGGTAGAGTTGTTAGCTTAGTGCCGAGAATTGGGGCTTTGACGGGCTTGATCTCACCAGTCACATGAGTTCCACCAGTCAGAGTAGAATTGTCGGTCAGCGAATCGGGTCAGCTCAGCGAATGCGCCGAGCACATATTCGAAGATCACTAGGAATACTAGTAGGAATGTCACCATAAAGGGGAAGAGTAGCATGCTGATAGTCTCAGCCAAGATGAGCGCCTTGTCGGTTACACTGTCGAGAGCTTCTAATTGAAGGTGTGCCTCACTCAAGACAGGCACGATAAATTCCTCGCTCGTTAGTGTGAGCAAAAAGATACATCCAAAGACTGCAAGGGTCTTCCATGCAATCTCATCCCAGCGGCGGTTAGGTCGGCGGGGGTACTCTAACTCATAACATAGAGTTGGGCAACAGACAAAGTCTGCGTAGTTTCCAAGACTCAGGTTCTGCGGGTAGGAAATGTTTCCCAACGGGGAGGTCAACTCTGTGGCCAGGTCTTCACGTAAACGGGCCAGAGGCTCGGTGGAATCGTCATCGTCATGCTGAGGCTTCATTGACGGGCGGCGGCGGTATGGTTCCGGATACCGGATTGCAGCGGGAGAGCTCGGCTCAATGGGGCCTGGCTTGTCAAGAGCGGCGAGGCGTCGCTCAGTCTCGCTGAGATGGCCATTATAAAAGGCATATGAATGGAGTTTCATGAGAATCGTCAAGAGGTGGAGGGTGAAAAACACTTGGGCCGTCCAAGTCCACAAGCGCATAAACGGCCAGCTTCCAGGCCATGGGTCAGCTCAATGTCCCATATCCCCGAGGACAGACTATGGAGTCAACTTACTTGATCCACACCGCTAGCCACAGAGCCTCTCCTATGCTTTGAAGGATCATGCCTCCACGTGCCCACCGCAGCCACCTCGGCCCGCTGCGCCAGAGCTTATGCATGGGCAGGACAAGTGCCGAGCTGGCCACCATAGCTAGATCAGTCAGGCCCAACTCCCACACATTGGCCGATAACAAACTCCAAACTCGTACCCGCAACGGGTATCCAGTATCCTTAATATTGCGTAGCGCAGTTGTAACCACCATAATCACCAAGCTGATCCAGAACAATGTAAAGAAACCCCGGAAATTGTGGTAGTCGCTATCGGGATCGAAATGGGATACTCGGGGCACGTAGTCAATGGTATAAAAGAGGCGATTCCGTGCGCGCACTTGCTTGCGCGCCACCGCAATCGATTGCGCTGAGGGGGGCGCATCTTCAGGGATGGGGGTGGAGGTGCCGCTGCATTTGGGGATTGATTTGTTAGACGGCATTGCTCGAGACTCGAGGGATAATGGTGTTCGCAGAGGTTGTAGGCCACATACCTTGCATCTGAGCTCAACCTATCCAGCATGGGAGGTGTGAGAGTCGCATCGGCTTTTGTGTCGGGCTGAATGGGAATGGCGCGCGGCCGGAGGACGGACGGGTCATGCTGGGCGACGGCAGTGGACATCCTAGGGTGGGAGAGGAAAGGATGCAATTGCAAGTATGTAGGATAGGGAAAGGAGAGTTCACATTGAAAGCATGAACGGGAATAGGCGAAGTTGAGAGGAGGTTAGGTGTGGGATTGTTCTTACGTTGACTGATCTATGTCGAGGTTCCGAGGGGGACCGGAAAGCCGAAAATTGAGGCGGGTCCGTCCAACTACGTCAATGGTGAGCTTTAAAACCTTAGAGCCTATGAGCTTTTGAACCATATGGAGTGTATGTATGAAGGTGGCCATGACATGTGCTGTGCATGAACAGGGCTTAGTTGCGAACTGTTTGATTTTAGGGCCATGGCATTTAGCCCCAAGACCAATAGTTTACAAAGTGTAGGTTCTCATTCGTTATTACTAACTGCTGCAAAACTTGGTCCCGTATGCTCATTACGTCGGGTTGTCTTGGATCTACTACTCAGCTTCCTCAGGGACCACAACTATTGATATTCCATAACGATACTCTGACTCGCTCACTAGCCTGAGTAGAACTAAATATATCAAGTCTATTCATTTTCTATAATCGAGGTACTCATCAAGCCCAACCACTGCGATACTCGTCCATGTTACAAGTGTAAACTAGAGATTAAATCAGGTGACCCAAAATAACTGCCGCTTACATCAGCGAATGGCTCCCTCCCGCTCCCCTTTTAGGACTAGCGCACTTTTCCCGCGCCAAGAAGCCAGGTCGACCCCCAAGTCACGGGCCATGATAATAAAGCCAATCCAGACCGAACCGCTGAATTATTGCTTCAACTACTGTCGTGCGAGCTACCGTATCTGTCTTGGATCCCATCGTGGGCCCCCTTTTGGATTTCTCCCATTGTCACTTCTCTCTCCTGACCCCGCCAGGGGTTGTGGATCGCCATGTCTTCCCGTAAGTTAGCCGCCTGTCACCCCTCATCGTCTCCCCTGAGGGTACTGCAATGTACTAACCCCCGCATGTGCAAACAGTGAAGCAATTTATCCGCAATGTTCGATCGGCCAAAACCATTGCCGATGAGCGGGCAGTTATCCAGAAAGAAAGCGCCGCTATTCGAGCCTCGTTTCGCGAAGAGAGCCACGACTCGGGCATCCGGTTAGACCTTCAACATTCTCATCCTCTCCAGATTGATGTATACAGACGGTTCTAACGAGGCTTCATAGGAGGAACAATGTGGCCAAATTGCTCTATCTCTTCACGCTGGGTGAGCGGACTCACTTCGGTCAGATCGAATGTCTAAAGCTACTCGCCTCGCACCGTTTCGCCGACAAGCGACTGGGCTATCTGGGGACAATGCTGTTGCTTGATGAGAATCAAGAGGTGTTGACGCTAGTGACCAATTCATTGCAGAAGTCAGTGGCCCATCATGTTGAAAGCCATACCGTGTCCGCGGAGGACAGATGCTGATAACCAACCAGTGACCTGAGCCACTCCAACCAGTACATCGTCGGTCTCGCCCTCTGCGCGCTCGGTAACATCGCCTCCGTCGAAATGTCCCGAGATCTTTTCACCGAAGTCGAAAACCTCATGTCTACAGCGAACCCCTATATTCGACGGAAAGCCGCTATTTGTGCGATGCGGATATGTCGCAAGGTCCCAGATCTGCATGAACATTTCCTGGAGAAGGCGAAGACGTTACTCGGGGATCGTAACCATGGCGTCTTGCTTTGCGGTCTGACTTTTGCGATCGATCTGTGTGAGGCTGAAGAGGAGGAGGAAGGTCCGGAGGGAGTTATTGAGGTGTTCCGACCGCTTGCCGGAGGTCTTGTGCGGGCTTTGAAGGGTCTCACAACGTCCGGATATGCCCCGGAGCACGATGTGTCTGGTATCACAGACCCTTTCCTCCAGGTGAAGATACTCCGGTTCCTGCGGGTTTTGGGCCGAGGAGATGCGGCTACCAGTGAATTGATCAACGATATTCTGGCCCAGGTGGCCACCAACACCGACTCGTCAAAGAACGTTGGCAATTCCATCCTATACGAGGCTGTGCTCACCATTCTCGATATCGAAGCCGATTCTGGTTTGAGGGTGCTGGGTGTGAACATTCTCGGAAAGTTCTTGTCCAACAAGGACAACAATATTCGCTATGTGGCGCTGAACACACTCAACAAGGTCGTTGCCATTGAACCGAACGCAGTGCAAAGACACCGGAACACCATCTTGGAATGTCTGCGGGATCCTGATATCAGCATTCGCCGGCGAGCGCTCGATCTCAGCTTCATGTTGATCAACGAGAGCAATGTACGGGTGCTTGTGCGGGAATTGCTAGCTTTCCTGGAGGTGGCCGACAATGAGTTCAAGCCAGTGATGACCACCCAGATTGGCATCGCTGCTGACCGCTTTGCCCCGAATAAGCGCTGGCATTTGGATACCATCCTGCGGGTTCTCAAGCTGGCTGGGAACTACGTCAAGGAACAGATTTTGTCGTCTTTTGTTCGCCTGATCGCTACTACCCCCGAGCTGCAGACCTATGCCGTCCAGAAGCTCTACTCTTCTTTGAAGGATGATATCTCGCAAGAGGGTCTCACATTGGCAGCGACTTGGACGATTGGTGAATACGCCGACAGTCTGCTGGAGGGCGGCCAATACGAAGAAGAAGAACTGGTCAAGGATGTACGCGAGTGCGACATTGTTGACCTGCTCAACAACATCCTCAACAGCACCTACGCTAACCAGACCGTCGTCGAGTATATCATCACCGCATCAATGAAGCTCACCACACGCCTGCGAGAACCCGCCCAGATCGAACGTCTGCGCCGTCTTCTTACCAGTCGCACTGCCGACTTGAGTGTCGAGATCCAGCAGCGTGCTGTCGAGTATAGTAATCTATTTGGATTCGACCAGATTCGTCGTGGTGTCCTAGAGCGCATGCCTGCACCCGAGATCCGCGAGGAGCAGCGTGTACTGGGCGCCCCCACCAAGAAGCGCCAGAGCAAGATCCTCCGCGGCAAGTCCACCAAGGTGTCTAAGCCCGCCGAGCACGACCTACTCCTGGATCTGATGGGTGGCTCCGATACGCCCGTCACCAGCCCGACATCAAGCGGGTCCAACACCGCCGATCTGCTGGCAGATATCCTGGGCGGGGGGGACTCGTCAACAGCACCCGCCGCAGTGGGTCAGACCTCTACGAACAACGCCGTGATCATGGAGCTGTTCGGCTCGAGTGGTGCCTCGCCTTCTCCTCGGCCAACCCAGCAGCCTGCATCTGCTTCCATGGACTTGCTTGGTGGAGGTGGCCTGGGTGCTTCTGCGCCCTCGCCCTCTGCCTCACCCGCACCTGTCTCCGCCTCTACGCCTGCACACAGCGTCTACAACAAGAATGGTCTTGTGCTCACTCTGCAAGTACAGCGAAGCGGTCCCAACGCTCAAATTCTAGCCCGCTTCCGAAACGAGTCCAACTTTGACAGCTTCGCCAACGTCGGCCTCCAGGCCGCTGTGCCCAAAAGCCAGCGCTTGCAACTGAGTGCTATCAGCAAGGCTGATCTCGAAGCCGGTGACGAGGGCACCCAAACCCTGCGTGTTACTGCACTGAATGGGGTATGTTTCAACCTTAACCCGTAAACTAATTTTTGAACATGAGACTAACCACATAACCCTAATCCAGGCCCTCCCACCCAAGCTCCGCCTTCGCCTCCGAGTATCATCCACCCGGGACGGAAACCCAGTCACTGATCAGGTCGACTGGTCCGAGCCATAAAGCAACTTTGACAAGCTCAATCCACATTCTGCATCTTGTTAATGTTTAAAGCTGAAGGTTGGGACCATTTGAGTTACAAAATATTTCAGGCGGACAACCCTTTTTTTAATTCAACGAGCAGCATCCCCCAAAATTCTCGCAGTTCTATACACACACATCCCCTCTAGTCACATTACGCCTTCATATTTTGTTTCTGCTTGGCCTCGTTTAGACAGTTCATTCTTCCTTTTATTGCCCTTCTTCCAACGTATCTTGCTTCTTCCCTTTCCTAGGATGGCAGGCCCTTTTTCTTTCTTGTACATGCTTTGTTAGCAGATGATTCAGTGCATAGACAAGTGCTGCATGGTGCAAATTGATTTGGTTCTGTGTATGGGACAAGTGTTCGTAGAGTGAAAATAGCCACAGGGACATGGTGGCATGCGACAATGACAACTGCCCGAGCACCCCAAACAGGGGCATCTGGCTCATCCTGCAGGCGTACAACGCCGAGATAAAGAGACAGGACGATGCAGAAAAGATACGCCACGCCAACAGGAGTCGAAACTTGGCTTAACGTATTATTTCGTACCGCTCGATTGGGATCGGGATCGTTGAACTCCAAACCTTACAGCTGGAAGCTACAGCCCAGATTCTGCGACGACTGGCGCAGATCAGATCATTTTTTGTTCGACGCAGGAATCCTTTCTTTCGAGGCAAGGCAAAATGGGAGACCAAAAAAGGAACGAGCCTTGGGAAAGCTCAAGACGGGACCTATGTTTCTGATTTTCCACCACATTGGTACGCTGCAGCTTCTCGCATTCTTGAAAACCAAGCTGTTTGAAGAGGTATCGGCCATTCTTCGTCCGGATACCAGTGCACTTGCGCCCATTGACGTCGACTTCTTCTACTTCTTCTACTTCTTTTCATCACTCAGTTCATGTCGAGGTTCAGAAAATCCGTTTGAAAGTGGCAATAGGTAAAGGGCTGGATGGGAAGTGTCTACACAGTTTGAAATGGGAAAGAGAGGCTAGGCTATACGATATTTGGTTTCAACAGACTGTAATTTCTGTCTGCTACTTGCAAGCCACTGTAGCTAGACGTCCAAGGAGAGACAAGCCTGAAGATCAATGATGTTGCAAAAGGAACTCGAAAAAGCCGTAAATACACGAAAGAAATGCCCGGAAAAAGAGAAGCAGAACAAGCGACCCGACACCAGTATTTATCCGAACTCAAAATAGACAAAGCACCAATGCGGCGAAAACGCCCAACGTCCAGCGTATAGAATCAAATGCAAAATATATCAAGACAGCTAGCCGGATAGACTCCCGCTTGAGCTGATGAACGTATGAACTTAAGTGTTTGGTCATGTTTGCGTAGACCTACATGTGCTCAATAGGTTCCTCGGGGAGTAGCACCTGGCCCTCTCTCCGGCCTGAGGGGAGACAAGCCTTGAGAGGGGGACGGATGATATCGTTGAAGAGGAAAGTGCCGTAGACGAGGAGGCCGAACCCAACGACTTGGAGCCATTTGAATGATTCCCAGCCTAGACCTAGAGAGACGAGCCAGATGAACAGGGTGCGACAGGTATCGATTGTGCTGCGCGAGGTGGCAGATACAGTGCGGGTGACGGAGAGACCGAAGAAGTTGAAGCCGCTGGACATCGCGGTTAGTAAGAATCCGATTACAGAAAAATGGGGATGGTGCAGGGTTGGAGGGAAGTAGGAGATGTAGAGATGAAAAGAAGAAATGGACTTACCCAATGCTGATCATGATCAGGATACTAGAAATCGCCACCGCGCGATTCGTGCTGACCTCGTGCCATCCCTCTTTCATATCGAAGTAGCCATACCGACCCGCATCTGTGCTGCCAACAGCCACATAAAGAATAATCATACCAATCACGGTAACCGAGAACCCAAAGATACCCTCCCAGCCAACGACTTGGATAGGATCCATAGCATAATTCTCAAGAATCCACTCCTCAAGAACAAATTGCGTTGCCGTGAAGATCTGAGCAGCCGCAATCAGCAAAACACCAATGATCGTCTGCACCGCTTCAGGTGTCCTTCCATCCGCATGGACGGAGGTACCGTCATCCTGGGTGATATCGTGACCGCTATCGCCGTTGAACAGCGCACCGGCAAGACCAACCAGGGCCACGCCTAGTACTACGATGAAAAGCGCACTCCACTGGTATAGGAAGAGCTTGCGGCGGAGGAAGAGGACACTAAAGAGGCCGACGAAGAGGACCAGGGCTCCGCGGGTCATCTGGTAGATACTGGCGGCGACGAAGAGCAGGCCCACGTTCATGAGGGTGGAGCCCGCGATGTCACAGATAGACGGCGCAGCAAGCAGGAGAATCCGCCACCCACGCAACTTAATGCGATCATCATCCTCGTGTGCGGGTTTGTGATGGTCATGGCCATCATGCCCGTCGAGGGTGTGGTCTTCGTCCTCGTCCTCGTCATGCACGGGTCGATAGCCACCCTCGAATAGCGGAGACGACTCTCGAGCGAGTCGGGGTGCAACAAAGCGCTTGTAAATAATCGACAATCCGACCACAATCCAGCAACCCATTTCACCGACAAACATCTGGGCCCTATTCGATTCAGAGATCCATCGTAAGCCAATTTCCGACAAGTCATAGTCATGTCCATAACGCAACTCTGCTGCCCGAGGATGCCACCTACGTTTGAATGACTGGCTGCTCAAACAGTTTGCGCTCCTTGGGATTGGGAGAGTCACAGTTCCGTATACATTGCATGTCCTTTGATCGGGGTTATCATTAGCTGGGGACGCTCCTCGCCTTGAATCTAAGTGGGTGCGTTACCTGATACTTGTTGAGAATAGTGTTGCAGACTCCGGTCACGAGCATCATCGTGACCAGGAATGGAATAAGGCTGCGGTTCGCCATGGTGTCCCTATAATGGTAAAATGAGACTTGGGGCGGGAAGGAGGGATGAAGAGGCGAAGTGGAGAGGAGAGGAGGAGGTTGGAGTCAAACAAAGCGGAGATCGCCCTTATCGGCTGATAAGCAGCCGCTGGCCAGCTGACGTGACTCGGTGGGTCCATTCGGGCTAATCAAACTATACAGATACTTAACTTAAACAGTTAGAGTAGATCTACAACTATCTACGTACAGAAAAGTAGGAGAATATGATAACATCAATGCCCTGGTATTAACAAGGTTGTAAATAGATATTATGAAGAAAAAAAAAAAAAAAAAAAAAGATGCTATTGGCAAGCATAATAAGCCCATCTCCCATCCTGGCAGGTAACAACAGAAAACCCCCTCTTTTTTCCCCACAGTATGAACGCCATCGCTGACCACAGATGGGAATCACAAATCAAAAGAAAAAAGACGAAAAAAGACGAAAAAAATCCAGCATCCTCGAAAAAGATCGCTCAAAGAAAAGAGAGGAAGGGATGAAAGAGGAAGGAAAATGGGCTGGAAAGAAAGGATGCGAGAAAAGATGAGTCCCGTGTTGGGGTATGGTACACACGCTTCCAGATTGCAACCCATCATGAGAAATCGAAAAGAAAGAATGAATGAAGACCATGTACCCTATGTACGCCAGAGGAAACCTGCCAGGATGGGAGAAAAGGAAACAGAAAAGAGTCAAGTCGTAAGAATCGATCCATCTCATCTCTCTTTTTACCCAGGATGAGATTGAAAATAGAAGAAGAAATCGGTCAAGTGCGATCAGACTCAACGTCCCAGGCCTCCACTCACCGAACAGTAGAGATAACAAGGTTACCGCCGCCGCCGAGGGCAAGCTCTTTCTCTTCACGCTGTTCACGTTCGAGGCGGTCAAAGTCTACCCGCACACCCTTGATGCCATCGCCACTGTTGTCCTGGAGCTCGAGTGGGATATTCATCCACTCGGCCGTAGCCAGAGCGGACTCTTCATCATACATCGCCCATTCGGACCAATTGATTGGGTCATCCTGGGGAGTCTGAGTGGCCAGGGCCAGGTCATTGGAGTCAGGAGTATCCTCAGTGAGGTCAGCGCCTCGGGAGGCGTCCATGATGAAAGCCTCGTCGGAGAACATGTTGAGCCCATTTTGATCATCAACCTCGTCGAAAAGAGGGTCAAAAGTTTCAAAAATCTCCTTGGGAGTCACCAGAGAGTTACCCTGCCGAAGAGCGGGTTCCGACGGCAAGTCAAGAGCACCAGACTTCGAGCCCGGCTTCTTAGCCTTCTCCTGCTGAGGTGTGAGCTGCTGAGCGGAAGTTGCAGGCGACGCGCTTTTGGCAACGACCTGACTCGGGGCTCGTAACATTGGAGTCGCGGTGGACGAGGCAGGAGTCGCCAGGCCAGGCTTGACAGGAGAAGCCATCAATCGAGAGGGACCAGCGCTGGTAGTAACAAACTGGTTGGCTCCCTGGTTATCCGCAGTCAAGCTAAGACCAATGTCAAAGCCGTCCAAGTAGAATTGTAAAGGATCATCGATGACCTCCACAACCTCGGGCTTGTGGCTCTCTTCAACGTGCTTGTCCAACGCGGCCTGGGTCGGGAAGCCTTGGAAGCGATACTGGCACTCGACAATGCCGCACTTGAAGGTACCCACCAGAGGGACACCCGCCGACTTGGCATCCGCAACGGCCTTCTTGTAACTTGCTTCGGCGATGATTGGAGCACTGGCCGGCACGGGAGATGAAGATACACCGGTTTGAGACTGCTTGCGCTTTTTGGGCGGAGGAAGCTTCAGCTTCTCGGGTGCAAGTCCTCCGGAGCCATAGGCGGGAACACCCTGGGGCGACGGCGCACCAAATGGCGCAGGTGGCACTGGTGCAGACTGACTGGAGGCCCGACGAGCTCGCTGGAGAGCCTCTTCCTGTTGCTGTTGGAACTGCAACTGCTTGAGGTTGTTCGCGTTCAAGGGGGTTGTCTGTGTAGGCTGTTCCGACTGAGGAACAGGGGCGTTTGTAAGGTTGGGAGCAGACCGGCGCTCGTTATTCATCCGCAATAGCGTCATATGGAACAACTTGCGGATGAAAATAATGGAGCCAGTCAGATAGTCGGGAGTGACGGTGAAATGGTCGCTGATGGTCCAGTCCGAGGTGTTCTTGAACTGACGCATCAATTGAATCCGCATGGCAAGCAGGTTTCTCACATTGCGCTCTTGATTGATCGCCTTGGGAAATCCATGCAGAACCAGGAGATCCAGGCGAGCCAACACTTCCAGGGAGTCTTGCAGCTGCTGAGTCATGATCGCCTTCTGTTCTGGAGAGATAGTCACAATATTCGGCGATGGAGCAGCCCTGGCAATATCATTGTAGACATCCAAGAGCTTCGGTGGAAGGTTGTTTTTCCAATTGTTTTCAGCAATTGCCCGACTGAGAGGCTGGCCACGGAAGAGTGCCTGCTGCTGGCGCCGCATATTCTGTTCAACTTCCAGGCGCTGTTCAGGTGTCATGGCAGCAAGACCTTCTTGTGAGAGCGATGAATTAGGCACTGGCTTTGGCAGCATCAGGTTTGGAGCGGTTGGGGTGGCTTGGGGTAGCTGAGGAGTGGTGTTTATGACCGGCATCTCGACGACTATGTCATCTGGGTTTGGTCTCTTCTTCGATCTCTGATTCACAGCCGGGGCTTTGCCGTTCTTAGCAGCAGGGGCTGTCTGTTGTGGCCTCGAATTCGGAGGCTGTAGATCACCGGACATTTGAGACGGCTGTTGGGCAACAGATACTGGCGGAACCTGCATCTGCTTTGGAGGTACCACTCCAGGGGGCTGAGGTACTGCCTGACCCATAGCAAGAGCCCGTTGCTGTACAGCTTGCTCGAGATATTGCCTCTGTTTGTTTCGAAGAAGCTCGCGAATTTGGTCATCGGTATAATTGGACGAATTATTGCCTATCTTCTGGCGAGCGGCTTGAATATCCTCATTTGTGATTGGTCGCAGTGCAATGTTCATACCGGGATGTGGATGATTCTGAGGCATCTGCATGCCATTTTGAGGGCCTTGGTACGCCTGCTGCATTTGGGGTTGATTTTGCTGGTTCTGTTGATTCTGCTGCTGCTGCTGCTGCTGTTGCTGCTGTTGCTGCTGCTGCTGCTGCTGCTGGGCAATCTTCGCAGCCAGGATCTGGGCGAAGTAAAGTTTTTGCAGAGTCAAGACCCGGTTAAAGTCAACCCCAGTAGTGGTAACGGGGTTAGTGCTCGCCCAATGCTTGATCTGAGCCCAAGTCTTGATGTGCTGTGGAACGTGAGGGTTATTGGCGACGAGTGATGGCGGGAAAGAGACCCGGTCCATCTCCTTTTGCTGCTCAGGGGTCATCTCGTGGCCATTGTTCTGTTTTCGGAGGGTAGCCAACTTCATCATCTCAGCCTGTCGCTGCTGGCGCAACGCCCGTTGCTGAGGGGTCATCTGCTGCGGGGTCATCTGCTGCGTGTTTTGAAGAAGGCCAGCTGCCATGTTCGTGCCTTGCGGCATACTCATAGAGTTTCTCATTCGAGGGTTGTTCATCATTTGACCATTAAACATCGCTGGATTTTGAACATCTTGCGGAAGTGAACCTTGTTGGGCCTGCTGCGGCTGCTGTTGCGGCTGCGATTGCGGCGCCGGTTGCTGCTGCTGCTGAAGGTTGCCTCGAGCCAAGTTGTTAGCATGGGCACGACGTTGAGTCTGCAGGAAAGTCTGAAGCTGCTCATTCGTCAACTGGGACAATTGCTCCCGGACATTCCCGGGTACATTGGCAGGAAGTTGAGGCCGATTTTGCATCGTGGGTTGTGCAGCCTGCATACCACCTGGGTGCTGACCCATATTCGCTGGTCGAGACGGAGGCCGCACCTGGGCAGCCATAGGAACAGGGGAGATCTGACCAGGAGGCATGCCCTGGTTCAGCATTGGCATGACAGGACTTTGCTGGGAGAATTGGGCCTGGGCTTGCGAGTTGACCTGGCCGGACATTGCCAACTGCGCTTTCTGAGCTGCTGCATGAGCACGTGCCTGAGCCTGTGCCTGCTGAGCCTGGAACTGCTGGGCTCCGTTGGAGAGACCCTGCTGCATGTGCTGTTGGTTGAACATTTGAGGGTTCATCCCCATACCGTTCATAGCCCCGTTCCCCTGGCCGTTTTGACCAGACTGCTGTGGGAACAGATTCTGCTGATTGTTGAACGGCGCTTGATTTATTTGTGACGAGCTGGCAGGGACCACTAACTGACCGGCTTCCTGCGAGCGAAGGCCGTCAGCTTGCTGGCCCTGAATGTTCTCCACGTTGCCGAAGAAAGCGTTCGGATCCTGACCCTGGGCTGGGTTACCGGAGAAAGTCGAATTGCTGCGCTGGAGATTCATCATGTTTTGGAACATTGCCTGTTGGCTCATCATCTGATCATTCGTGAGCATGGCGTCGGCATTGGCATTGGCAGTATTGGCAGGGCGGCCCATATCCATGCGACCACGACGGAATCGTCGCAATTGACCTAGAGCCTGAGTCCGGAAAAAGTAGGTGATCGGCTCGATACCCTGTCGCTGCAAGTAATCTCGCTGCTCCGGATTCATGTTGGCAAGATTGAGCTTGATCTTTTCTATGTCCGCGGGAGAAGTCTTGTGCATCATTTGGTCCGCCAGCCGGATTACATGGTCAGCCTCGGGGTTCTGAAGACCAGGGACGTCGTCGGTGAGAAGAAGGCCATTGGGAGGGCGTTGCTGAGCTCGCTGCTGCTGCTGCTGCTGAAGCATTGCTTGCTGCTGTTGTTGCTGACGCTGTTGCATAGCAGCCTGCTGGTTGGGACCATTCATGCCCATGGCCATTTGAGACTGGCCTGGAGCAACGGGTGAGGCTTGCATGTTTGGGTTCATCTGAGGGGGGAAACCGCCTTGAAGCTGGTTCTGCATGGCGGGCCCACCTTGGGGCATCATCCCGCTTTGAATTACAACGGCGGCTTGTCTCTGGCGCGTGTCTTTGATGTGGAGGAGCTTCTCGTTGCAATCTTTCTCGTAATCGCTCTATCAAGGTGGAGATACCGGAGTCAGTAAAATTGGGATCAGAAAATTCTGGCAAGGCAGAGGGGGGTTCGGAACAAAAGGATTAGGAAGGGGCGAGAAAAAGAAAAGTAGTGAGGGAGAGGATGGGGAAGATTGGGGAGGATGGGGAGGATGGGGGGGAGAAGTGAGGGTAAGTGAGGCAACGAACCCGTTCGGCAGCTTTCTTAAAGGCACCGGTTTCGAAGGCAATGGCGGCGTTGCCTGCCGACTTCAGGTCGATTCGAGGTTGGATCAATCGGAGAGAGGTAATCCTAGGCAAACAAGCGGGTCAGTTTTTGGATGGAAGGGCGAAGAGATGGATGGAGGTGAATTGGGGTGAATCAGGCAGCGGGTGGGTAGGCTGAGACAAAAAAGTAGGCGGGCAGGGAGGGGATGAGAGAAAGTCGGGGAGTCTGTCCATGGCACACTTACATTTGGTAGACATTCATAGCTCGAACCTTGATGGGGACTTCATCTTTCCATCCACCAAGTCGAGGCTGCATTTGTAACTCCTGCGCGACGGAGCTCATAATCAACTGGGCGTTCTCATTGCGCTGCTGCTGCTGCTGTTGCTGCTGCGACATGCCAGGCTTGACGAGGCCAGACATGCCCCCGCCGGGGTTGGAGAACTGGGCGGGATTCATGACGGAAGCCCCGTCAATGAGGATCAGGGAGCAATCCGAGGAAGAAGGTGGAGGTCGTCAGCATTCGCTAGAGAGACTATGATTTGGAGAGTTTGAGGCCGGGGGAGGGAGAGTCGAGGGGAGAGGGTGGACAGGGGGTCGCGTAGAGAAATGGGAGGAGAGGAGAAAAGGTGAGACGAGAGTCGTCGAGAAAAGTCGAGAAAAGGACGGTCGGGAGAAGGTTGACCAAAGGGTTTGGGGAAGTGAAGTTGCAGGGTCGGAGGCAAGTTGCAGATCGGCGGATGGAAAAAGAGGGAAGCCGGGTTGCTAGTGTGGAACCCGTACTGACTCTTAGTCGATCAGGGCGCGGCGGGTGGGGATGGGGTTGGAAATGGTCCAAACGGAAAACAGGACTGGAGGGGGGGGGAAGAGGGGAGAAAGTTAGACACCGCGAGATATGGTGAGAGAGGGAGGGAGGGAAAAAAAAGGTAAGAGGCAGGAAGAATAAGAGGGTGAGAGCAGCAATAGAAAGCGACCAGTAGTAGGAACTGTATGTACACTTGCAATCACCGAGGGGGTAAGGCGGTTTGGGCACCCGTCGTCTGCAATTAGCGGACGAAGGTGTGGCTTGTAAGGGGAGCGAAGAAAAAGAAAAAGCAAAAAAGAAGGGAAGAGGAGGTGCAGGGAAGAGAAGAGGAAAGATGGAAAAGATGGAAAGGAAAGAATTGATGAAGATTGGGTGGTGGGGATGGAAGTGCGACGGGGATGCTGCAGCAGTTCAAGTCGCACTGTCTGGATTCATGATCATGTGGCCCCCGTATCGGTACTTTACGGACTTTCTACAATGTATACCAAACAAAAATGTACACGATAATAATGGACACGATGGACAGGATAAGACACTGTCCTGGCGAAGCTGATGGAATCCTCTCAAGGCCTGGCCCAAATAGACTATCTCGATATAGTGTGCATTGGCTGAAAGTCTATGCTTCTTGGGAATTGGTTAATGCTATTTCAGCTACTTCAATCCTAAATATTTTCTGAACATGCCAGATATCTGCCCATCTTCAATGCTGGTCAAGGACTTGGACTGGATGAACCGATCGCCTATCTGCCCTATGTATCTAGGCACTTAACTAGGCCTTAATGACCCCTCCTAGTGCCCAGACAACTGGCAACTAACGAGAGATGCTCCATGTTATTATGATTATGTACAATACAATACAACAACTTCCGCCTCAGGCCCACTAGACCGCCCAGCCCGATCTCTCTCGTCCTATGGTTGTGGTTGACCTTAACCATGCGACTTCTCGCTTCTTTTTTCTGTTCTCCAGCCCATTATTATTGGGTGCTTGGTATTTCTCTGTACATACATCCTACTGCCATTGGTATCTTTTGGCTCTCCGCCACTCCTTGCCCATCCTGACATGATCTGCCCCCCTCCGTCGGGAGATCTGTGCACTCTTGAAACAACAACCCTGCCGAGTCGTTTTGGACAACCCGGTTGGTCTTGTTGCACGTCTTCTTGTAGATTTGTCCATTCCTTTTTTTCCCTCTTCCCTCGACTCTATCGACTTCATTCTCCGCGGCTCTTCAGTTCCCCTCCAATCTTCTCTCCCGATGGATCTCGTTTGATCCTGCCCAATGGTCCCCACTTAATATACTGTACCGTAATGACAGGGGCGGGTATGGTCGAACTGTGGGAAAACTCTAAGCGCATTTGCTTCTGTAGTTGATTCAGGTACTACGCGTGGGAAAACATTGCTTAGATCGTAAACCTCATGCTTTGGTTCCATGATTCCAGAAATTCTACGATTCTATCAGTTGTGTAGCACCAGTCAGTCCCTGGTTCCGCAGATTAGAATATTCTTGCAGCCCAAACAACCCCGGCGTCATAATAGTGGATCTCGTCCCGCACACAAGCCAGTGGATATACGCATGTACGGAGTAGTATATGTACAGTATACAAGTACTCCGTACCATATGACAGACGAGCGAGACGAGATAGTTAGTTAGCCATGGACATCGTTAATTACTCAATGGTCATTAAAGCATGAATTCGAAAATAGTACTTGATGATGATTTGATCATGCAAGGAACGACACCCAGTACCTGAACTCTTCTACTACTGTACCGCCGTTCCCGACAACTAGTCCAAGCAGAGCATAAGCTCCAGATCGCCACTTTGGTGTGACTTGCACTCTATGGGTCCTTCAATGGGTTCTCTCACAATATAATGATAATAGCTCATATTGCTGTAGGTAGTATTCAAGCAAGACCATATACTCCATCCTCGAGATTCTTATTATACTATATATAGGGGTCGGTTCTGTCAGTTCATAATAAAATCATGGCAAACCGCTTGACGATCCCTAGAATCCCACGATCGGCAGCGTTCTGGCCCTGGCCTGATCCGGGCCACGCCAATTGGTCTGTGGAGGCCAGTAGCCTAGTCCTACTTCGTGGTAGGCCACTTAGTACAGTAAGTAGTAAGTACCGGGTACTCTCCACTGAGGCGGTCCGCCACCCACACTAACCTATGTGCGTTACTAGTTAAGGGGGAGGCTCGCCAAGAGTCAACACTACAGAGTAGTACTACTCGGTACCTACTACTAGTCTACAGTACTACTACTGTACCTGCTGATCGCCTCGCCCCGGCAGATTACGTTGATTGCGTACCCTCAAGCTTAAGTCAGCCACGACTCCCCTGGAAACGTGAACGGTTCTATTTCTATCATCTCCATCTCCATCTTTTAGTTAGTCCAACTACCAACACCCTTCTTCTCTTTCTAAACGCGACGGAGGACTCGGCTTCGCTTCGACTATCGTGCAATCCCCGTCATGAGCAACGGCTAAAGAACCTGGGTTTCATTCTTTCTCCCTTCCCCTCCGCCTACCATGTTCTCCGTCTCCGTCTCGCCCGTCTCGGTGGGCTCCAATATCTTCTTCGCCTTCGCCCTCTGCTCCATCTCCGCTCTAGTATTGCTGCTCTTGCGCCGTTTCCTGACTATCCGCTCAACCCCGGCCTACCTGATAGTCCCTATTTTCCTTGCCCTCGCGCTCCCCGCGAGCGTGGTGCTCCTCGTTCCCATCGATCTCGCATCTAGCGCGCGCAATGGCACTGGTCCCAAGGCAATCTGGTTACCTGACCGCATGGTCCTTGTTTGCTGGCGGATCGCCTACTGGCTCATATTCATGCTGACCTGGTATTTATAACTCGCCATCTGGATCTCCCCGGTCGCATCATGAAATTTGCGCTTGGTTTGTCTAACATCTTCCTCCTTGTCTCCAGGGCCATCCTTCCCCTCCTCGGCGAATATGTCGACTCCGGATATCGCGAACCCAAAGCACGCATCCTCTACTCCCTCCGCTGCAATGCCCGATACCAATTAATTGTTCTTACCTGCGCGGTGGTCGGACTCATCTATATTTCCATCTCCATTGGCTTTGATCCTACCTCGATCAAGGGTACTGTCATGGCACTGGCCTACGTCTGGGGCCTTGTCCTCGCCATTTATCTAATGGGTCACGGCTTGGTCACGATTCCGCGCAACCTATTCCGCAATGCGAACGTGAGCGGTCGCCTAAAGCGTATCCAAGCGCATGCTCCCAAAGTGCACGACCGCTTGATGGACGCCGTCAACGAATTAGAAAGTCTCAACTCGCAGGTCGCTCAACTCCAGCAACGCAAGACCGGAACAGCGCGCGACTTCCATGAATGGATCGAAGACCTGTCCGAAACTTCTGGCTCTGGCTCCGGCGATGTGCGAGTCCCCATCCTTGAGACCCCGGAGACATCTGGGTCCGTTCCCTCCGTCATCACGGAGCGCTACCTAGCCGACTTAACTAGACGCCTGCAGCGCGCTCGACACATGAAGGCACGGTTTGTGGATGAATGGGATCGTGTGGTGACACTGGCGTCCGACCTGCAGGCCATCATCAATTCCTCGGCATCGAAGAAGCTCGAGTTCGGCGCTGGCCCCCGCCGGTCATCTTGTCTGCCGAAAGTCAAGTTTTTGAATCCCTACCTACGCTATCAACTATATTCCAATGTCATCCCGGGCCTGCGTTTGGTTTTCGGTGCTATCTTCGCAGTTGCCTCGGTGTGCATTGTCTGGTCAGAACTGATCAAGTCCTTGGCTCCGCAATTCTCTGCCATCACCTTGACCGTCATCCCCAACTGGAAGGATGAAAAGCCTCTTGGCTTCGGGAGCCAGGTGGTCGCCTCCCTCTGGCTGCTGTATATGTGTTCTGCCGCCCTGGTCGGTGTCAGCGATGTCAAGGTCTGGGGAAACAGGGCCTTGGTGCGCCGCAACACGTACGGTGAGAGCGCGTGCTGGTATGCCAGCCTCGTAGCTCGTCTCACCGTCCCTATCGCCTACAACTTCTTGACCTTCCTACCCAAGGACTTCCGTCGAACCACCACCTTCTACGAGTTCCTGGGCCGCCTCATCAACCTGACACACCTCGGCAAGGGCTTTGATTATATCTTCCCCATCTTCATTCTCCTACCCATCTGCGCCACCCTGTTCAATCTCTACGGCCGGGTCAAGAACATCTGTGGCTTCGGTCTAGCAGAGGACGATGACATGCACGATGTCGAGAACAACCCGGCTGGGTATGGCATGGGCGGCTGGCGCGAGGGCCGCGACCTCATCGAGCGTGAACTCAACGGTTTCGGCTCCTTGGCCGTGTCCTCCCGCGGTGGCCGCTCGACCTGGGCTTCGGACCGCAGCGATGATGATTCCATCGGCTCCTCGCGACTACGCGTCGCTACTGGCGAGGGCTCTCGGTCCCCCCGACCAACCCAACGTCCCGTCACCGCACCCACGGTCATCGATGGCGAGGAGGAAGAAGAGGAGAATTTCTTCCAGTCCTTCGCACACCGTGTACGAAATACCTTTGAAACCACCAACAAGCCACAATGGCTCCAAGGAGAGCCCTTCCGCCTGCCTCGTTGGATGTCCGGCGACAACACCACCACCGAGGAAGGTGGTGTGACGCGGCTATTCGGCGGCCGGGCTGTCCCTGGCCGACTACGTCTCGGTTAAGCTTGTACTTGAGTAGGCTTTTATTGGCCCTTGTATTCTTTTTTCTTTTTTCTCTTTTTGGTTTGCATGATGTGGTGTTTGGGCCTCCATTGTGTTTCTTCAAGCTGCTGGACAGCGGTAATAAAGACCCTTTGTATATGTACATACTAGCTTTTTTTTTTCTTTTGTGTTATGGTTCATCTCATACAAATTACCTCACATATGCATCGTACTTGCAGGCCAAGTCTCGTATCATTCGAAACAATGTGGACCTCATGGCTCGACGGCTGGCCTTGAAACATTAATGTCACACAGCCCCCAAAGGTGAGCCGCGTAAGGGTCCTTGAGGTGCTTTCTTCAGCCCGAGTACGGGGATGTCTTGCCGTGAGGTCAAATCAGGTCATTGACTTCCATGGTTCTCTGGTCATGCTTACAAGCAGCAGCAAGATATTATTGCCTGTCGTCATGAGAGCTGAATCGATCTTATTGTCAATGGATCTTCTGGTTACCAGCGGGTCGACACATAGCAGAGACAACTTGACTAAAGATGTTGTACATAGGCCTTCAGGCATAGTTAGCGTGCTGAACGATACAATATATGTCTTATGGATGATGCTAACCTGGCTTGCGAATATCTAGAGATCATCTTAACATTGATGAGAGCTACCATGATTTCCATACAACACTTCCGAGCACAGAGAAGACTTGCTATGGATGTCTTCGGCAAGTATCTCAGGCTCTAGCAGACCAAAAGTAGCCAACCTACCCTACCAGTCCATCTTCTCAAAACTCCCCAATATCGAGTCTCCTACCTAGTGTGATTTTCCAAGCAACACCGCAGACATTCCATAAAAAAAAATCAACCCTCCAGCAAGCAATTCAAACAGAAAAGCATGCAAAAAGTATCAATCGATGCCCTCGTCCAGGTTCGAACTGGAGACCTTCGGATTACCACCCTGTTAGAGCAGGGTCGTCATAAGATCCATATGAGACCGACGTCATGACCAACTAGACCACGAAGGCGATTGGATGAATGAAAGCGAGAAAGAATGGTAGTTGAGCCAGTCAGTGGGGAAGAGTTGATTTTGTGAGGGCTGGGTTGTGTATCTATGTGTCACGTGATTGGGTGTGTCCTCTTGATTTGGTGAGTTTAGAGATGGATGCTACTGTTTATTTTTCATTAGTCTTGCGAAATTCTTGGTATTTTTTCTTACTATTGCCTATATATGGTTTGTAGGTCTGAGTTTCCTTGAAAGGTTGAGTTGCATATCATCAGAATTAGCTAGGGGTGGATGATGGTATGGATGGAGGCTGTCTCGGTTGGACTTTGCAGAAGATAAGGTCTCCTCCTATCTTTGAGTCGGAGTCAGTCCTGGGTGGAATATGGACCTTAGGTGAACATCCTATTTGGGGTCCTTCGTTTGTCCTTGTTTGAACCCATATGGTCAGATTTATAGCGAAAGGTTCCGGGAATATATTCCGCCCATTATTCACTTTGCGGCTTCATACTGTCAGGGTTAACTGACTAACTAACTAGTTAATACAATGGGTTCAGAAAGTTTGAGGACACTTCAAAATCCCGCTTTTTTAGCTATTCTTTCAATCGACAATTTCACAACAGCGACCGATAATGATATATTCAAACTACTCCCTGCTATATAGTTATAGCTCTTTCTATCTTAGTGATATTTTTCGAAACTAATTTTCGTCTTATTAAGAGCGTAGAGATGTTTCAACAGAGAGTTCTCGAAACTATACCTAATCATCCAAAGGCGATTAATCCTAAGAAATTATAAGGAACACTATATATTATTTAATACAATAAATATCTGTAGAATATAGTCTTTCTAATATATATTTTTTTAAAATTTTTAAAATTTTTTGTGGTGATGTTACACGCGATCAAAAAAATAGACTCGGATTCTGGCAAATTTTTTGGTATCTTTTATATGGGGACTCCATACAAAATATACATCCGCGCGCAGTTGCTACATATTTAGAGCCGAATAACTCTTCACAGAAATTTTGTATTAAAAAAATTTATATGTAAAGATTAGCTGCTTCCTAATTATCTATAAGATTTAGCCTTCAAAAATAATCCTTATCTTATAAAAATAGAAGATAAAAGTGGTCAAAGATAGGCAGTTTTGCAGTAAAAACGGGCTTGTCCTCAAACTTATTAATAGGGTGTGTATCAGTGATGACAAACTAAGATTTACCTGTCGATAAATAGTACACAATACGGCCTAAGTTGACGATTTTTGACACCTAAACAACTAGCAGAAGCCAGATCATATCTTGGATCAACATTTGCAAATCGATAATTTCCATATGAGGGGTACTATCAATGACATCATAGGCCCCCAGGGCCGTAGTGTCACAAAGCGGTTGAACAACAACATTATTCTTAGAAAACAACCTTATAGAGTAGTTTGAAAGCAGTGGGATCTTCCTTCTTTTGAAGTGGCAATGACCAATTATATATACTTCGAGATGGATACTCTTGAAAGTCTGCATGCCATGTGGCAATATTTCCAAATAGAGTCGAACGAATTGGTACCAGCACTAGCCAAGACCTAAAATCGGGCGTAGTTCACAGCCTTGTAAGGTGGTGCTACGTGGCTGTGTCTTGACACCTCACACAAGCAACGCCATCCAACAGCATCAAGACCTCCTTGAAGAAATACAGTTGATATTAAAGAGATGCTACTCAGCTTCTCTCATGGTTGAGCCCCGCACCTCGAAAGGACGATGGATTTGATCCCGCCGTCATACAAGTCCGCAACGGACCGTGATGCATGGGCCATCATCGCCCATTACATCCCCTCTAGCGATCTGTGTGCCGCCTCGCTGGTCTGCCATCGATGGCATGATCTGTTTATGCCCTTCCTATGGGGTGACCCGGCGTCACATTTCGGTACAGAGAATGACGCAGTATATGGTAGGACCGTAATATTCCCCTGCCTACCTGATCTCGCGCTGACCGAAGATACTAGTGGCTCTGACCCGGTTTCGGAGAACCCTCAAGTATGCCCGGCGAGAAGTACGGGCTTTAACCCATACACTTCATTTACCTCCGGCATTATCAGAGATCTACGGTGGTCCCCGACCGGGCTGGTTGAGAGATATTCTGGAGTACTTGCCCTGTCTGCAATGTTTAATGGTCTCGCGGTTACCCTTCTTTGATCATAATGCGATGATTGCTCTGAAGAACCACCCAAGATCAAGTGAATATAATGTTCGTCTATTGTTAGCGGATCATGAGCCTAATACGACCTCGGCTGGTCTGGCGGAGACTATACTTCGCTTTCCCCGGCTGACCTACCTGGATCTCTCCTATACCAGGTCAGCACGAGACCAGAACGTCTTGTCTTCGCTGTCCCAGCTTGAACATCTCCAAGTGCTGAAATTGCGTGGAATTGGATTGAAAGATCCTGATACAGAGTTCCTTGCCAATGCGATTGGAACCAGGACTCGTTTCCTGGATGTGCGGAACAACATGCTCACCGACATGGCAGTTCGTTCTCTACTGCAAGCCTCGTTTAATCCAGCAGATCAAACAACTGGGCCAAGTACAAGACGCATTGGTACTTCGCCAGACCCTGCTGCCCCAGCAGTTCGCGACAATCGCCAATCGGAATTCCTGAAATCTCCAGACCTGGATGAGCGATATCTCAAGCTTCTCGCCCAACCTGGCTCATATCACCCCTGGATCGAGGACATACCGTATACAGGAATCACCCACCTCTACATCGCGAATAATCCAATCACAGTAGAAGGCGTGGCCGGCCTTCTCGCTTCATCTCGCCTCCACGCGCTCGATGTCGGCACCGTGAACACCGCAGACGTCATCCATAAAACAGCCTCCAGACATGGGATATACCCTGGAGCCGAGAAGCTCGTACCTATTCTGGGCAACATCGCCGGAGAAAAGCTCACTTACCTTCGAGCTCATCATGCTGTTGTCACGGCGGAGCCTCCGGCGAAAGACTTGGCACCCAAAGGCGAATACCTTCCAGAGCTTCCTTTTAGCAGCGAGGTACGACGTGAAGCTGAGCTGGACGCATCACAGGACATTCATGAGCTACCAGGAGAGAATATTCCAGTTTTTGAGCTTGCGGACACATCGATATCGGAGTCAAAGGGTTCGACGGTCACGACTCCAGTCCCGCGGTCGTTGAATCCATATGAGGATGAGCCTCTGCCCACAGTTAGACGTGGATCTGCATTCGCACCGGAAGTTGTACTTGATTCAAGTCACGACAGCAACTCCACCATCTTGAACAGCTCACCTTCCTTACAATCATGCCAGCAAAATGATGAAGGCACTCTCCAATCGATCTCAAACCTTTCTGTTCTAGATGACGGCACCATGGGATCAATCCCAAGATGCAGCTCCCCAATATCAGTGGACGATCCCCGTGCCCAGAGAATCCAAGAACTGTTAGCGAAACGTCCACGAAATCAGTCCCTCCCTCTCCGAGGTGGAAAAGAAAGCCGATTCCCCTACCTACACCCGTCTCATATTCCCCATCTAGAGACCTTGGTCTTAACAGATGTCCCCTCACATATACCACCCAATTCTACGATCCTATACACCCTGACTCGATTCATCACTGCGTGTTCCAACGAAGCCCTACTCGCAACCCTCCAAGCCGGATCCGATTATTCCCTGCCACCCGGTCAAGCACGCATGCAAGCTGAACAACAGCGGTCCCGAACACTCTTTGGCCTACGCCGAATAGTCCTTGAAGTCACACCCACCGATAGCACCACCCGACTTACTACGTGGAAACCGGGTGTCCAAAACTCGAGTACAGGTGACCGTGACTCGGAGGCTCTTTGGGCGGCAGCTGCAGATGACTTTAGCTTCTTCGATGATATGGAGTGCGGTATTCCGGAGAATGACCCGGGGAAATACTTCCCCATGGCTGTGCTCAATGAGAAGGTTTCCCTCATGCCCTCGGACGATGATACTTCCACATACTCTGGTGCAGAATCGCCACTGCCGAGTCGCCGGATCTCGCAAAGAAGTGTTACATCTGCGGTACGCAGTACGCCTAGCCCATCTCAACCGGTTGCAAAGGGATCACAGCCTACAATCATGAAAGAAATCGATCTCGTGGCGGAACTTGCTGCCTTCCGTCGTGCTAAGAAGGCTGAGTATGAGCAGGTCGTGCGTCGGGAGAGAGGGCGGCGGAGTACTAATGGCACGGGGATATCGAGCGTACCCGCTGCGACGACACCGCAGATCTCGATGGCGCAGTTTGTTGAAGGACATTGGAAGGGGGAGATTAAGATTGTGAGGAATCCAACGTCGAAGATGCGTAGCGGGATGGTGGATATGTATGGGAATTATTTCGAGAAGGGCTATCTGTATCCATGATTGTACATAGCATAGCATATACCCTATGAAGAAAGTTATATCTTCAGACGTGGAGTGGGCTACGCCATTTCTACTGGTACGCGCAAATGCCTTTTTGATAAGTTTTTGATATTTTTCTAGTCTGCAACAAAGCAGACTGATCCTTGCCTCCAGTCATGCACATGCCATCGTGATTTGGCTCTCGTACATTCGAAGGGGGGGGCACAAGACACAGCGAAACGCGAAAGAGAAAGCACCATAAAAAGAGGCGAAAAGAAGAAAGAATCCTTAATCACCTTTGATATTTGCGCACCTCCCATCCCCTGAACCGAGTATCTTTGTCGAACACCCTAGTGCCGTTTCCTCCATTTTCGTTGCAGCATTAGCTTGTCGAGCTGGAATGCCACCAGATATCCGTCGTTCAAGAGCACCACAGCGGGAAAGGAAAACAAAATAAAAAGATTCATTTCAGACTAGTTCCATTTTTATTTTGCTGGTTTGAATGGCGTTCCTCTCCTTTACATAGCCTTGGCGGCCTGAGGGGGGTTCAGCTTCTTGCCATCCTTGTTGTAGCGAATCCGTGGGGGAGGAGCACGGTTGCGGCGGCCTTCACGGGAACGGACACTGGAGATGGGCAGTTAGTATGAGAGAGATGACGAGCGAGGAGGCGCGGATGTGTGGGTGCAGGGCGTGCATACCGAACGATCTTGCCGTGGATAGCGCAGGAGACGCAGTACTGGAGCTTCAGGTACATCTTGGGGACAGAGTACTCGGCGAAGACGGAGGCATCAGAGATATCACCTGTAGGTCGAAAGAATGTATATTAGTGGATCGTTCATCGATAAGCGTAAATTGTGAATGCGTAGGCAGGCCCAGTCCGTTCATATCGAATTGGGACCTTGAAGGTCTTTCATCGACTCAAGTCGGTCCAGAATCTTCCGCTTTGGATGTGCAAGGTGCGAATGGAATCAAGTATCACGTCGAGAGGTCACGTACGGATGGCAGCAGACTCGACCATGTTGCGGATGGTGAAGCGCTTGATGGCCTTGTCCTTGGGGGTGCAGCGAGCGCAGTTGGAGCAGCGCACGGGCTTGACGTGGCCGCGGCCATTCTTGTTACGACCGCTAAAGAAATTCCATTAGTGCCCATGTTCCTTCGCAGTTGTGCAATTCACGATATCCAGTCTCCATTCGAAGTTGATTCGTCCGTCAATGCGCGTAGGTTGGTTCTTGCAATGGTTTTTCATTTTCGTTTCAACTCGGGAAATTTGTGGCGTGGCATCGAATTCGTCGGCGTCATTGCGGAGATTCATGTTGGATGGGAGACTGGATTCGCGGATAGATGGAGAAGGGATCAAGTCTTACTTGTTCGCCCGCTTCTTGACCATTTTGACGGATTGCTCTGTGGAAAGTCAGAGAGTCGATCTGGGATGGAAAGGAGTAAAGAGGGGGAGGGAAACGTACGGGTGTCTTGTCGGGAGTGGGTTGTCGAAGCTCGCTCACACAGACGCTCTGCCAGAATGGATGGGGTGGTTGTGTTGTGGGAAGCCCTAAACCCTTAAGCGAGACCCAGTCACGGGTGTGGACACCTTGGTGCCTGATAGAGGTTGTGGGCCTGAGTTACCAGGCGACAAGGCGACAAGGCTGCAAGGCAATCAATCGGGACTCGAAAATGATCTGATCATCACGTGGTCCAGTCACGGACCACATTCCAACCCCAAAGTAGACTAGCGCCCGGATCGTACCGTTCATCCCAGCCAATTACATAAGCCGTGTGTTTACACCCGCCCCAAGCGGGCGATAGTTGAACTTAGCGTGAAAACACCGCCAAACAGCCCAAACACCCCTGTTCAGATCGTACAGTGACTGACCATTTTCCTCCCCTCGAACTGTTTGAGACTCCCTTGCTGCTGTGCCTTTTCTTTGCTCATACCGGTTTCTCATTCTTGAGTGTTTGCTCCACTCTCCTCCTTTCCTTCGTCTCTATTTTTGCTGTGTTTCTTCCCCTCCCTGGCTTGACTATGTCGCATACAGGTACTTTTAGGGGAACACCCAATAAGACAATCGGGAGAGGAAGGCTGCCCGACTTCGAAAGCTCGAGTTCTTCCCACATCCCCCGACCCCGGTCAGACCGTCCAGAATCCTCCGCTGCATCCACCACCCACACTCCGTCAAGCGACGTCGGAAGTGGCACCATGAGCGCCGCCAGTAGCAGACAGCGACAGAACCAGTCGAAGCGTGATGAGGTGTGTATTTGTTGAAGCTGTATAGCTTGATATGATCCTCACATTTTAACCGCCCATGTCCCACTCGGTTTACCGGCTAACCCCCCTGGTTTGTTTTACATAGGCAATTCGCCGTAAGATGGAGGCCGACCTCAACAAGAAGAGGCACAACCCGACCAAGGCGAGAAATGCCCGCAAAGCCCCGCCGGGCACCGTGCTCGCCTTGAAGCCCAGCCAGGCTCTCCAGATCAAGCCCACCCTCAGCATCGCCGAGGCCGCCCAGTTGATGGCTGCGAAGCGGGAGGATTGCGTGCTGGTTACCGATGACGATGAGCGCATTGCCGGTATCTTCACCGCAAAGGATTTGGCTTTCCGTGTGGTTGGCGCTGGCCACAAGGCGCGAGAGGTGACCGTGGCCGAGATTATGACCAAGAACCCCCTATGTGCGCGGACGGATACTAGCGCTACCGATGCGCTTGATCTGATGGTCCGCAAGGGTTTCAGACATTTGCCGGTCATGGATGAGAACCAGGATATTTCGGGTATTTTGGATATCACCAAGTGTTTCTACGATGCGATGGAGAAGCTGGAGCGTGCCTATAGTTCGTCGCGTAAGCTGTACGATGCGCTGG
The DNA here is from genome assembly GCA_023626575.1 of Penicillium sp. PF1803. NCBI lineage: Eukaryota > Fungi > Ascomycota > Eurotiomycetes > Eurotiales > Aspergillaceae > Penicillium > Penicillium sp. PF1803. The sequence goes on from JAMAGZ010000039.1 coordinate 68,501, forward strand.
AAGGTGTTCAGACCGAGTTGGGCTCGAGCCAGCCCCAGCAGGTCATTCAGTACGTCGAGGCATTGCGATCCAAGATGTCCGGCCCGACTCTTGAGACTGTCCTGGACGGCATGCCCCCGGTGACTGTCTCTGTCCGTACCACCGTCAAGGATGCCGCGGCATTGATGAAGGAGCATCACACCACTGCGTTGCTTGTGCAGGACCAAGGCTCCATCACCGGTATCTTTACCAGCAAGGATATCGTTCTTCGTGTCATTGCCCCCGGTCTTGACCCCGCTACTTGCAGCGTGGTTCGCGTTATGACTCCCCACCCTGACTTCGCTCCCTCCGATATGAGCATTCAGGCCGCTCTCCGCAAGATGCACGGTAAGTTCTTCTTGAGCTCGACTGAGTATAGTCTGGAGATACAAGTTATTAACAATCGGAATAGATGGTCACTACCTCAACCTCCCCGTCATGAACGAGGGCGGCGAGATTGTCGGCATGGTGGATGTGCTGAAGCTGACCTATGCCACTCTTGAACAGGTAAGTTATCATTGTTATTCGCATGAGATACCCTTTTTGTAAACATGAAACTTATCACGGAATATAGATCAACACTATGTCCACTCAGGACGATGAGGGTCCGGCCTGGAACAAGTTCTGGCTGTCTATGGATCACGAGTCCGACTCGATGGTCTCTGGAAGCCAGCCGGCGCCTCACACGACACACCGCTCCGTCATGAGCCCCGATCTGGCTCGCTCACAGTACGACAACAGCGTCCTGCCGAACGAGTCCGCTTCCCACCACGGTGGTGAAGAGCACTCCGAAGTGGCTTCTCAGCATCACCAGCACCACCATGCAGAGAACGTGCCATTCCCCTTCAAGTTCAAGGCCCCCAGTGGTCGGGTGCACCGTGTGAACGTCCTCAGCTCCTCTGGCGTTGCCGATTTGGTCGCTCAGGTGACTGCTAAACTTGGCGCTGAGGTTGAGGCCGTGGGCGGCGAGGCCGTCGTGGAGGAGGGCCGACTCAGCAATACGGGTTATGCCCTTAGCTACATGGATAACGAGGGCGACACTGTCTCGGTCACCACCGATCAAGACATGCTGGATGCCATTGATCTTGCCCGCCGCGCCCATCGTGATAAGGTTGATCTCTTTGTTCACGACCCGACCCAGCCTCCCATTCCTGCCACCCTCGAGCCGCAACCCGCCAAGCCTGCGACCCCCGTCATTGAGGAGCCCAAGAGTGCAGTCACAGAGGTTCCGTCGGAGGAGCCTTTGTTGGCCAAGCCCCGCCAGGCCTTCCCTGCCCACCACGGCCCCGAGGAGCAGTTCATCACTGGCGTTCCTAACGAGCTCCTCCTGCCCGGAGCCATTGTCACTCTGGCGGCGGTGATTGCGGGTGTATTCATCCTCAGCCGTCCCAGCGGTCGTTAAAAAAGACTATCGTTGTTTTGTTTCCGTTTCTAGACATCATCACTCCCTTGTTCTTTACGGTCTCATACCTCCCCTCATCCTTGTCACATAATCTCGATCCCTCTCTCTCCCGTGCTTTTGCTCATTTTGGCCATCCTCGATGTTTTTTTTACCCCAAGAGTGCATACCCCTCCCTACCTTCTAATTATCGATATTCCGTGTCGTGTCCAGATACCGCTGTTCTCGTCATGACCAGTTGCGGCCAGTAGTTTAGCCTTCAATGCAAATACTTGTTTTCATAGGGATGCTACAGCGGCAGTTCAAAAGTCCGAGCCTAGAAACCAGAGACAAGGGACAAGCTAGACATGCTTTAATCACTCCCATTTGAAAGCTATTTCTAAAGGCGTTTCTAATCATGTTTTCTTGATAGCATCAACACCGGTCAGCTGGTGACTGCAAAGATGATCTTCAACATTTGCCCGGAGTTTTAGGCTTATGGAACCCCACTGTATAACAAAGGAAATAAGTGGTAAAACACCCAGGATTAACATACACGTTGATTGATATTGTATCCCCCAAAATCGGGATCGTGGATGAATCAAAAAAGGGTGTTGATCCTATTAAAATAACCTGATCGAGGGAGATTAAAATGGGCGTGTTGTAGTTGGTGATAATCCACCGCGGCTGTTAGGCAGCTGAAGGCCCCTGGCAACCACTACAACCTGTATACTTGGTACGTACCCGGGCATCAATAGTACAGCTCTGGTAAGTGGTAGTCACTTGGCTCTGGTATAACTAGTCAGTATTGTATGAGAGCATCTTCCTTTTCACTTGGCCTTGAATTCTCGTCTCTCCGAATTCCATTCTTCAATTTTCTCCAGTCATTACTACTACTCTTCCCCCCCCCCCCAAAGTTCCCAAAGTTGATCCGCCTTACGGGTTCCCAGCGCCTATCGCCCATATCGATTGCCCCCGACTCCGTAATCATCAATCTTTTTTTCCCTTCCTTCCCGCCCCACCAAAAACAAAACTCCTCCCCTCTTCCTCCTTCACCACCCCTCCCTACAGCCCCTCCCCGCTAAATATCCCGCCTCGAGGGTTCCAACAAATTGGGTCGTTTTTGTCTGTTGGATCTTGGGAACAGACACACCCACCATGTCCCTGCTGCCCCAGGAGGTCCACACCGCGCTGTCCCAGCTGCTGCGCGCTCTCAGCACCCCCGACAACGCCGTCCGATCCCAGGCCGAAGAGCAGCTGAACAATGATTGGGTACAGAACAAGCCGGATATTCTGTTGATGGGCCTGGCTGAGCAGATCGCCGGTGCCGAGGACACATTAGTGAGTGCCGACTTCGACTCGACTATACCTAGGGAGGAGGGGGAAATCGTCGTGTGTGTGGGTGAATGCTCGATGCACACGACTGACCCCTCACGACCAAATACCTTCTGCGGATAAATCTTGGAGCATGCGCTGACTCGGTATCTATTTACCAACAGACTCGTGCTTTCTCCGCTGTGCTTTTCCGAAGAATCTCTACCAAGACCCGCAAGGACCCCATCTCCGGCGATGTCAAGGAGGTCTTCTTGAGCCTGCCCAATGAGCAGCGTGTTGCGATCCGCGAGAAGCTGGTGACCTGCCTGACCACCGAGGCTGTCACTGATGTGCGCAAGAAGATTGGAGACGCCGTGGCCGAGATTGCCCGTCAGTACACCGACAATGGTACGCACTTCAATCCAAGAAAAATCTCCTTCCGCCCTTGAAACCCAAATGAAAGATATTTCTAGTTCTAACGAGTTTATACCTTTGGGATATAATAGGCGATCAATGGCCCGAGCTGCTTGGTGTTCTTTTCCAGGCCAGTCAGTCTGGCGACTCCGGTCTTCGCGAGACTGCGTTCCGCATTTTCACAACCACCCCCGGCATCATTGAGAAGCAGCACGAAGAAGCTGTCCTGGCTGTCTTCACCAAGGGTTTCGAGGATGACAATATCTCGGTATGCTCGACTCCTACCCGATCATATCATGCCTCGCACCGTCTAACTGAGATCTTCCTTTACAGGTGCGCATCGCCGCTATGGAGGCCTTCGCCTCCATGTTCCGCTCTATCGACAAGAAGTCCCAGACCAAGTTCTTCTCCCTCATGCCCGCTCTTCTTAACATCCTTCCTCCCCTCAAAGAATCCAGCGAGAGCGAGGAGCTTTCGTCAGCCTTCTTGGCTCTCATCGAGTTGGCCGAAATCAGCCCCCGGATGTTCAAGGGCTCGTTCAGTGACTTGGTCAAGTTCAGCATTAGCGTCATTGCCGACAAGGAGCTCAGTGATCAGGTCCGCCAGAATGCGCTTGAGTTGATGGCCACTTTCGCGGACTACGCACCCAACATGTGTAAGAAGGAGACCAACTTTGCGCAGGAGATGGTCACCCAATGTCTGAGCCTGATGACTGACGTTGGTGTTGATGACGATGATGCGGAGGAGTGGAACGCCTCCGAGGATGTGAGTGTTCTTTTAACTAACTGGCAACTATCAAGCTGCTAACCTTCCTATAGCTCGAGCCTGAAGAGAGCGACCTTAACCACATTGCTGGCGAGCAATGTATGGACCGCCTGGCCAACAAGCTCGGTGGTCAAGCCATTCTTCAGCCTGCCTTCTCCTGGATCCCTCGCATGATGTCTTCCACTGCCTGGCGCGATCGCCACGCCGCTCTGATGGCCATTTCCGCCATCTCCGAGGGCTGCCGCGACCTGATGACCAACGAGCTGGATCAGGTTCTTGCTCTAGTTGTCCCTGCTCTGCGTGATCCCCACCCTCGTGTCCGCTATGCAGGCTGCAATGCCCTTGGTCAGATGAGCACCGACTTTGCCGGTATCATGCAGGAGAAGTACCACGGCATTGTTCTGAACAACATTATCCCCGTTCTCAGCTCTACCGAGCCCCGTGTGCAGTCTCACGCCGCTGCCGCTTTGGTCAACTTCTGCGAGGAGGCTGAGCGCAGCATTCTTGAGCCCTACCTTGGCGACCTTCTGAGCCGCCTTTTGGAGCTCCTGCGCAGCCCTAAGCGCTATCTCCAGGAGCAGGCATTGTCGACCATTGCTACCATTGCCGACTCTGCCGAGACCGCCTTTGGCCAATACTACGACACCCTTATGCCCCTGCTGCTCAACGTCCTTAAGGAGGAACAGGGCAAGGAGTACCGGCTGCTTCGTGCTAAGGCCATGGAGTGTGCCACTTTGATCGCTTTGGCCGTTGGAAAGGAGAAGATGGGTCAGGATGCTCTGAACTTGGTTCAGATTCTGGGTCACATCCAACAGAACATCGTCGATGCCGACGATCCTCAATCGCAGTACCTCCTCCACTGCTGGGGCCGCATGTGCCGTGTCTTGGGCCGCGACTTCGTGCCCTACCTGCCCGGTGTCATGCCTCCTCTGCTGACCGTGGCTGCCGCTAAGGCCGACATTCAGCTGCTGGATGATGAGGACCAGATTGAGCAGGTCGAGCAGGATGAGGGCTGGGAGCTGGTTCCACTTAAGGGCAAGGTCATCGGTATCAAGACCAGTGCTCTGGAGGACAAGAACACTGCCATCGAGTTGATCACCATTTATGCTCAGATCCTGGAGGAGGCCTTTGAGCCTTACGTCCTGCAGACTATGGAGACAATTGCCGTTCCTGGTCTTGCCTTCTTCTTCCACGACCCCGTCCGCGTGTCCGCTGCTAAGCTGGTCCCCCAGCTGCTGAACTCCTACAAGAAGGCCCACGGCGGCAACTCCCCCGGATTTGCCGAGATGTGGAACAAGGTGGCCGAGAAGATCATCGAGGTGCTCAGCGCCGAGCCTACTGTCGATACTCTCGCCGAGATGTACCAGTGCTTCTACGAGTCTGTTGAGGTTGTTGGCCCCAACAGCCTGACCCCGCAGCACATGCAGGCTTTCATCGATTCCGCCAAGTCCACGCTCGAGGACTACCAAATGCGCGTGAAGCAGCGACTGGAGGAGCAGGCCGAGCTCGAGGAGGTTGATGAGGAGAACCTCGACTACGAGTATGCCGTTGAGGATGACCAGAACCTGCTCAGCGACATGAACAAGGCCTTCCACACTATCTTCAAGAACCAAGGTACCACTTTCCTTCCCGCCTGGCAACAGCTTATGCAGTTCTACGACAACTTCATCACCAGCCAGGACCCGACCCAGCGCCAGTGGGCCCTGTGCATCATGGACGATGTGTTAGAGTTCTGCTCTGCCGAGTCTTGGACCTTCAAGGACCACATCATGCAGCCCCTGGCTTCCGGTCTGCAGGATGAAAATGCTGCCAACCGTCAGGCTGCCGCTTATGGTGTCGGTGTCGCCGCACAAAAGGGTGGTGCTGCCTGGGCCGACTTTGTTGCTGCCAGCATCCCCAGCCTGTTCCAGGTGACTCAACACCCGCAGAACCGCACCGAGGAGCACGTCTTTGCTACTGAGAACGCCTCGGCCAGTATTGCCAAGATCCTGCACTTCAACGCCTCCAAGGTGCAGAACGCGCAGGAGATTGTGAACAACTGGATTGAGACTCTCCCCATCGTTTATGATGAGGAGGCCGCACCTTATGCGTACTCGTTCATTATCCAGTTGGTTGACCAGTATGTACCCCTTTCTTCATTGTCTTTTAATATTGAACATCGAGCTAATCACCTATCTAGGCAAAACCCTGCCGTCATCGCTAAGGCCGACCGGGTCTTCGGCTTCATTGTGCAAGCCCTTGATGCTGGCACTCTGCAAGGCCAGACCGCCGCCCGCGTTGCGCAGGCGGCCAAGCAACTGGTGGCGGCGACCAACCTGAACGCCGAGTCGATCCTGGCTGGTGTTAGCCCGGAAAACCAAGAGCGGGTTCGCAAGTTCTTCCAGTAGAGTTCCGGCTGTTTGTTTTATATCCGTGGCAATCCCTCCCCCTTGTCTGCCCATCCCGGTTGTTCTTTTTATCATGTTTGTTAATCATTCCCCTTGGGCCATGTGAATCTGATGCTAGTAAAGACGTGAAATGCTTTGTTAATTCCCACCAAATCCTTTTCCTCTTATGTCCCCGTGCTATGTCCCGTACGAAGTTATCTTGCAAAACGACCCACAGTCAAAGTTTCGATTGGACCCATGTGCTTATGTATAGATGCGAATGGGCGATACTATGATCTGATCTGGATTTATTGCTAGTCAATCATGATCATGATCATGGCTTCCATTGCTCTTTGCCTTTCTACACCAGCCACGAAAATTATAAGCTTCTAGACCCACGAACTTCCCTAGCAATGATCTCCTCCAGTGACGTCATCTTCGGCTCTCCAATCAACCCATTCGCCCGCTGCTCATAGAGCGTGCCACCTTCGGTCCAGATGCGTCGGAGTGTCACCACCGTCGCCGAGGGATTCCCAGCACCCCACGCCTCACCTTCCAGCTCGCGCAGTCGCTCCAGCGATGTATACGATACATCCCAGGGTCCGGGCACATGGCGCTCGAATAGAGCTTGGATCTCGGCTGGGCTGGTCGTGAATGAATTGACGCAGAGTGGGCGATTGCGTGTTTCGGGGGTTGCGTGGAGGAGAGTAGATACAACGAATGTACCCACACTGTTATAAAGTAGAAGGAAGCAGAATGCCCAATTAGCCAGCTAGACCAAACGCAAAAAAAACCAACAAGTCAAATAAAAAAGGCAAAAGGGATGTAAAAACTCACTCCTCCATCGTCGTCAAACTAACCCTCTCCTCCCCCGTCTTCCCCAAAAGCACCGCCCTCCGCGCCTTCACATCCCACCCACCTGCCTCCTCCAAACCAGGCGAGAAATGCAAATACATTTCCGCAAAGGGACCCGTGACGACATACGAGTAATCCAGATCATCGCGGGAGATATCATTTTCCAGAACAGCGCGCACTTTGAGTTTCTGTTGGTGGGGCTTTTCGTGGATGGAGGCCGGGCTGTAGGCGATATCTGTGCCGTATTCGGATGGGAAGAACCATTTCACGGATGGACTGGACGCGGCGAGGCGGATTAGGGGGATTTGTTGGGCGAGCGTGTTGCGGCCTAGGGCGGAGATTATGGTTGTTATTCCTGGTTGATGTTAGTTTCGTTGTTGCATATGAAGAGGGGGTATAGAAAGTGGAAGTGTACATATAGTTACCTTCATAAGCAGCCTTGACGGCAGTTTCATCTTCGAGATCACCGATGATGACCTCCACGCCTTGTTTCTTGAGCTGGTCTCCCTTGGTCTCTGCGGTGCGCTGGGAGGTGAAGATCGCAATGCGGCCGAATTGGGAGCGCTGGGCGAGGATTGCGTTTAGGATGAAGCTGCCAATGGTGCCTGTGGCGCCGAAGAGGAGGATGTTTTGGGAAGACATGGTTGTTGTATATACAGTAGAAGAGTATTATCCAGGAAATAGAGACAGAAGGACAAGGAGGATTATCGTTAAATTTGTTAGATGCGTCGGATAGAACTCCGATTGCTACATCTGCTATAGGAATGATTAATGTAGGTTCGCGGGGCTATTTTTTGCTTATCAATCGAGCTCGTTGAATTTACCCGATGTCTTGATTTTTCTCTTCGCTTCTCGGGGATCAATTGCACCATTGAAACTAATAATCCTATCTTAAACCACCATTTCCAGAATCTCCAAGACCTGCTCCTTCTCTTTCAGCGGGACTGGATTCGTCTGGCACCACCGGTCGTGTAGACTGTGCTCGGCCAGGGCATCGAGTTTCTCACGACCCACCCCCACATCTCCCAGAGACCGCGGCATGCCCAACTCGCGAATCACTGTGTCCAGGATATCACTCAAGTCCGAGTCTTCGATGTTAATCGAATGAGAGCGTAGAACCTCGGCAACGACGGGATCACGGATGAGGAACTCGCGCACACGCGCTTGTCGCTCGCGATTCGCGTTGTGCTTTGCATTGAACTTGCACACGGCGGGGAGTAAAATGCAACTTGTCTCGCCGTGGCCAACACCTAATGGACCGAGCTAGAACGGGTTATTAGCATTAGTTTTATGCAATGTAGAAATAGAACATACCTGATGTCCAATTCCATGACTAGCCCCTAGTTCCACCGAACCACTTGTACAAGCAGCCATCGCATCTACCGATCCCAATTGACACTGCAAATGCGCCTCCCGATCTCCGCGGTCCTTCTTACACCTCAATAATCCCGGGACCAACAGTCCCAGCGCATGTTCGGCAAGTTCATCTGACGCTGGCGTCGCGCCCACAACGGCGCAAAGCGTCTCCACGCAGTGATCCACCGCGCGAATCCCCGTACTCAACCAGATCGAGTCCGGCGTGGTCTCGACTAGTTCGGGGTCGAGGATGATGAGTTGGGGTCCGCGAAGGGGTGTTTGAAAGCTATATTTGCGGCGGGAGTGGTCCTCTGTACCGCCGGCGAAATTGGAGTATTCGCCCGCGGAGAGAGAGGTTGGTACAGAAATTATAGGGATGGTGGGTGGGTTGATTTGAGGTCTTTTGTTGGGTCCTTCGGTGAGAGATTCAAGGTCGGAGGGGGTGTGGACTTGGTTGGCGAGGGCCTGGAAGAATAGAAATTAGTATAGAGTATATTATGCCACCAGAAGAGTATACTGACAAAAGCAATAATCTTCGCTCCATCCGTCAAACTGCCCGCCCCCAGCGTTAACAGTAAATCCGCCTTTACATTGCGTGCCTCCTCCACAATCTCCAATACCTCCGACCACAGCGTATGACTCTGCATGCCAATCCGACGACCCACGACCTTCTCCACACCTAGTGCCGTGGTCAATCGGTCCAGAGCATCTGTGTTCCGTGCCAGAGATCCCGAACAAATCACGTAGACTCGCGAGGCACTGAAGGTCTCGGTGACGTGGTGGGCGGCGGCGGTGGGGAAGGAGATGCCGTAGCTGAGGAGGGGACGCTCGCGGCCGGAGAATGCTGGACGGACAGTTTCGGTCATTTTCGTAGAGATTGGGAAGTGAGTTCTGTTAATTGATATTGAATTGGTATTTTTATTTCCATTGCAGGAATTTATTGGGGATATTATATCATTGTAACAGGGACAAGCTTCTCCATGTGGGAATGTGGGGCTACAATGGATGTGGGTTCACTTGGAGATTCTTGACAATCTACATGTTGGACTCCAGATATAATGACTCGAGTTGGGATGAGACAATGCTAGATGTCGTAAGATTTGATGGAAGCTGTATTGAGACTCAATAACTCTATGTGCAAGAGCAAAATCCACTTGTAAACAGTAGCCCCGGCTATTCATCAGGCCATCGCTCTCGCATCTCTGGATTGATACTTGAGATAGTATGCGCAAACTCGACCTCGAGCCAGGGATCCCAATCCCAATCAATCCATTCTGAAAATGAATCTCCATTGTCTCTAGCTTCTTTCCACCGAAGAATCGGTGAAATGTATTCTCCTAGGAAATAATTCAACTCTAACGCAGCCAGACCATCTCGTCTGCGGTTGAAAAGAGCATAGGCGAAATCAATAAACACGATACCAAGTCTGTCGCTATCTGGAGAACTTGTGATGATAATATTTCGTGGTTCAAGATCGATGAGCTATATGTTCTTTTCATAGATCCGGCTCTTAAGGTCCACAATCGACTTTAAAATAGTTTGACGAGCTGATTGGAGAAAATTCCTCGGTCTAGCATCTGCTATCTAATACCTTCGATATGCTCGACTAAAATCATTCGAACGATCCGTATCTGTATTGAATTCACGGAGAGGCTTAATAAGTATGACCCGTAGTATCTCGGAATCCCTTAACCTTGAAGCTCGCTGAGGGCTATGTATGCATTAGCCTTATGTGTGTAGTATTTGTCTACGCAGAGGAAAGGGTTGAGGTGTCCTTTGTTATCGTCTAAGTAAAGCGGGTCGTATACTTTTGCAATAAGTATTTTGCCTTTCTGGGGAAGGAATTTTGATGTTGACTCGAAGTCTAGTAGTCGGACCGTGAACACCTGAGAATTGTGACTATCGCCTTCCTTTAAGACGTCGACGACCTCTAGGCTGATAATATCATGCCCCTCTTTGCCTGTCAAAGGGGGATGCTTTAAGCATCGGTCGATTGGAGATAGTTTCGATCTCTTTGCTATGTTACTTTCACTGTTGATATAGCAGCCTCGCACTACTCGCGTTAGACCCGAAACAAGGTGAGATTTTGCCGTGAATCTCTAGCCGGCAGTATATAGCACTGGCGGCTTGGGGAGAGTTGTCGAAGGAGGCCCGAACAAAGGCGCGAGCGGTTCAAAAATAGGCATGGTACTAACCAGTGCGGATTTAATAACCCAGCCGAGTTGAGCGCTTTTGCAACATGCGAGGACATCTGAAAGGGATAATGGGAACTTCGCCAGTCTCTCGGAACATTAATTTTCCAAGCGCCATGACACATGACTCAATACCAGCTAGTTATGTTTGCCCTTCATTCAACGCGTTAAGCGCCGCAGGCTGTTTCAAGTATTGTTGATTGTAATAATAGTATCTCATCTCGGAATGTGGATGTTTATAAATACACCGGTCAATTGAAAGCGACGACTACCCGCCATACTGAGCTCATAAGTTCCCCACAATAGGTGAACTAACAATAGTCACCATGGCGCACAAGACGTAACCCGAGACAGAAGGACGAGAAGAGAATATAAATTGCCATCGCTGGGAGAAGCCCGAGTATGTAAAAGCATGCCAAATCTATCCCTCCGGTTGGCGTCAGTGCTGTGACTTGGTACAAATTTAGCCATCATGAACTCATTATCCTCAGCCATAGTCAGAGCGTTCGATGAAAAACTACCCAACGAACCCACTGTGATGATTACCTCTAATGAGGCATACCGTTATATTCGAAGCACGGCTTCGTCTATCCTCGAGACAGACGCGGTGGCTGTCTACCTCGAAGAGAACATCGGCACGTATCACAACTTATTCGATCGGAACTTTCCGCGAATTGGCTATACCAGCCGTTATCCGCTAGAATGCTAGTGATAGAACAAACACATATACTGGAGACTGAATCAGATGTTCTACGGCTTGCTACCTTACAGCTCATTCATCCTGCTGCAGCAGATATGCCCACCTAGCACTCGAATCTTTTGTCGCACAGAAACATCTACCGGCGGCATGAGCCGCTTTGACGTAGAGTGGTCTTTATACGATACTAGGGGTGCTTTTCTATCTAGGCTTGCTATCCTAGAGATCAAAAACACCAATGTTACACACAAAGATGACTTTAAGCGTGCCGCTGTCGACGAGGCAAACTTACGCTCGAAGATGGCAAGGGCCATGGGCACGCAAAGCTTGTCGCTCCTTCAGCGCAACGCTATTTGGCTCTCCAAGCAAGCCCAAAAGTACTCGAGGCATTGCCTATATGTGGCAGTATTTGACTGGAGTGCCATGTTTATCTTCTGCTTTTTGCCACACATACCAGTGCGTGGATTCTACTTCGATGAATCTGGACGCACCGAGGGCATGACATTCCTTCGACTTCTTTTTGCCTCTGTCGTTCGGCCATTAAGAAACTACGAAGCAACGCGTCTCCGTAGGGGCCACTAAGGTTGTCAACCTGGGCAGGTGATATATCCCCTTGAGCTCTATATTTATCAATTTACCGAACGTATAGCGACTATATAAAAATGAAAGGCTAGCAATTAGTGGCCCTCCAGAATTGGTTCATTGAGAGTAGATCAAACATATCAACAACCACTCAACCCATGAACCCCTCCATCCGCCGTATACTTGCATGTTCCCGTCCCAGCAGTCGTCGAATTTACCGGATACAACACCACATTATCAAAATCAATATTATAACACGGATGCACCTTCGAACACGAAACCGATGCCGTAGTACTCTTACTCGTATCAATCGTCCCCGTAAAATTCACAAACGCCACATTCGAAATACTCATCAGACTCGTCCCGGACAACGAGCCATTATTCCCGTTATCCTGCGTGATCGCCGGTCCCGAATTCGCGCCTTGAATGTCGAAATTCGAAAATAGCACGTTGGATACACTGCCCCAGCCTGCGCCGCGGGGCTGGCCGGCGCTTTCGTAGGAGCTTTGTGGGACTAGTGCGCCGACCCAGGTTTTGATGTATGCACTGTTGTGCATGTCTTCGTTGTACCGGATGATCTTGACGGTGTCGATTTTGATGTTGGAGACGCTGGAGTCTTCGAGGTACTGGCCTAGACTGCCAATGGCTATTCCGTTGCCGCCGCGACAGGTCACATTGTGGATGTTGACGTTGTAGGAGCGTGGTTTGATGGCGATGCAGTCATCGCCGCCTTGGTAGACGAAGTTAGTCAATTGGACGTTGTTTACGTCCATGGCATCTGGAAGGAGAGTTGTCAGCTCATAAAAATTACAAAGGAGGGGGCTATCAGAGAGCTGTACGTACCAAATCCATCCGTATTCTGCACCCAGTTCTTGCCATATGGCGCATCAACTGCAGTAGCATTGCAGTAAATATTGTTGAAGCGCATGTTGGTACCATTCATTATATTCAAGCTCCACAGCTGGGGATCCTTGACGTAGAAATTGTCCACACTGACTTCAGACACATTCCAGAAAACAAATGGCATTGGTCGTCCAGGCAATGTAGTTCCCTTTTCAGCAGTGTACCACGCATTACCATTCCCATCAATCCCACCGGTGCCATACCCATCGATCTTGATATTGTGGCCCGTGATGACGAATCCAGCAGCATGGTTCTGGAAGGCAATTGGGTAAGAGTTGTTACGCCAGTAACCCAAGTCATCGGAGAACTTTATGCGGTTAGTATATTGAGGCTAGTCAGAGACAGATACAAGTTGGATTTACTTACTGTCCATTTGCCCCGCCATTCAATTACCACGTCGTTGATAACGGGGTTTAGACGAGTTGCGATCCAGTAGGATTGGTCTTCTGGGAATATAACCGTGCCGCCATGACCACACTCTTTGAATGCTTTGAGGATATTGGGGACATCGTCTTTTTGATGGCCATTGGCCTTAACGACGCAAGTATTTGGGCCACCTTTGGTCACGGCAGCATTGGCAGCACTAGTCAGTGCAAGCCCCAAGGGGAGCACGATGGAACAAAAGTCCAGCAAGCGCATGGTGGAATTGCTTGTCTGTGGAGGAGTACTTCCAGTGCGGATTTACCATTTTATAACCGATCTTCATAAGTCACAGCGAGGATCTGATCCCCTGCAGGATTACCTCTCGGTGGCATTTGCGCCGAGCACGTTGTGCTACCCCTCGAGGCCCCCTGAGCCCTGTACCTGGGGAAGCTGTATGGGTGCGCTGGAAGGCACGGATAATTGCGGAGAAAACCCTTTGCGGGGAAAGTAGTAGCCGGAATAGCGTGAGTTTTGTCAATTCAGCAATTTGTATGAGAATGACGGTGCCATTCAAGCTACACGATTGCTTGTTCTGCCGATCCTTGCCTTGATCCTGGTAAAGTGCAATATCATTGTATGCAGATTGTTCCACCAATCAGGGGCCCAAAGCCTTGCCTCCTCTATTCGGTAAATTGCTGCAGGTGCATCTCCCTGGTTAACTCGTGCTATCCCTGACCGAGAATTGACGTTCTACTGCGGAACACTCCATAGCCCCGCCGGTGTTTGAGTTACTATATGTAGTCCCCATATTGGGAGTCTCGATCCACTTTTACCCTAAACCAAAGGCCAAGAAAAAGTCATTTCTCTGAAAACTTACAGAAAAATGGTACGAATCCATTGGTCTGGATTGCTGCTAAGCTTCTGCTCTCTACTTTCTCTAAGTGAAGCAGAGTCTTGCTGGCGGAATACAACATGCTCAGGCCCAAAGAACAGCGCCTTCAGCGGTGTATGGGATAAAAACATCTACGCACCGACATCGCGAACTGTCAGACCAGCATCGACACTCTCCGAGCTAAAGACCAATGCCACCACCAATTTTGCCAAGCCCCAGACAGCCACTCTGCAAAGGAATGGATCGCTCGTGGTCTTTGACTTTGGCAAGGAAGTAGGTGGTATCGTCCATCTAGACTACACTTCCACGGGCAGTGGAGCCCTTGGTCTCGCATTCACCGAAGCCAAAAACTGGATCGGAGAGTGGTCCGACTCGTCTAATAGTCTCTGGCATGATGGCGCCTTATACGCTAATTTCTCATCGTCGGGAGAACATACTTATGATATGCCCGACCAATTCCTCCGTGGTGGCTTCCGGTACCTGACAATCTTCCTTGTCACCAATAGTTCTACAAATGTAGACTTGAAGGATATCACTGTGGAGTTGGACTTCCAGCCTACATGGTCCAATCTTCGCGCCTACCAGGGATACTTCCACTGCAGTGATGAATTGTTGAATCGGATCTGGTACAGTGGAGCTTATACATTGCAAACCAACCAGGTCCCAGTGAATACTGGACGGATTACCAGCGGACTCAAGCATGGGTGGTTGAACAATGGAACTCTCGGACCTGGTGACACTATCATCGTTGATGGTGCCAAACGAGACCGGGCCGTTTGGCCTGGTGATATGGGTATTGCGGTGCCATCGGCATTTGTCAGCTTGGGAGACTTGGACAGCGTGAAGAACGCTTTGCAGATTATGTACAACACGCAGGTAATTGTTCCAAGGGTTTGGCAGTTTCCACTATTACTGATATTTAAGACAGGCTTCTACTGGTGCCTTTGATGAATCTGGGCCTCCACTCAGTCAGAAGGGCTCGGATACCTATCACATGTGGTCCATGATCGGTACTTATAACTACGTTCTGTACACAAACGATACGGCTTTCCTGGAACAGAACTGGAATGGCTACCTTGCCGCTATGAATTACATCTATGGGAAGGTGACATATTCCAGCGGCCTTTTGGATGTCACTGGTATCCGCGACTGGGCCCGATGGCAGCAGGGATATAATAACACAGAGGCTCAAATGATGTATGTTTTTACTCCCTTCTTGATATACTGATCTTATGTACTAACAACACACGTCATATACAGTCTCTACCGCACTCTGCAAACCGGAGCATATCTGGCCACATGGTTTGGTGACACCACCAATCTCTCCAGCACCTGGACCTCGCGAGCCGAGTCCCTCAAAACCGCCATCAACACTTATTGCTGGGATGAATTATACGGTGCTTTCAAAGACAACGCTACCGACACCACCCTCCACCCCCAAGATGCCAACAGCATGGCCATCCTCTTCGGCGTCGTCGACTCAGACCGCGCAGCCGGAATATCAGACAAACTTCTCAAGAACTGGACACCCATTGGCGCTGTCGCACCAGAATTACCAGAAAACGTCGTCTCATTCATCTCCTCCTTTGAAATCCAAAGCCACTTCGAGGTCCACAAGCCCGCCCGTGCACTGGATCTCATCCGTCGCAGTTGGGGCTGGTACATTAACAATCCCAACGGCACGGAGAGTACCGTCATCGAAGGATATCTTGCGAATGGAACGTTCGGATACAGAGGAAGTCGTGGATATAACTACGACACCTCGTATGTCTCACACGCCCATGGCTGGTCTTCCGGACCAACTTCGGCATTGACCAATTATATTGTTGGTCTTTCGGTAACTTCGCCGTTGGGTCAAACGTGGAGTATTGCGCCGCAGTTTGCGGATTTGGAGCATGCTGAGGCTGGGTTTGTTACCTCGCTTGGTAAGTTCCAGGCTTCTTGGGTGAAGAAGGAGGATGGGTATACGTTGAAGTTCTCGGTTCCAAAGGGTACGCGGGGTGCTTTGACGTTGCCGTATGTCGCTGCATCGAAGAAGCCGTCTATTACTATTAATGGAGATCGGGTGACGAAGGGGTTGACTTATGCTGATGATACGGCTACATTTGGGGTGGTTGGTGGTGGTTCTTTCCAGGTTGTTGTTCGTTGAGATCTGGTGTGTCTTTGGGACTATTAAAATGGGCTGAATTACAGTTACAGACTGTCAAATGATGCAATTAACCTAGTCAAATAGTATAGTCTCAATTAAGCCTTTGAGTGCATCTTGAATGTTGCAAAGTCCACTCTTCCTAGACATCCACACTAAATGCCTCTTCAATATGGGGCAAAAATTGGAGAATAAAAATTAGTATCTCGCCGTCTAGAATCTCTATATATTTTCAATTCATCCACAATCCACCTTCAGTATCTCATCTATACCTAGCAATGCTAATGATCAATGATGCCAGTCCCTGTACTGTACGTCGCCTCCCATACAGTTGGTCTCCCTAAATAGGAATAGCGCTGAATCTAGTGGACCTCTTAGTCAGCCATTCCAACCAATCGAATGTCACCCCCGAGCCCTACCTAATAAGCGGCGTGTCATGTGACGCACAACCCACCCGCGTTCAATTTTCACCCTCACCCAAGTGACCTTCTTCCCCGACCAACGACAACCCGTGCACTCGCCATTCACGACACCCTCCAGGTCGCTCCGTCAAGATGGCTGTCCGCAACACCGGTGCGTACTCTCTCTCGCCTATCCTATCCTCAATCCCTCGCCTCGATCCATTTGCAATTTCCGCTCGAACTTTCGACCTATTCAATATACATACAATTTACTGACGAAACCTTTGCAGCCCTGGCTTCTTCTCGTTCCAAGAGCCGCAAGGCTTACTTCCAGGCCCCCTCCTCGGAGCGCCGCATTCTCATGAGTGCCCCTCTGTCCGCTGAGCTGCGGGCTAAGTACGGTGTACGTTGAAATTCAAAATCGAAATCGCATTCAATCTGGGTTCTGGGGAAGGGGAGAAGAAAATCGGACGATACAGTCACCAACAGCAGGAATCAGGGACACGCAAAAACTAACACAGTGTTCCTAACAGGTCCGCTCCATCCCCATCCGCAAGGACGACGAGGGTAAGAAATCTATTTGCCACCAATTTGAAGATTCGGCGCAATCCTAACATCTGATGTCTAGTCACCATCGTCAACGGCTCCAACAAGGGCCGTGAGGGCCGCATCACCACCGTCTACCGTCTCAAGTTCTGCGTCCACATCGAGGTACTTTATCAAGCTTTTCACCGTCTACCGAATTCATCCGGAAATTGGGAACTAACCCCTTCTTTTTTGTTTAGCGTGTCGTCCGCGAGAAGACCAACGGCCAATCCGTCCCCATCCCCATCCACCCCTCCAACGTCGTTATCAGCAAGCTCAAGCTCGACAAGGATCGTGAGGAGATCCTCGCCCGCAAGGCCAAGGGTCGTGAGGCTCGCAAGGCCAAGTCGGCTTAAGCGGTGTCTTGTGTGTGCGGGTTTAGGTTCATATTGCAATGACGGTTTAACGGCGCGGGTGTATTGAAGGAACTCCCACAGAAAAGGGAGGATCCAACATACCATTCTCAGGATCAATGTTTCTGACACCAGGTGCATTGCGATGAATGAAAAATGAAAATATCCTTTTCTTCTTCCACTTGGAGTTGGTATCTACTCGACAAGAATTGTCGAGGTGGGACTCGCGGTCCTTTTTCTTTGCATTTATTGGAGAGCCCTCTTTATATCAGAGAGTAGGTTCGTTCTCTATGCGTAGTTTTGGGCAGTAGGGAAAGGAGACAGTTGGAGATTTCACAATACACTGAGAGTCATGCCTGATAATCTGACATGCTTGTGCCTATGAAAGTCTTTAAATTGATTGACAATCTGCCAATGCATCAGCGATGCGCAATAGTTCGAAACCATATGCTAGGATATGCCGGCTATCTGACATAGTGACCCACAAAATGGTCTAGCCAAATTGCTCAGGGTGTGATTAAACGACGTAAAGAAACCAACTTAAGGTCGTATCACATATTCTCCCGCTGAGTCCATGAAATGATCCGCGCCTGGAAAAGACCTCCATCAAACAGACACCCCACATCATCTCTTTTCACCATGTAGATTGTACTTGAATTGCTCATCTTCTTTCGAGTCTTCTTTCAAATAATACTTTTTTATACGTCCGAATAAGACTTATTCAAAAATCCCCATTTCATCCGTTCGCAGACAAGTTATAGATCAGACCATATCACGTGAATTCCCACAATCGCATGTCAACGCCAATTCCGACGGCAGCCGCTTTCTAATACACCTCCCCAAACACAATCCCACCACCATGTCTACTCATCTTCGAGCGAATCCCTGGCGTGCCTACCAGTGCCTTGCCCGGCAACGCCTGGGGCAATGCAATAGCACCGTCAGGTCCTTCACCACGACACACTCCCTCCGCAATGCTGGCAACAACCCACTCCGTTCAGCCGGACGCGCAAAGAGTGAGCAGGACTTTGCCAAGTCCAAGCGCTCAATTGCCCTCTCTGCCGCTGGAATGGTCGTCTGCGGTGCTGCCATGTATGGCGTCATCAAGATGGATGTATTCGGGCTGGATGCGCTGGAGACCGGTAAAGACAAGGGAACTGGAACAGAGCAGAACAAGTTCGAGGTTACGCCAACATCAAACCGATCCATGAAGATGGATGGTCCCCCCGGATTCCCCAGTACAGGTGGACCCTCTGTAATCCCACTACATGGCCAAGACAACGTGGACCAAGTTGCGACAGGAACCAGCACGATCCCCTACTTCCCGACGACAATCCGACTGCCCGCTGCCACCGAAATCGACAATAAGCAAACGGGCGATGAGCTATCCACCTCCGACGGCGACGAATACCAGCTCCTCGGCCTGGGCATCCGAACCGTCTCCTTTCTCTCGATCCAAGTCTACGTCGTAGGTCTCTACGTCGCCAAATCCGACATCACCGAGCTGCAACGCCGCCTCATCAACACAGCCATCCACCCCCCAACCGACGACATAACCGCCGTCTCAGGCGTCGGCGTCGACGCCGCAACATCGCTCGTCCCGCCCGAGCGCCAACAACTCAAGGACCTCCTCCTCGACGCCGAACGCGGCGACGCAGCCTGGACAGCCCTGATCAAGGACCACGGTATCCGAACCGCCTTCCGCATCGTTCCAACCCGTAACACGGATTTCATGCACCTGCGCGATGGATGGGTTCGCGGTATCACGGCGCGCGCGCAGCAGAAGAAGCCCTTGCCGGGGGCTGCAGCGCCGGGCGAGTTCCAGGACGCGGAGTTTGGGACAGCGATGAATGATTTCAAGGCTGTGTTTGGCGGGGGGCAGCGGAAGAATGTGCCCAAGGGTCAGACTTTGGTGTTGTTGCGTGGTGCGCAGGGGACGATGGATGCGCTGTTCCAGCCGGAGCCGACGAAGCCGATGCGCTGGATGGGACGGGTTGTTGATGAGCGGGTGAGTCGGCTTGTGTGGTTGAATTACTTGGCTGGAAAGACTGTTTCGAGTGAGGGGGCGAGGCAGAGTATTGTGGATGGTTTGATGGCGATTGTGGAGAGGCCGGTGGGCACTGTTGTGCAGCGGGTTGTATAAGTGTGATTTGGTTGGTCTCGACATGAGATTGGTATGTCTTGTATTTGTATATTCGGAGGCTGGTTTATTCTCCGAGCCTTTGATCCTGTCTTTACTAGTTTCCCACCTGTACTCTATCATGGATTCAAAATTACGTGGAAAAGTGGAGATTCTCAACTCCCAACTTGACTCTACAACCCATCCAAAGTGCATGAACGTAAATGCAAAATATTCTATCAAGGATTGCATATGCAGTTCCGTAGTCGCATACAAAAACGAGACTGGCTACCCCTCGCGCATATCATATTCTAACAAAAATATCGTGTCCTGTACAATTTACAGGGCACCAGCCTCCTTCAGCAGCTCAGGGAGCTTGCCAGCGATAGCCTGGAGGTCGGAGTTACCACCGATGTGCTTCTGGTTGATGAAGATGTTGGGCACGGTGCGCTGGTGGGAGATCTCCTGAAGAGCAGCCTGGATGGCGGAGCCGTCATCTAGAAAGTCGGAAGAAAGAGATTAGCATCTTGTCACAACATCAAAAACATATAAGAGCTTGCGCCCAGCCAAAATCGAGAAGTACAGGGGACATGCAGGGTAATAGCATTGGCATATGATAGAAATCCCTCAACCCCTCATCATTTCCCGCGCAAAGCGCAAAGCGCAAAGCGCAGAACATTTCCCCTCCGAAACCAACACAAAAAATAACCGCAAAACTTTAAACGCAAATCCAAATCCAAAACTCACCAATCTGATCCAGCTCCAGCAACTCATACTTAACACCCAACTTATTCAACAAATCCTTGCTAGACTTGCAATAGGGGCAATAAGACTTGGAGAAGACGACAACGCCGTTCTCATTAATGAGTTTCTGAGCCTTGGTCTTGGCGGCGGACATGGCTGATGGTGAAGGGCCGGCGAAGGAGCCGAAGAGGCGGTTGAAAATGAAAGAAATGGTGGGCGAGTTTAGAAAGGAGAAACCTGGGAAATTGTTTCTTATAATATATTGAGAGAAAGAAGGGATAGGAAAGAGGAGGAGGAGGAGGAGGAGGAGGAGGAGGAGGAAGAGGAGGATTGGTAATTGGTTTGTAGAAGGAGAGAGAGTGATCGATCGGGAATCTGAAGGAAGATTGCGGGTTTCGGTCATTGGGGCGGCGGATGTTGTCAGGTGATATTAGGTAAGCTGGTGGTTTGAAGGGGAATTGTGTTTGAAGGAGTTTAGTCAGCTTGGGGGGTCTGGCCCTGGAGTAGGTATAGCTGGTAGGGGAGTATCAAAGACAGCAAAGATATGAGAGGAGGGTGCAGCAAGTCATTAAGAATGCCATTTCCTTAATCCAGATATAATCTACGACAGGATAACGATTAAGTAGTATTTGTTGATTGATTATTTTCCTCTAAAGCCACAGCTAGAACTACCAGCCCGGCCCACTAAAGACACAACAAACACACAGACAGAGATGGAGTTGGAAAGAGTCAATAAGGAAAAGGGGGAAAAAAAGAGCAGACCGCAGAAACGCTTGCAAGAAAGGCTTGGGAATATGGCAAAAGGAGGCAGGAAAAATGTCCAGCGGGAGAGAAAAAAAAAAAAAAAAAAAAGACAATAGCATCGGCAAAGGTAATGGAAGATCAAAAAAAGGAGGAGTAAATGTGCCAATAAAAACCAAGTCAGATGTGAAGATGGTGAGAAAGGAAATGATGCATCGGATGCAGAAGCAGAAGCAGTAATGTCAAGCAGAGGGTGAGGATGGACATGGACAGCAAGCAACCTGTCCATGGTCAGTCCGATGGGGTGATGAATTTTGGAGGTGCTTTGTCCTCGACTCGTGTCGCATCGTGCACGAGGGAGAGAAAGCAGGAAGAAGGGTCACAGGAGAAGAGAAGGGAAGAGATGTAGAAGGAATGGAATGGATGAGATGCCATGTCCCGGTGGGAGCAAAAAAAGAAGACCAAAATTAAAAGAACTTCTGGAAGAGACGGACCGAAGACAAAGGGCTGAAATAACCGACTGAACACCATTCCCACCGGAGAGACTAAAGAGTAAAAGCAAGAATGGACAGAGAAGGGAAAAGGAAATATCCAAGTAGCTGGTCTGAAGGTGAGGGTGTGTGGACAAGCATCTAAAGGTAGATATCTCGTCGCAGATTTGGATGAGGACAGAAGTATTGTCCGGCGGTAAAAGGTGTGGAGAATGACCGTAAAGAAAACCAGATTGAGAATAACGAACGTCCATCACATCACAATGCAGCATCCGCATCCCTTCTCCTTCTTCGGCGGGTCCTGTGCAGTCACAACTGGCGGGTTCCAGTTGGGATTGGGCGTCAGGCCCATTGGCGGGGTGTCCTGCACCTTCGGCATGGTGCTGTATCCAGTGCTCGTGTTGGGTCGTGGCGGTTCGGGACTTTTGATCGGCCTCAGTGGCTCCTCCACTTTTTCCTCTGCCTTTTCTTCTGCTGCCGGCTCCTCATTCTTGAGCGGGACTGGAGGCGCATCGTCGGGATGAACAGCAAGAGGAGCAAAGTTCCGGTCGTAGGTCGTCGGAGCACGACCCTCCTTCTCCCATTGCTCTTGCTGCATCTTCCTGGCGAGAGTGGGAAGCATCTGCTGGTCTGGTGGCAAACGAGGGTCAGGCTTGTACATTGTGGCCAACCATGGTGGATCGCCCTCTGGTCGGTTGATTGCCGTCGGGGGTCGGGCCTCTCCACCGCGAGTGACTGGACGCTGCGACGTATTGCCAGAGACAGCGCGTGTCCTCGCGGTTGAAGTCTTTCTGTTTGTAGGTGGAGCAGAGGTCTTTCGGTTGGTCGAACCAGGAGGGCCGGTAGAGCCAGCAGCTTTGGGTGAGGTTTTCTTCGCCGGGGTATTCTGAGTAGTGTTGCTGAACCCACGGCTTCCTGGGCGACTTCCCGTCGAAGGAGTAGAAGCCTCCGGCTCAATCGTAGTAGGCTCACTAGCTCTGCGGCCTCGGCCATATTCGTCGTTGTCCCGTTCATCGGTTGCCGCACGGCTGCGAGCTCCGCGAGAATCCCGGCCTGTTATGAGCGGTACGGGGCTGGCGGTCGAAATAGGGATTCTTGAAGAGCTCTTTCGAAGACCGGGGTTGCTGTACATGCCCGCTGCAGCTTCATCCGCAGCAATTTCCTCGGGTCGGCGGAGATCCCAATGTTTCCGTTCGTCGTCGACCTCATGTGGGCCGAACTCCTTTCTAGACTCCTCCCGTAGCTCAGGCCAGGGCTCAGAATGTTCGGCTGTGGGCGAAGTAGGCGAAACGGGCCCATTGGCAGCACCTGGATGAGAATCGTAGCTTCTGCCCCGTCCTGCGCTCGACTTGCTCTCTGCTCTCATCCGTCGGTTGAAGAGTATGGCAGCCTGATGTAGCTCCTCGCTCTCGATTTTCGCCAATTTATCTCGATGAATCCAATTCTCGCTAATCTCTTCCGGTTGGAACCCAGATCCATCCTGGGATTCCACGTGCTCTTTGCGGGCAGTTGAGTCCGGCTCAGAGCTGTCTCGGGCGCTGCCGAGGTCACTTCCATGTCGGTTGAGGCTAGGATCCCGTCGTCCGCGATTCGAGTTCAAGTAAGGAGCGTCGTGGGATTGTACAGTTCGGGAGATGGAGGAGCTGCGCGAGCCATTGGAGTTGCGATTTTTGGTCGATCTCGCATGAGCAGAGCTTGAATCGTGGGAGTTTCGGGTTCTCGAGGAATGCTGGGTGCCCTGCGCGGGAGGAAACAGCATATTTGTCAGTACCAAGGCCTTTTTTCTTCGTTCGCCGGCCCCTTTTGCTTCATCCAATGCTGGGCCAATTTGGTGTGCGAGCGCTCAATCGCGTGCTATCGACGACACAAGGTCAGGGGGAGAAGTGGAAGAAACCTACATCGGTAGAAAGTGGCACCGCAAACTCCCACTTCTCATTATCCACGCCTCCCGATGAGGCCAGGGCATCTGTCGAATACGCGGTAGCTACACCCGCCATTCCGGGTCCGTGAGGGTGTGTAGAGAGAGTCGGTGAATAAGGCCAGTCCAGCTGGAGCCCGCTTCGGAGGATGAAAGCAAACGCGGTAAAGAGAGAACCGGGTCTGCTTCAGGGTGTAGTGAACGGGAATTGGAGGTCGTTCGTATCACTCAATCCATGCCAGTGTTTAGGCGAATGGCCCGTCACGGAAACTAGCGGGAGCCGGGGATTGGGGAAAGTCGGAGGGAGAGTGTTTTTTTTGGCGGGAGGATCCTCGCGATGATGGGTAAGGGGTGGTGGACAACCCGCAGTGGGGAGAGGGGGGAGGAAAGAAGACCGAAAGCAGTAAATTGTAAATACTGCAGGGGGGGGGTGGAGATTTAGTAGAGGCGTTGCCAGCAGGTTACAGTGCAGCCGGACAGCAGCGCGCAGCTTGTGGTTGATCCAAATGTTCCACCTGTTGACTGTTGACTGTTCCAGTAGCTGGGGAGTTTCAGTCGCGATCCACGGGTGAGAACTGGGACCGCGCCAGTCAGTTCCGTTGACCTCCAATCGGTTCTTGTCGGCGTCGGTAACCAGGTTCAACTTTCAAGAGCTGCAGACTTCCAAATAGCAGAGTGACAGGTCTATCTGTCGCTTTGGGAAGGGCCCACGAGGGGAAGTGAGGGGAGACAAGCGTGGAAGTCGTGGGATTGGTGGCGAAGAGGAGTAGAGGAGGAGGGGGGAAAGTGGAAAAGGAGTGGGGGAGGGAGAACAAGAGAAGAGCTCAAGCTGGATGTTTTTGTGTTTTTTGATAGTCCAGAAAGACCTTCAGATCGTTGATCAGCTAGTCAGCAAAGACCAGAACCTCCAAAAAAGAACCAAGAAACCAGCGCCAGGACCAGGGGACGGGGAAAGAGAGAGAAAGACACGATGCTCAGGGAGAAGGACCCAGACGGCAGTGGAAAATGGGGCGCCGTTCAGACTAAAGAGACTAAAGAGACTAAACCAAGTGACCTAAACTAGTTTAACGAGTCCAAAAGTCTCCCCGACTAGGAATAATAGCACAAGTTGGAACTACTGTAGACCATGAACTTTGCTTTTCTCGTTTGTTCGTGCCTATCTGCAAATCCAAATAATTGACTGTACAGAAGATCATAGAAATTAGAATATTGTACTAGCCTCCCGCAATAAAAGCAATAACTACCCTAAGGCTTATCATTCCATTTATTTGTTCGGCACTTTCCAATTCTTTTCTCATCAACTTGAGACCAGGTCCTTTTTATTTTTACCTTGGACCGTGCGTTGGAGTCTGACCCGTCACCCCCTGAACCATGCTGGCATGCTGATCCCCTTCGAGATCCCACTTAAAAGGAAGACCCTAGGAAACTTTGAACAGTTTCTTTGTCTGTCTACTACTAGTCAAAGAGCTAAGTATGTGGCACCCATGTAGTTATCACGTACAAAGTATAAAGTACATTGTAGATATGGCCTGTCCACCCTCCTCCCCCACCTTTCATCTTTTCCATACCATCGATTGCGACCTTCCCTGTTGACACTTGACAGGTTGGTTCGAAACCTAAGCGGGTTGACTGCTCAGAAACACGCCGATCCACAGATGTAACGATACAAAAGCTGCTGTCCATGAATCGTGGAAATGGGGAAACGCCGCCCGCCCTTTTTTTCTTATACATCACAAAATCCAGTCCCGAGGAGGCGGGTCAACATGCAGAGAATGCAAAAGTGCAAGGCTGACGGGAGATTCCCATCCAATGCATGGAATTCAACAATAGTCCAAAGAGTCTATGTGTAAGAG
This sequence comes from Penicillium sp. PF1803, assembly GCA_023626575.1. Taxonomy (NCBI): domain Eukaryota; kingdom Fungi; phylum Ascomycota; class Eurotiomycetes; order Eurotiales; family Aspergillaceae; genus Penicillium; species Penicillium sp. PF1803. The sequence continues at coordinate 93,947 of JAMAGZ010000039.1, forward strand.
AGATGCCATTTTCCATCCCACGGACTAACGGAGAGTTCAAAAGGGTGTCCAAATAGAGAAAAAAAAAAGCAAAATTGTACATGAAGATCTTAGGATTGCTGTTTGCCAACCTCATCCAACCGGTTCAATGCGCCTTGGGCTTCTCTGATGAGGGCCTTGCGGGCATTGCGGACAGTCTCGTTTCCGTCGGGTTCAATGCCATCGGCTTTCAGCATCACCTGCGCCAAAATTGTCTCGCTTAACTTGCGGTACTCAAACTCCCGCTTCTTCGGGTCGGTCGGCGGATCAGCCAGGTATTCTTCGCAGAGAGGGATCAATTCCCGCTTGAGGTATTCTGTCAATGCAGTCACCTGATCCAGTGGGGTCTTCAATGTCTTCATGCTAGGTGATGGAGACGGAGCAGCTGAGCGACCCGCGGATGTCGGTCTCGGAGGTGCCAGAGAGGGAGAGTGTGCCAGGGTTTCAGGTACCAGTCTCTCTTCGCTGCGTTTGCCTCCCTTCTTCTTTTTCTTCTTGTTGTTCTTCTTCTTGCTCGGGGGGTTCGCGGGTCCAGGCGCGTCATCCCCGTCGACGAGAGAAGATGATGACCCGGGGCGAATGACTGGAATATCGGCAGGAGCACTATCATAGTCCGACAGATCGCTGGGTGTGTTGGATCCAGCCTCGGAGACAACACATAGCACCTGGGAATGTTGCTTCAGCCCTTCAGCTTTGCATGTCCGAGCATCATCCTTCAACAGTTTTCCCTTGTACAACAGCCGAATTTGGTTCGGGTTGCTAGCACCCATCTTTGCAGCAGCGGTATGGCGTAGATCCCCCACGGTCAGGTGACCATCGTCGATGGCGTAGGCACGGAAATGGAGCGGGTAGATGGTGCCACGATGCTTGAGACAAATGATATCTGGCTCGTTCTCGGCGGCACCCGCCTCATATTGAGCACCGTATCGAGCAGGCTGCGATGGCTGGTCGACAATGTACTCTGGCGTGATGTAGCTGTAATCATCATCGCGGACCTGCGGGGCAGCAGGAGGGTAGTTCGGCGAACGGCGCCAGAAGTTGTTAAAGGGGTTTCCCCAACTCATCGCGACCACGGTCAAGAGACCGAGCAGGAGCGCTGCACCGAGAGCAGTGGTCTGTTCGTCAACCTCGAATGGCAGCGCCTGCGCGACCGATCGGAAGGTGGTGGCCGAGTATGTCAGATACGGGTCCAGTCGAGGGCGAAGGGAGTGCAGGAACACGGGGAGATGGTCGCTAACGTGGTCCAGGTAGAGTGCGCACTTCTCGCCCAAGGTGGACTGAGCGAGGGGCGAAGGCAGGATAGTCATGGATCGCTGGAGGGGCGGCAGGACCGAGAAGGTGGTGAAGTCATGCCCCCAAGCTGCTCCGAAATAGGCTGACAAGGCGGAGAGCCCGCTTTTTTTTGCCCGCTGAGGTGGTCTTGTGGCAGTCAGAAGGTTTCAGCCTAGAAGGGGGCCGTTATTGTTAAAGATATGTGGAGACCAGATATTCATTGCCATGGATGTTCTCCGGTGCATTCATTCAGGTGAAAGGGAATCGATGGGTGTGTTGTGCGCTGTCAGAAGGTTTTACCTATCAGTGGTAGGCATGGACGAATTAGGCAGGATGCGATTGACATGGCCGGTCGCACCTTCCTCAGGGATCGTGTAGGCAGAGATCTCGGCAATATTCCATGAAAGCCTTCGTGGTCTAGTTGGTTATGACGTCGGTCTCATATGGATCTTATGACGACCCTGCTTTAACAGGGTGGTAATCCGAAGGTCTCCAGTTCGAACCTGGACGAGGGCAAATCTTTTTGCATTTTAAATCTCGTTCCTTGAACATGATCAGATATTTTTTAATGATAAAGGTCTAGAAGTTAGTAAATTGGGTTTTAATTCGTATATGCACAAAATGAACTTTGATCTGATTTTCCATGTGTTCTGCCATCCATTCGAAGTAGTGGTCTGTTGCTTCGGATATATTTTGGCGTGTGCAATCGACAGGTGTCGTTCATCTACCCACTCAACATATTTTTTTTTACCGGAAATCAAATCGACCAAATACGATGGCCGGAAGTCCAAGCTCGAAGTAAGCTTACACGTTCGGACCAATTGAAGACACGGTACTAAACCCCTGGTCCAGTGGCAGTTCAAAAGTCTGAGTCTAGAGACCATAGAAACCGCTCAACAGATATGCTTCCACTTCTTGTTTTTCGAAAGGTCTTTCTTTCTAAAGGTTTTTTAAATACTCTTTCTTGATAGCTGAGGTATGATTTTTTAGTCTATCGTTCACCTCGCGACTTCAAATATGAGATTGAAAAATTGTCGGGGTTTCAAACTTATGGAACCCTACTGTACTTTGAATACTCTGCCTGTGCTCCATATGTACCAAGGAACGTGATGGCTTCTCTACGACACCAGGAGTATAGAGCAACAAGCCGAATTAGAGCACCCCACGAACCCCATTTCCACCGATGAGAGGGAAACCCAATCGACAGCGCATCGCCTGCTGGAACATACTGTCATCCTCCACACTAACACCCTCCTCGCTCAGCATAGTCTTGCGCAAACTCGCCTGAATCACCGCACAAGATTCCGCCCACGCACAAACATTTCCCGCCAGCCCCTCAAATAGCGAGTATGGATCATCAGGGGTCCGATAATCGCGATCAGAAGTCCCGGGTGCAGTGTTATAGGGACGAGTTTCAAACGCATGAAGCATGAAAGCGAGTGCTCGGGACAAGAAGAAGTCTGGAGTGAGCTTCTGGCTCAAATTGTCATCCTGTTGCGAGAACTCCTGAGTGCGTTGGAAGTACTCGCATCTGGCATCGTTAATGCTCGTCGAGTGGTACTCAAAAGCATCATGGAGCAGCAGCCACGGCCATGCGTTGCCGGAAATACCGTGGCACAGACTGCCTCCCTTGGAGAGAATGCCCTCCTCCCAAGTACGGCATGTGGCCTGGTATAGAGTCTGGTCCCATGTGGGGTGCCAGTATGCCCGAGTCAGCTGGTCATTTTGCAAAGCAATGCCCAGAAGTAGAAGAATTCCTGGGCTGCCGTGGCAGAACTGAACAAGTTCGCAAGGCTTTTTGGGGCCTCGGGGAGGAAGTGTCATTGGGAGATGACCATTGTTCTCAGTGCAAAGTTTGCAGAGTGCAGTGATGGTTTCTCCAATCTCAGGCATGTACTCCAATAGTTCCTTTGCTTTGCAAGAAAGTAGGATGGGGAGAATACCGGCTGCCGTGGTAAGATCTAGTCAGTGGTCGTATTTCTCAGATCAATACATTAGGTATACTCACTGATTCCGTGGGCGCTGTTCATCAGCCATATATTAGCATGCTTGGTCAATTTTACCTGTACAATAAGTCATACTCACGCGCCAAAGGCATAGTGACCCTCCATCCAGGCATACATCAAAGGATGGGCGTCTTTCTCTCCATGCTTCTGCACATAATTCTTCGACCCTTCTCGGCCGGCCTCGATGATAACACGAATCAACCGAGGCACCATGTCAAGAACCGGGGCGAGTGCTGCTTCAGTCTCATCACTGAATCTATGGGCACGAACATTCAAGAGAAGCCATAACAGGCCCGCACGGCCGTATAACATCTCATCTCCACCCATCCTATGTTCGCCATGGGGCACGATAGCTTCATTTTTAAGTGCCAAGTTGACAGCGTCCCGAAGGTAAGTGATGAGTTCCAGTGGAAGGCTAGGCCCGGGATTAGACTCCCAGTTGTTCTCTGCCACAGTCGACAGAATGTGCAGAGTCACGGCGGCCATGGGTGACAATGACCCCGCAGGCGACAGCCGTGACGGAAGCAAAGGCATATCAGGTAAGCCCGATGGGATTCTCTGGAGGGCATACTGCCGGAATTCAAAAGAGGTAGCCTTTTGATTGGCTAGTACCGACGACTGGTAATCGAGACGCAAGAAAGCAAGGGCAACACCTGCAAGGCCGGATTAGTTACAACCGATATCAAGCCACAGCAAGCATGTGGGATGATTTGTTGCTGGAATCATAGATATTTGGTACCTGGAAAATGCTTAAACATCCCACCAGCACTCCATTTGTCTGGAATAGGCTCATTTTTATGTACCAACTCCGAGCCATTGTAAACAGCCTCTCGAAGCACTCGGAGAGTGTCGATCAGGGTCGCCGGGTTGATTGGGAGCGGAGTCAGCGTGTTTCATAGTACTGTGGGCGTTCGGTCTCAGCCATCGTGAAGGAAGTATGTTATGTTTGATAACACTGATTTCTAGAATGGCGTGCTCAATTATGAAGTGATTGGAAAGTTTACACAGAAACGTCCCGCAATACCCCTCCGCCAGCCTGGTCTTCAACCATGCATGAGGAGCCTCAGGCATCAGAGAACTTCGTCATATTTTCCCATGAACCTCTCGATCTGCAGTTACACTAGTCTGAAGTGACGAACTGAAGCTCGCCAGCAAATTTTGGCATCTAATTCAGCTCCACTGGACGGCTGAGAGAAGACAGATCGCGCTCTTTACGAGGCCGAGCTGCCGACTTAGGTGGGGTTGATCGACGATCTCTCCTCAGTCCGATAAGAGGAAATTTGCGCCTGAAAATACAGGAATAAAGTTGTGCTGGCCTGGACACCTAAGGTGACAAGGCAGGAACCATGAGTCAGCAGGGACCGCGGCTTCTGCAACTTGCGTTGCGGCCATTCCGGACTCGAGAATACTCACGCGGTCCTCGAAGTGCGATCAACGAGCTTCTAGAAGGAATACAGAATGTCAGTAATCAGAATCCCTGCGACGTCTATAGCGAGTTCATAGAAGAGTCTGCGTGCTTGCAATAGCCATGGTCTCTTCTTGGTGACTGCAATTCATCCCCCAGAAACCCCCTTTTTGTGTGGTTCCAAAGTGTTGAGAGAAGCCACGGACTAATATGGCAAATAGTCCCGTGATCAGCACCGCCGGACTACTATACCAACATGTCGGAAGTCCACGGTGATGCTGAACCCGTTGCAACGGGTCCAGAGCAGATGGAGTATCCTTTGGCTTTGACTCCTAGACAAGTCACTTTAAGGGATCGGGTGACAGTTGCGACGCTGATGCCGTTCGCTTCGGCGGACGATATTCCTCGACCACTGCTGAAGTATCTCTCCGACCAATTCAATAAAGAAATTGAAAAGGGAGACACCTATGCCATGACGGAGCCTATTCCATTGGCTCAATTTGGACGGTATTGGTTCTCTAACTTTGGTGTGGTCATGTTGCTCGGTGATATCCAAAGTGTTGAGCAGACACATTCTATGGACCGGGCCGGTGCCAACTGGACTAAGATCTGCCTGGGAGGCTTCCACATTCGACCCAATTACCCTGGTCGTAGTAGTCACGTCTGTAACGGCACATTCATTGTCACCGATGCTGCTCGAAACAAGGGTGTAGGTCGGTTGATGGGTGAGGCGTACCTGGAGTGGGCGCCCCGGCTAGTGAGTATCCTCCAGCTGTCTTTGATGCTGATACAGACCCATATCGATTCTAAGATTAACAATCTTGATAGGGCTACACATATGCAGTATTCAATTTAGTCTATGAGACCAATGTCGCATCCTGCCGTCTATGGGATTCATTAGGCTTCAAGCGGATTGGCAGAGTCCCTGGCGGAGGTCAACTCAAATCCCAACCTGGAGAATTTGTTGATGCAATCATTTACGGTCGTGGCCTCAGCTTGGATGGCGAGGACTCCGTATCACAGGACCGCTTTGAGAAGATTCGATACTATTTGAAGCACTCCAAATACCCTCGGGGAGCTGACCGAGCTGAAAAGAGCCGGCTGCGGAGCGCTGCTACCCATTACAAACTGATTGGCGGTTATGATGGCGAGCCCGAGAAATTGATGTTGAAGGACAAAGAGGTTGTGTCTGATCCACAGCAGCAATACGAGATTGCCAAGGAGGTTCACATGAAACAACATGCCGGAATCAACAAGACCACTGCCGCCATTGCAGTTAAGTATCACTGGGTACGAATCAAGGAGACTGTGAACCGAGTGATTCGAGACTGCCCACAATGCAAGGAGACGCTCAAGGCGCCGCCCATCCCGGGTGCCAAAGATGAGGAAAAATCAGTTTCAGTTGAGGCTCCCGACCTGGAAGAAGAAGACGACTCGATGGATCACGACCAAACAGAGACATCTGGTGTCCATACCAGTATGACGACCGACATATCCCAGGCCATGGACGAGGCACCCGACGAGTCCCCCAATCACAATCCCTTCATCCACCCTTCTGTTCCTGCAAATGTTCCTGGAACTGTTCATCCCATGGCAAGCTTCAACCCAATGCCTTTGGACCCTCAAATCATGCAGCTCCAGCAACAATTACGGCGATACCAGCAGCAGAATGCCATTGCCGGTGCCTTTGCGCCGGGGCCACAACATATGAACATGTCCAACTTCGATGATGCAATGCGTTACCATACTGCCAGTAACGCTTATCAGATGATGGTAGACGATGGCTCTGATCCCTTCCGACAAGAGGTGCTTGGGTTGATGAACCATCCATCACACCCGGATTTACAACATGATGCTGAACTGCTCGCTAAGTACGAGTATGGGAGTCCAACGGATGGGAATTATGACTTTACCTGAGCTGGTCTCAAAACGTTGTGTTTTCGTTTTCTTCTTTTTCGGGATGTAATAATCTGGCGTTGAGTCTGGGAGTCCACTGTTTCTATGGTGTGACTGCAGTAGTCGTGGTAGATGGGACATGGCCATTGAAACCGAACTTTTTTTTTTTGCATATTCCGGGTTTTTATTCTCTCTAGTTTCTTTCAAACTTGTCATACTATCAAGACAATTCAATCATGAGAGTGTTCGGATAAAAAAAGGGTTGTAGAGAAAAATAGGGGGAATGTCGCTAGGTGTAGACAGCATATCGGGGCACAGTGCGGGCTGGTCACCGCCTTTGGGGCTTTCGGGGGGTTCTGAGGGGAGAATGGAAGCTCTGGGAAATTTTGGCCGTCCAAGACCAGCGAAACCCCTCCCCGACTACTCCGTACCGTCTATGACCAATTCCCTATTGAAAATTTATCCTTTTCTTCAAACGGTCTCAGTCCTCGTCTCGATTACACCATGGCCTTCAACGGCCAAACACCCACGATTGTCGTGCTGAAGGAGGGTCCGTTCCCCCCCCCCCCCGTCGGGCGGTTTGGTGGGATACCTCGAAATAGGCTAATCACTGTCGCTTTGGACTTACAGGCACCGACGCTTCTCAAGGCAAGGGTCAGATCATCTCCAACATCAACGCATGTGTTGCCGTGCAGTCCACAGTCAAGAGCACCCTGGGCCCATACGGTGGTGACCTCCTGCTTGTTGACAGCAATGGCAAGCAGACCATCACCAACGATGGTGCTACTGTGATGAAGGTATGAGTTCTTCTTTTTTAACTAGACATCGAATGATCATTACCGAATCCTGGTTTCTGACATATGACTTGGACCGACAGCTTCTCGATATTGTGCACCCCGCCGCTCGCATCCTTACTGACATCGCCCGATCCCAAGACGCCGAAGTCGGTGATGGAACAACCTCTGTGGTTGTCCTGGCTGGTGAAATTCTCAAGGAGGTTCGTGACCTCGTTGAGCAGGGCGTGAGCTCGCAGACCATCATCAAGGGTCTCCGAAGGGCTGGCGCCATGGCCGTCAACAAGGTTAAGGAGATTGCGGTGGACATGATTGAATCGGCAGAGAACGAGGAGAAGAAGATTGAGACTCTCCGACGGCTAGCGGGAACCGCTATGAACAGCAAGCTAATCAAGCGGAATTCGGAATTCTTTACTAAGAGTGAGGACTGCCCCCGAACCCCTATGGGCTTTTCGATCGTGGTGGCTGACAACTGTGTGACTTTCTTGCAGTGGTCGTCGATGCGGTTCTTACTCTGGATCAGGATGATCTGAACGAGAAGTTGATTGGTGTGAAGAAGATTACCGGTGGTGGCCTCCAGGACTCCCTTTTCGTCAACGGTGTCGCTTTCAAGAAGACCTTCTCCTACGCTGGTTTCGAGCAGCAGCCCAAGTTCTTCACGGACCCCAAGATTGTCTGCTTGAATGTCGAGCTGGAGTTGAAGAGCGAGAAGGATAACGCGGAGGTTCGCGTTGAGCAAGTCTCTGAGTACCAGGCTATCGTCGATGCTGAGTGGCAGATCATCTTCAACAAGTTGGAGGCTATCTACAAGACTGGCGCCAAGGTTGTGCTCAGCAAGCTGCCTATTGGTGATCTTGCTACCCAGTGCGTATTCCGGATACCTTTTACTATGTTTCATTTGCTCCAAGTTCTGTTTTACTGACCATCTCCTTTTGGTGATATAGGTACTTCGCTGACCGGGACATCTTCTGTGCTGGTCGTGTTGCCTCCGACGACATGGACCGCGTCTGCCAGGCCACCGGTGCCGCAACCCAGTCGACCTGCAGCGACATCCAGGAACGCCACCTGGGTACCTGCGGAGCCTTCGAGGAGCGCCAGATTGGTGGAGAGCGCTTCAACATGTTCTCCGAGTGCCCCGCTGCTAAGACCTGCACCCTGGTGCTGCGTGGCGGTGCTGAGCAGTTCATTGCCGAGGTGGAGCGCAGTCTGCACGACGCTATCATGATCGTCAAGCGCGCTCTGCGTAACACCACCATTGTTGCCGGTGGTGGTGCCACAGAGATGGAGCTGTCTAGCTACCTGCATGGCTATGCTGACCGCAACGTTCCCCACAAGCAGCAAGCCGTTGTCAAGGCCTTTGCCAAGGCCCTGGAGGTCATTCCCCGCCAGCTTTGCGACAACGCTGGTTTCGACGCCACAGACATTCTCAACCGGTTGCGTGTAGAGCACCGCAAGAACAATCTCTGGGCTGGTGTCGACTTTGACAACGAGGGTGTTCGTGACAACATGCTTGCCTTTGTGTGGGAGCCCAGTTTGGTCAAGGTCAATGCCATTCAGGCCGCCGTGGAGGCTGCCTGCCTGATTCTGAGTGTGGACGAGACGATCAGTAAGTGACCTATCTATCCTTGAATCTTTCCACCTTGAGGTCGAACCTGGCTAACATAACCCCCAACAGAGAACGAGGAGTCTGCCCAGCCCGGCGCTCCTTCTCGCGGTCTCCCACCGGGTGCAGCTCAGCGGGCTCTTCGGGGCCGTGGCCGCGGAATGCCTCGTCGATAAATGACTTAATGCCACTTCTCTAGAACAGAAGGGAAACCCAAAAATGAATACAGAGTCTTTGTAATGACCCGAACCTGGATACCAGGGACACAGCGAGTGGGCCTGCACTCCGGTGTTTATTGAACTATGAGGAAAGAGGATGAGGTTGACCTGTGCGATATGGAGAAGAAAGGAAGCCATAGAAAGAGAGCAGCGTGGTAGACATCCTCGTACTCGAACTTTGATTATAGTCTCCCCGCAGTACATATTCCAGTCATAGGACTACTGTCTTTGCTTGTCAGTACTGTATTACTTCTCTAGTCTCTTTTTGCGTCTGCTATTATCTCAACCTTATGTCTGCGGAGGACATAGTAGCCCACTGTAAAGAACATCAATCGGAGCTCTCTATACAAGTATACTCTATACAGGTATAGAGTCATTATTTACCCTGTAGCCATCCTTTTCCCCCACGATTAGGGTCCCTCTTTTGACTGGACTTAGGATTATCTCCTACGGACTTGGACCTACTAACACCGAGGTTATTGCACCCGGACACTGATCGATAAGCGTCTGCCGTGCAGCATGTGCAGTGTGATATTTGTATCTCTGCGTGCAATCCTTCTCGTGTAACCCCTATATGTTCCAAGCATCTAATTCAACTCCATTACTGCTAGACTATGGATAGATATGTAACAAAGTTGAGTTTTATGCATACAACACTAATTCTGAAAATTTCTTCCCTAGTATCCACACCAGCACATCGACCTCAAAGGATTATGCACCTAATAATCACCACGACTCGATCACGGCCCAATGCTCACTTGGATTTGCTCAGCGGGGCGTGGGCCATTCGGGCTGCAGGGGTGGCATCTCGGGGGCGCCGATGGCCAACGGAACTGCATGTCAGATATAAAGGTCAGACAGACAGCACGACCTATTTTTTTGAGTTTTTCTTTCCCTATTTTCTTGCTGTCGCAACTGAGAATATTAATCTAGAAGATCAACACCAGAACCAAAACAAACCCCCTTCGAAAATTAATCGGACCCTCGCTTTAGTTGGGCCCTGTAAGTAATGTCAGCATCTCTTGTCTAGACTTTTCTCCGTCCTGAAACTATTCTCTGCCCTGCACCTGAAAAATGACCACCAATTCATGATCATTGATTTATGAGATATTGTTATTTTTGCTTCATATCGATTTGAAATTATCCCATCTCTCTCCTTGATTTCTCTCTCTTTTGATAATCTTCCGGACTGTGCCACAGTGCTGTCCGCGGCTTGGCGTCCGTCCCGGTCTTCCGATCTGTTTTGGCGCAGGATCGCCTTTCTCCACAGCCCAGCACCTCCATTCTCAGCTTCCCTCGATCGCGTTGTGACATTTTCTCTTTTCACTTTTACATCAACCCACCTGGAAGTGCCTGACTCTGAGTGATCGTGGACCCCACCTCCAGTGATGTCTTATTACCCGCCCTATCAGGGCGCCCCGGGCTATCCCCCGCCGCAACAATCTTACCCCCCGCAGCAGCAGCAATACCCGTACGCGCTTCGCTTTTGTCTTCCCTTTTTCTGGCTCTATTTGTTCGCGTGGAAGTGCTAATGTAAGTCTTCTACGATCTACAGAGGAATGCATCATCAACAGCAGTCGTATGGCGGCTATCCCGGCCAGTCTTACCACCAGCAGCAGGCGCCGCCGCAACAGTCCAACCCATATGGATACAGCCACTCGCCGCAGCCACCTCAACAGCCCTACGGATCGCCTGCTCCACCACCGCACGGCTATAATGTATATCTCGCGGTCGATCTATCATAACATTTGAATAGGAACTGACAACGCTTATCCGTGATCAGCAAGGGCCTCCGTCCGGGTACCAACAGCCGCCCAGCGGTCCGCCTATGTACCAAGGCGGCCAAGGTGGCCGCCAGCCAGGTTCGTGACTTCTCTCTATCTAAATTTTGCACAGGAAGCTTTTTCGATCCCAGCAATTATTGACTCGTACTAGCAAACTATGGTCACCAGTCCGGTGGTGGCCCGCCCCCGCCTCCCACTGCCCCAGTCTCGTTCGGTAACGGTGCACCGCAAGGATATAGCTTCCAGTACTCGCGCTGCACTGGTAAGCGCAAGGCGCTCTTGATCGGAATCAACTACTTTGGCCAGAAGGGTCAGCTTCGCGGATGTATCAACGATGTGAAGAACATGTCTACATACCTGAACCAGAACTTTGGTTATGCCCGCGAAGATATGGTCCTCCTCACCGATGACCAGCAGAACCCCATGAGCCAGCCGACCAAGGCGAATATCCTGCGCGCTATGCACTGGTTGGTTAAGGATGCGCAGCCCAACGATTCGTTGTTCTTCCATTACTCGGGTGAGTGGGTTGGATTCAAGGCTGAGCAATATCTAGCTTCAAGCTAATCATGAACGTAATCCAGGTCACGGCGGTCAGACACCAGATCTCGATGGAGATGAGGATGATGGATACGATGAAGTGATCTATCCAGTCGACTTCCGGGTCGCTGGTCACATTGTTGACGATGAGATGCACCGGATCATGGTCCAGTCGCTGCGCCCCGGTGTGCGCTTGACGGCCATCTTTGATTCATGTCACTCTGGCTCCGCGCTCGACCTCCCCTACATCTACTCCACTTCTGGTGTGCTCAAGGAGCCCAACTTGGCTAAGGAGGCCGGCCAGGGTCTCCTGGGTGTGGTGTCGGCGTATGCGCGGGGTGACATGGGTGGCATGATGTCCACCGCCATGGGCTTCCTCAAGAAGGCTACCAAGGGCGACGAAGTGTACGAGCGCAACAAGCAAACCAAGACCAGCCCTGCGGACGTTATCATGTGGTCTGGCAGCAAGGACAACCAGACAAGTCAAGACGCCCAGATCGCTGGCCAAGCCACGGGTGCCATGTCGTGGGCTTTCATCGCCGCCTTGCGGAAGAACCCCCAGCAGAGCTATGTCCAGCTGCTGAACAGCATTCGTGATGAACTCCAGGCCAAGTATACCCAAAAGCCGCAGCTGAGCTGCAGTCACCCTCTGGGTAAGTTTCCATGTCCTTTTAACTCCTCGTCAACTCTTGGTAGACTGTATAGCTGACTCTGCTCGACAGACACGAACCTTCTTTATGTGATGTAAAATCGTCGTTGGAAGCGAATGCTCTTGGAGCGAAGGCTAGCCAGCCGTTTTGTTTTTGATGCCTCTGGGATAAGTTTTGTTTTTTTATTTTATTTTTCCTGTAACGACTTGCTTTCGCTGTATGTAATTCCATTCCACGGTGTCAGGGCTGTGTGTCGCTTCGCTTGGATAACCCGGTGCACCAATTGTGAACTACTCTAATGAACTTTGCGACATATTATTATCTTTGCATTTGATATCCGCAATATACTTCCGGGTAATCTACTGCCCTGCTAGTGACGACGGGTAGTAGTGTCTCTGACATCATTTTAGGCCATCATATTATAACGGATCCTAGATTTGCAAAGCTAACATAGCCTTTATATAGACTTGCCTGAAATTCCTTTTGACTGAGAAACCGAAATTCTGCATCCATTTGTTCAGCAGCGTTTCCTTACGCATATACAGATGGATTGCTGCATTGGCGGAAAAGCAACCCGACAGCGTACTATGAGTGGCTTCCATTGCCTCCAGGAGAACGGTAAATAGGTCATTTGCCACAAGCATGAGATCTCGGCCGAGCAATTCCGGTTATGCCATCTTCCAGTGAGCCTCTCGCTGATTTCTTGCATCGTACAGCTTGGATGAGCGTGGCTTGGTCATTACCCAAGCCTCCCAGCCTAGTATGAGCGATGCAATCATACTTCCAACGCCGACGGATCTACAAAAAACTCCAGAAACAACTTGTGAAAAAGCACAAGGACTCCGAATACATCTTGACCCCTGAACGACGATACTGGTACGTCCCAGGAGGAGGACTTGTACCTGAGTCCTGCGGCCCTCACGAGGGAGCAACAGAGCGGCGATGGCAAGAGCATGGCAATCGGACATGGGTAGGAGGGCCAGCCTTCGAAGCTCATACGGCTCGCTCGCATATGGATCGAGATGGAGATTTTGAGCGTGCGGATCTGGATCCGGAGTTTAACGTTGATCCGTATACGATTGACTCGCGGGACACGATTGGGGGAGAGCTTGATATTGTGGTTACAGGTGTGGAAAGAGCGAGATATCCCGAGCAGGGAGTCGATTAAGGATTCGAGGGCGTGGAATATGGTACACCGATGGACAGGGCTGATGAAGCCGTGGATGATACGGGGCCCGGAGAGGACAAACAGAATATTATCGTCGTTTCCTATGAGGGGAATATTGATCTGATGGATCCGCATAACTGGTCGTTTGTTCGACGTTTTGCATGTACGACGCTGGTTGCTTTGTTTGGAGCATTGGCTTTGTGGTCGTCCACCATTGACCCTCCGACATTGACGAAGACTACGAAGGTTTTCCACGCCACCTTCGAGATTCAGTCTCTCCCAACGGGTAAGCTAAGATGACTCTACATCTCTTGTGCACACAAGACTAACAATAATCGCCCTAGGCTTCTTTTTGATTCTTCTGGGCTTCGGGGGCATCTTGACCGGGCCTGTCTCGGAAGTAGTTGGGCGGAACCCCGTCTATATCGTCTGTCTGACCATGTTTATTATCTTTGATACGATTGCAGCCATAGCCCACAACCTACCCCAGCGAATTGTGTTTCGGGAGCTGGGCTATTTGCTTCCGGTCCGTTAGTGTGCTCAGCAGCGACTCTGGTCGATCTCTGGTCACTGGTTGAGCGAGTATACATGGTACCCTACTACGCCATGGTGCTAGAGCTTGCTGCAACGGTGGCCCCGGTGCCTGGATTTTCATCGCCATGGCTAACTCACTCAGTTGGCGCTGGGTGGACTGGTCAACCAACATCTTAGCAGGGATCCTGTTGGTACTTGTCGTCCTCTTCCTCCCTGAAACCTACAGTCCGACTTTACTCCAATGGAAGGCCCAGCAGCTTCGTCGCCTGACGGGTGATGAGCGCTTCCGAGCACCGCTGGAGTTTAAGAAAGTGCCTCTGCAACGACGTTTTCGCAACGCATTATCCCGGCCAATCAAATTTTTTTTTACCGAGCCTATCATCGTGATATTTTCTCTGTACATGTCGATCATCTATATCATTCTGTACACCTTTACTGCAGGTTTCACCTCGATCTTTAGGATTAACTACGGGCTTGATAAAGGCGAAACGGGTCTTTGTTTTCTCGCAGTCGCCACGGGAGTCGTACTCAGTACCCTCCTTGTCCCACTCACAATGAGACTTATCAGAAGAGATATCTACCACGCTCGCAGACACGGCCTGAGACGACCCGAGCCCGAGTGTAATTTATACACGGCCATGTTCGCAGCACCGATTATCCCACTATCACTCCTTTGGATGAGCTGGACAGCTCGTTCATTTATCTCGATCTGGTTCTGGTGTCCCCTGACAGCGGCGCTATTCTTTGGCTTTGGTGTTCTGGGAGCTGTCATCGCCTCGTATCAGTATATCACCGCAACATTCGAATACCACACTGCCAGTGCGCTGGCCACCATTCAGGCAACATGGTTAACGGCTGCTGGTGTGATGGCTATACTTGCGCAAATCATGTATAGGGATCTTGGAGAAACTTGGACGTTGACCTTGTTGGCGGGGATCGCGACTATATTTCTGCCGTCACCTTACTTGCTTTTTAAATGGGGGTCTAGGGTGCGGCATTGGAGTGAACTTGCAAGGAAGCATGAGCAGGTTTGATGTCTATACAATGAATAGAATCGCAAATGACCTCCTTGTATTAAGAGATTCCATTGTAATACAGCGGGTGGGCTTGTACAAAAGAGGAAAGTCAAGTGTAGCAAAGAGAGGTTATTAACCAGGTTTTAGGTCAAGCAATCACTCCCCCCCTCCCCTCCGATGGCCTAGTTGGTCAGCATAAATTGCTGACCTTGGTGTGCCCTGGAGGAGTGGACAAACAAAAAAGAAGAAAAAAACTGGGCCGCCAGCGTTGACGCTGTAAGCTCCACGGATGGCCGGGCACACCCCTAGGCGGGGAGAGGTACAATTTTTTGGAGATTTCTTTTGATAACATTACTTTTCTAATAGGAAATTTCAACTTAGAATATTGTGCTATATTATTCTAATTCTTTAATAGCATTTTTGACCGTACTAGAGGGTGTATCAGGCTGTATCAGGCGGCCCTGGGGACTGGCGGTGTTCTTCGGTGTCCTTGGATGACGATGTAGTGACATGGGATTGTATATGAGGGAGAACAAGGTTGAGGGTTCGATTCATGCAGGTGGACAATTTATCCAAGTTGAATTTTTGGGGAGATTTTGTTTGTGGCTATGGATATGGCTTGCAAACAATTTGATGCTTTATCGACATGGACATTATATCTAACATCGGTGGGAAGGCAATCTTTTAGCCGAAACGATAGAGCAAAGAACATGCAATTTGATACACTAATAGTATCACAGAGATAGCAGTGAATCTTCGAATTAATAATTGACTGAGTCTTTGATCTGAGTACCTCCAAACCGACCCAAGTCACGTGTATAGCCCCCTTCTTTCCCGATTGGGCAAATTTGAATCTGGCCGACGCGTCTATCACGCGTCTATCGCGCAATTTGAATGTCCCCAACCCTGGGCCAAGAAACATTTGACAATCTGAATACTTTCATTTTGTCATCGTCTAATTTGATCATCGATTGGAATCGTCTTTGGTGCCCTTGCTACTACCAGCAAACCTTTCTTCATCATGTCAATAATCCTCGATTCACCATCAGTCCAGCACGACTTTTCTCGAGGTCCATACTGGTATCATGAGAGTCCATTTCTTCCAATTGGAGAAAGTGAGAGACTTGAGTCTGGTTCTCCTTCTCTCAAAGATACTGCCACTAGACGCCTTTTGATGGACCAGTCCGTATTAAAGCCCGAGCTATTTGAACATGTGCCATGGAAAATTGCAAAGGAGCTTTGGGAATTTATGGGAAGCAGGTGAATAATTCTCTTCCGAACATTGAGTGACTTCGTGGCTTGATACTAACTACGTCGGTAGGCGTAAACAAACGCTCTTGATGTGGAGAATTCTCACAATGAGGTACCCTGAACAATTTTCGCAGATCAGTTCGTCCTATTGCCTGAGGACTCGCTCACCGAAAATACACCTGAAGGGATACATTGATATCATAAGAAGCGATGCTTGCCACTGGCGTGCTATCTTGTCTCTATCCAGTGCCTATGCTAGCGTCGCTGATCTCGTTGATGTTGGCAACCTCAAGAACTTGGTAGCCCTCGAGATCAACAGCCGAGTATATGATCCGAGTATATCTGCCAGAATCAGTACGAGAGAATTGATTGAATTGGATGATGGAGTTGTGCGCAGTTGGGTCGAGGCTGCAAATTCCACAGGATCGCTGCAGAACCTGCAGGTTCTGAGAATTTATCAGCAAAAAAGTCTTACCCATCACATCTTATGGATGCTCAAGAAACTGCCACGCCTGAACCTTTTCGTCATATACCAGTGTGATAAGTTTACACAAGAGTTCAGCAATCACAAGGCCATGTCCAAACATGGAGTCCAGGTGGGAGGATGGAATGCTCAAAGATTGGATTGGCTTCGAGAAGGACAACAAAAGATGGATGCCTTGAAGAAACGCCTGGGGCCACTCTCACAAGTCTACGGGGATGTGTTGAGCCCAAAAGACATAGACCGAACGCTCAAGGCTCCCATGCTAGATCCCAACACCCCAATCATGGAGTTTGGCCTGCCTGCTCTTGACTGCGATGATCCTGAAAAGGAAAATAGGCGAGCACAATACGCAGCAAAGTCTATCTTCATATTCACTCGGGCAACTGAGCACAATGACAGAAAAAGAGCACCAGAACAGATCCAGCAGCCTCGAAACACTGGCAAGCGCATCATGAAGGAACGAGGAGGCAGAGATATGGCCGATGTGTTGGGCGACTTTTTCAGGATGTGATCATGTACCATGTCAGTTGGCTACGGTACTCGAAAGTCTCAACCCAAAGAGGCATAAATTGCTCTTCTAGTGCATCACATCCAAAAGACAGTGATACAGAGCAGTTACTCTAACTGTTCACCCTTATCACTGTGCTGGTACTTCCACTACAAAGGCTTGGCACAAATGATGACATAAGCACATGATGTCAGAAATCGGCGCCCGTTCATTGGCACAGCCCACTCAACCCCCGCGTCACCTGCTCCCTTGACTTTCAACGACGCCGCTACTTTCCCAATTTCTTGTCAAACCGTCTAGATTGGACGGCATTGATCATGGCTGATAGCCAGCTTCGTCGGGAGGGTTCTGACACCTCCCTCAACGCCTCTGCCGACCCCAGCAACGGTTCCGGTGTGACGTCGCCCCGATCCAGCACCGATAACCGCTCGTCACGGAACCAGAACCAGCTGCGAGTTTCACACATGCCTCCTGCAAATCACCAACATCGTCAAAGCTTGAGTGAAACTCTTCGAGGACCGCCTGGATCACCAAGAAATCGTCGACAACCCTCCCTCACGCAGTCCGCTATCCAGAGCTTGATTGATAACCCCCCACCGCCGAAAAATGTCGATCCTGCGTTTATCGGCCGCGACTGGCAAGAAATCTGCATTGGAGAGCTGGTTAGTCCGGAGGACTTGCAATTCGTTGAAATGGACACGGGAATTGAAGAGGCGACGAACGTGGGTTTCCCGAGAGAGGTGCTTCTCGAATTTCATTGCTGTGAAACTAACATTGCCTAGATCTTGATTGATACTGGTGCCCCCGTACTGCTTATTCGAGAAAGCGCTCAGCACAATGCTGCCGTGGCTACATTTGACTACTCTGATTTGAACACATATCTTTTGTTGGCGGCGGGGTTGACCACCCCGCAAGAAGGACATCGCACATCGTATGATGAGCTTGCCAAGAAAGCTCGAGATGGAGAGAAGATCCCCCTCAAGGATGTCAAGGCCTTGGGCATGGAGAAGGAACCGCTTGTTACGCTACCGGCATCCGCGAATGTTCTCACAGCAGTAGAGACCTTTGGTGGCGGTATCCATCGCGTTGTCGTGACCAAGGAGCCTAATGATCAGGAAGTGGTTGGTATCTTTAGTCAGTTCCGACTGGTCAAGTTCCTTTGGGAGAACGGTCGCAGCTTTCCTGCGATTGAGCAGCTCTATCCACAGGCTCTGAACAACTTGCGCATCGGATCTCACAATGTGATCTCCATCAAGTAAGCCCTTCCCCGATACTTTGGTTTCTGCCTTACGCTGGAGGCTAACTGTCGGTATGATTTCAGCGGCGATAAGCCTCTCAGTGAAGCTCTTCAGCTGATGAACACCGAAGGAGTATCTTCCCTGGTTGTGGTCGATAACCATTGGAATGTGATTGGCAATATCTCTACGACGGATGTCAAGGTATATACCAAAACAACTCGTTTGGAAGAACCACCCACTAATTTTTTTTCCAAGCTTCTCACACGATCCTCATCGCTGCCGCTCCTTCAAAACACCTGCACGCATTTCATTTCTGTGATTCTGTCCACCCGCGGGTTAATTGAAGGCAAAGACTCGTTCCCTGTTTTCCATGTGAACCCTACCTCGACGCTCGCCCACACAGTTGCCAAGCTCGTGGCAACGAGATCGCATCGGTAAGCAAGATAGCTTAGAGATGCAAGACGAAGAGAAACTAACGATATCAGACTCTGGGTGACCGACCCGTTGTCTCCATCTTCATCAGGGCCCCCAACTCCCTCCCACTCCAGTGCACACATCCCCCTGGCTGCACCAATCTCCTCCATGACGACAGGGTCAAACACTGCGCTGTCTCCCCCACCTTCACCTCTCCCAACACCCGTGAGCCTCCCTTCACAGTCTCCGGGCCCGGCGACACCCCATCTCCCAACGCTACCCCAGCCCTACGGTGTCGGCAATACTGTTCCTTCCCCACCCGGCGCATCCAGCGGAGTCACTCCGCCACTCGCGTCTTCAATCCCAGCATCAGCCTTACCAGGCGCTCGCTTATCTGGGCGTCTGGTTGGTGTGGTCAGCTTGACTGATATCTTGAACTTGCACGCCCGCGCAAGTGGCTTGAGCCCCGCAGATCCGGCCGAATCTCGGCGCCGTCGACGCAGCAGCTCTTCAAGCATGAGCGTTCGCCGTAGTGGTGAGATCGGTCGGGAATTGTTCAGCCGGGGTGGTGTTTAGAGTGTTCTGGACTAAAGATGGGCTAGAAAGGGACACTGAGATAGGAAAAAAGAAATACTCATTTCCTATTTTGGAAACCCTCGACGCCAGCCAAAGACGAGATATTCAGTATAGCGGGTTGGGCAACAAATACTTCTTTATTTTCTTTTCCCACGTTCACTCACCTTTGACGCGATGTAGCCACGATCTGAGTCTTCTGCTGTCTGTCGTCTTCTGCCTTGATTTTTTCCCGCTTTTCTCAAAGGCGCTTATCGGGGGAAGCCATTCTTGTTGTTGGAACTTGGGCTGGCTCCAGCCTTCTTTCTCATCCTGTCATTTTCCAGTTCTGAATCCTCCGATGTGGATAGTGGATATCATCATCTCCTCAGTCGTCCCTGCGTTGCGTGTTTTGAGAATTTGTCATGTCATAGGCCAAGTTCTAACCATGGACGCTGAACGGCCTCATCTATAGCAACAAGAAATCAGAGTAATGAAAAGCAAATCGGTCTGTGACCGAGTCAATTGACGAAGCAAAGGATATCCCAATCTCTGAAGACCAATTACGAGTATCCTGTAAACTGGCTTGAGGTTCAACTTGCACGAGTCTGGAGATCTTGACATCCACACCGCGTAAAAGGCGCAATCGCATCCAGCAACTTTCAGGTCTAGAGTGATCTACGATGACCCATAGCCCGGAAGGAGATATTTCCCCTTGCCTCTTTATTTGCGGCCCCGGGACCACCGGCTTTCGGAGATAGCGTAGCTGCGAGAGATTGTAGATGGACCTATGAGGCGACTCTTCGAATTGAATTTCTGTGGAGACAACCGCCCTATTTCTCTTTACAATCTCAAGATCGCCATCACGCACGCCCCATCCGTCCCACGCATCGGCATCTTGATTTCCATTGCCCTGTATCCAATCATGTCCCTTTTTCTTGCCTATCCTGATCGCCCATTTACCCTGCCCACTTTCCCCCGGCCGCTAGCATGGCGGTTTAGCCGGCCAAGTGCACTTTCGTATATTGCACCAGTCGCACAGCCGCATCGTGTCGATCATAACTCTACATTGTCGGGTCATCTGCCTGTTGTGGATTCTCGGCGCGGTGTCGACACGAGGACGGTACCGGGGCTTTGGTTTGAATAGGCAGGGGGATCCATTATGATTGATGGATGGGGGTTAGTAGTCTTGAGTTTGTCCTTTATCATGGACGGCTTGTGGTTGGTTGAAGGGTGTCGCCGGATTGGAAAGACGTGTGCATCCTAATGGGTTATAGTGGCTATTCTTCTTTTCAATGGGTTGGTAGCTATGGTGTGGTCTGATTGATTCCGTATAGGTACTTTTTACTAACTGGCGTGTCGCGTTGCAGTCATGATTTATAATCTTGAATAAGTCCCGTCTTTTATGAAAGATCGGCTATGATTCACATGTGGCGTAGCGTAGTTTATTGTGCTCCTTTCTGCATTGACCATGCATGATGCGGCAACTAATAAAGTGAATTGATGGCCTCGAAATCAAGTATGAGACCTAGGTCAATGTAAAGTATAGACTATTTCAGATGTACAACCGCACTTGCCACTATCTACGGCTAGAAACTAAATATCCCTATGGCATGATCGATCGTCTCAAGGACCGTGATAACTCGATCTATCGCCATCGCCCAGACCCCTGTCAGAAGCCTGGTAAGGCGATAAAGCCCAAATCTCACAGCCACAACGAAAATCCGGAGAAAACACCGAAGAGCAACCCAATCGATCCATACGATCCCTGGCTTCACTAGTACTGGGCGGCCAGTCCAGGCCTGGTCTGTCAATTGTACTTCTCCACTACTGCCCAGAACCAGCTATTCTTCTTCTGGGTTACGGAAAAGTACTCCCTGATGTGCGATCTAACTGCTGATTGGGTGAACTGGTGACTGCGGAGGGGTTTGCCTCGATATGGTATCGTTGGCTGATGTATTCGTTATGGTTAACATGTGTTCTATAATAGCACTCGGGAGGTATGTTGGGTCGTGGCGGTGGCCTTAGTTAATTGATACGAGCGAGTGGCACGTGCAAGGGTTGTTTGTCGGTAGAAAAGGAAAGTGCATCAAGAAAGATGGAGATGGCTTAATTACGTGTTGAGTAATCAAAAACACGAAATCAGTTCTACAATGAACGCCAAGATAAACAAGGAGACAGTCCATCTAGAATAGACTAGGCGCCCAGTAGATATAAGACCGTCTCGAACATAAAAAAAAAACAAAAACAAGGTAGCGGATAGCTGCATCATGCAGTATGCAAGCTGCACATGTGGGAAAACATGGTAGTCCCAAATAATCCAGCTCCAGGCCTTTGACAGATGGCTTATCAGACCATCCGTCGGCAAACAGCAAACCTCATGCCATCTCGACACTCAATCAGCTTGATAAAATCCCCCATCAACCAAACCAGTAAGAATGCACTCAAGTGGCGAGCTCGATCAGAGGGGAAAACCCTCCCTATTTCCCCCTGGTAAGCTGATCTCGATAGGAACCAGCTAGATACATAACTTGATTCTATCTCAGGCTTCTCAGCACCCTACTCCTCCCACCCCACTCCGCAGAAGGACCAAAACGAGCAAACGGACATCCGCACCACACCCAATGGCCAGCCCGGATGTGTGCACGGGGTTCCGAGTGCAAGCAGAGGTTTTCCTGGGTCTACTGGGTCTGACCACCGCGATCCATTTCGATCCCTGTATGCCCACTGCCGGTAGACTTCTGTACCCCGTCTGATCGCTGGCTTATCCGCCTATCGGCTGTGGCCCACGGAGTCGCCGTGGTGGGTGATCCGTGGATACGGGTGGAGCCACGCTAGTCCCGAAAACGGATAGATGGTCTGTGCGGGAGCTGCAACCTTAACCCCGCAATTTTCGGCTTTAGTTCGTGCTGGTCAACCGTTAAGGTAGTACGTAGTACGTACCTACTGCAGTAGTTGGTCAGGTGAGAGTGTAGACTTGAGCGACCCGGGTTGCTGCGGGCTTGGGGTTGTTTAATTTGGGGGCCTGATAAATGAGAGATTTTAACTAACCACTTTATTATCATTGCATAATGAGAACTTCACTCATCTTAACATTCCACTACATATTCGACAGTCTCATTGTTATAATCTCAACCAGGGTGAATATTACATCACTCCAAGCAACACACATAGCAACAACAACGGAGGTACAATCCCGTAAACCAGCCCTCCAATTGGTAGTTTGATTAACCATCATGTAGTCCCAACCCAGATCCATTCCCTCGGGAACGCCTCGTACAGCACAACCCCAATAGCCCCCAAATGCCCAGCCCAGTCCAGCCCCCTAAACGTCTGCAAGGCACGGGAGAAAAAAAAAACAGTGACAAGTAAAGTAAACTGGTCAACTAAGCAGTGCAATCCGAGCCCCATGCAATCCGAGCCCCATGAAACTCAATGCGAGCAATAAACATTTACCGATGCCAAGCGCGATGTGGAAAAAAACAACTTACCCCCTCTCACGCCCCTCAATACCTATTCGGGAAAAGCAAAACGAGCCGATATAGCGCTATGATTTCAAAATTCAGGTGTGCAGGGGGCTCTTCAGGCCGAGTATTCGCCGTAGTCTCTCCAAAAAAACTTACTCCATGAACAGACTTCAAGGACGTTGGCGCCGATGCGTTTTTTTTTTTTTTTTTTTTTTGTTTTTTTACCTTGAGGATTTGGAGCCTGCGACAAAAGTACAGTAAGCTGTTTATTTCCCTGCTCTATGGCGCCTTGCGACCATGGCTGTGAGAACGAGGATTTGGAATCACGGAGAATCCGAAATCACAACGGGAAGGAGAAGTACCAACAAGAGTGCTGTGATGTCAGGGTTGGTGGGGTAAGAATTTCTACAGTACATGGGTGAAAGAGGGCGAATTTGTTGAAGGGGGTCACGGCCCCCCCTGGTTGGTTCAATAGCAGTAGGTCCAAGTGTCGCGCGTACCGTGGGTGGCCTGAGGTTTCACGAGTCGTGCAATGAATCTGGGCTATAGAAACCAGCGATAGGCTCTAGGATTGCGTAGTAGAGTTTTCCGGGGGGAAACACTGAAGTATGTAGTAGCTTTCGAGCTTGAAGCTGGAAACTAAAGCTGGAGCTGGAGCTGGAGCTGGAGCTGGAGCTGGCACGGCCCGTGGGAGGGGGATTGTAGACAGTGGCTCGTAGTGGAGAGGACCTCCGTTCAGTATCTCTGTGAAAGATGCAAGATTCGCCGGAATAGGTACTCGATTGATTGTTTGCGGCGGCGAATGCAACTGTACATGGGTAGTACCTGTGGACGAAACCCATGGATGTAGAGATGGTGCGCGAATAGAAGGGAGAATAGAACAGTCTAAGATGTGCAAGAAAAACCCGCAAGTTCAGTTTTCAGTTGTCAAAAGGGTATAGATTCAAAGTGAAATTTCGTCTCTCATGACAATAGATGTGGAAGGACAAGTAAGTCAGTAGTAGTAGCAACGTGGATCCTGTCCATCCCTTGAAACTAAGTTGTAAGGTTCGGAAAAGCTGAACTGGACTTTGCACTCAAATCCCTCCTCCCTCTCCCCCGCCCCTCCTTTTCCCCTCATCCCCCAGTTCCCCTAAAATCAAAATAGCTCAAATCCCGATTCCCGAATCCCGCGAAAGTTAACGCCTGGCTGTGGAGTACCCAAACGCAGTTCTCATCATGGCGGCATTAGAATAAAAAAGAATGTAGACAGTAAAATGATAGATCGGAGAAAAATCGGAAAAAAGATATGGAAAGACGGAAGAGGGAAGTAAAACCAAAGGTATGATACAGAGAGCAAAATGTACAAGCCAAGCTGGTCATATACAAAAGGAAAAAAAAAATGGGGAATCATGTAAAATAGCCCCTCAAGAATGAAAGGCAAGAATAAGTGCAAAAATAAAAGAAGACAAGTGTGAGAAAGGAAAGGAAGGTAGAGATAGATCGAGAGATCATCTAGCAGGAGACCGTACCATAATCATCCAATGCTACGAACTCATCGAAGCCAAAGGGCTCCCGCTCAGGTAGGGAAGTATTACCCAGGCCAAGAGCAAATTGGCTGAACTCATTAAAGTCAGGGTCCAGCTCTTCATGGGAAACCATAACGCCATCACCGCCATCACCCTCTAGCTTGACCACAGCCCCACCCTGGGTAGTGCCTAGGGCGGTCGGAGACAGAGGGGTGTTTGGGGTAGGGCAGAATTCAGGAGTAGATTGAGTCTCCCCAGAATAAGATTCGATCTTTGGTGAGCTGGTGTTGGAAGGAGCTACCTGGGCCAGGTGTGTGCCCTGAGTGAGGAGATGGAGGTTGTGGAAGTTGTTGCTAGGCTGGGAATGACCGCGGGAGTGACCGTGGCCGCCACTGGGACCAGAAATGGACGCGGCCGGAGCCATGGGCTGAGCAAGGTGCTGCACAGGTAATTCTGGCGCGGAGGCTAGGCGCTCTCGGAACTGTCGCATCTGGATGGCTGCGGCGGCATCGGTGGGCATTTGGACTTGCTGCATCATCTGTTGCTGCCACATGCGTACGGCCTGGGTGTCGTTGGGGGTCTGGTTAGGAGTCGGGATCTGTTGTTGCATATGTGCCCATGCCATATGATTCCAGGTAGGAGCAGGGGTCTGCGCCTGGACGACGTAGGCGGGGATTTGCGCTGATGAGGATGTCGCAGTGACCATGTGAGGAGGGTAACCGTTAGAGCCGTCCATGCAGCTCATGTATGACTGAGCATTCGGGTCGAATGTCGTTGTCGGGGACATCAAACAGCCTTCTCCGGTAGTCGCGGGGCTAGTCATCGAGTTGGAGTCCATGCTCTGTGGGAATGGAGACCGCAGATTTGACAGGTCCAAGCTCATCTTTCGTGACGTGCTACCTTCAACCGACGCACGTGGTGTCAGGCTCGCCCGACGGCTGGCAATAGAAGAAGCTGCAGAAGTAGAGTTGGCCCTGGCAGCAAAGGCAGCCAGCAGATGACGGTGGAATTGCTCTTCGATTTGCATGTTCTGTGCTTGCAGCATACGAATGCGTTTCTCTTGATAGCGTTCATCAACTTCCTCATACATGGCTTCTTTCTCGACAATCTCCTTGGTGATGTGGAATGCCTTGCCGGTGCGCTTCTTATGCAGCATCGACGCCCGGTTAGCCGATTCCAGCCGCGCATCCAGGCTGCGGTCCTTTCGCCGCGAAGCAGCAATAAAGGCTCTGGCAGCATGTTAGTTTTTTTCATGTTTTTCATATCTCTCTGTGTTTCTATGGCATCGGAGGCTCAATGGAGGAGGTAATCCTTCCATGAGAAGAAGAACTTACCTCTCCTGATTCTCCTCCCGAGACCGGGGTACAGGAGAGATATCCTGATCGAGATCTGGCGAGGCCATCTCGGATAAAGGATAATAAGACAAAGTGGGTAAATAGGTAAGTGATTGCTTTAACCAACGGGAGGGTCGATGAATGTAGATCTGAACTAGGATTATGATATAATACCAGTGGAGATATTGGACCGGGAGGGGTTTTTTGGAATGCAACGAGAAGGAGGAGGGGAAAGGGTGTTAAATAATAATAGCGCCCGGTGCTCTGTCCGAAGCGGTTCCCTGAGTGGTTCAGCACCCTGGAGAGCCGTTCCCCGATTTGACTTTCTTGGAGGGGAGAAGGCAAGAGCAAGAGCTGTCAGGACTGAGGGCAGAGGGTCTCTTGCAGGTAGCTTGCGAGAGCGGATCCATGGGACCCAAGGCGATCGTAGTTGGGACGACGAGAAAAGTCTCGTTCGGAGTCGAGCCATGGAATCGCCGCACCACTGGCCCCGTATGGACTCCCAGGCCTGCGGGCCTCGATGGCTCCTTATTTTGTACCGGGCGCCACGGCGAGCCCGTTCGATGGCGCCACACTGCAGAAACCTTCAGTAATTAATCAGAATAATCAGAATATAATACGGGCAGATTGCTGGACTGGACGTTAGCAGGCCGCGGGGGTTGTGCTATTGGCTCCTTTCCTGGGCCAGTTCAGGGCCCGGATACATGTTCCCAATTTCTGCACTTGGCTGGGATCTCTTGCACACCTTGCTAGGGTTTTCCCTGGGCGGATCCTTGGGTCCCCAGGCCTTTTGGGGCAAAAGATAAGTTAGCCCTTGGCCTTGCTGGGATGACCTGCACGCTTGGCTGAGGGAGAGGAGGGAAAAGAGGCCTAGACCGGCATTGGTATCACTAGGAGTGGAGCCAAGGTCCCTAAGGTCACTTTCCCCCCGCGATGCGACTGTGCACCGTGCCGATCTTCCCAAAGCGGGTGATCCCAGAGGTTATGCAAGTGAGTGGTTTTGAATCCCTTGTACGGAGTAGTAGATAGGTGAAGAAAATGGGACCAAGAGGAAACAGCGCAGGGATTGCAGAATCCCACGTGACCGAATGCGGCGTCTCTGTCTCTTGTCTCTGCTTGTATACGTGATTATTGATTATTGATAATTTGATACAACCATCCAGCTACATCCAGCGGGACTACGCCATCCCCAACACAGAAACGATAATAAATCTCCAATCTCCAATCCGACCAACACGAGGGTTCCTGCAGCCCGATCCGCACGGGCTCTCTTTATCCTCGTCGCACGGTCGCACGGACTGTCCCAGTGGTCACCTTAGCGGAGATTTCGATTGTCCTATGGGATAACTCAAAAGCAAGCAACGGTGATCGACCAACGCTTAGCGTCAAATCCTACGAATCCCCATCTAAGCTCATATTTAACCCGATGTCCAGTTTGCCGGATTCTCTATACTTGTAGCAGCAACCTCTGCAACGGTACTTTGGC
Organism: Penicillium sp. PF1803; assembly: GCA_023626575.1. Taxonomy (NCBI): domain Eukaryota; kingdom Fungi; phylum Ascomycota; class Eurotiomycetes; order Eurotiales; family Aspergillaceae; genus Penicillium; species Penicillium sp. PF1803. Next base: position 121,090 of record JAMAGZ010000039.1, read on the forward strand.
ACTGTAGCCACAGATCTCAGCCGTTTGGAACTATCTTGCGCGCACAGCCACTTGCTTTTCGGAGAAATCTCAAGGCGATCAGAGCGCTGGCGCTAGTCTGAGCGTCTTGGGAAGTACATAGTTAGGCCTGCAGGGAGCCTATCGGAAGGGATGAATGCGCCCGTCAGCCCCGATAGTCCTAAGTTCCTAAGTTTTCGACCGGTCCTGTAGGCTGTACCAGTTACTTGATTGGAGTACATTGAGAAATGGGCTATTTACTTAGTCCAAAGTATGAGAGATTGGCCCTTCTTGCCAATTTTCCCATTTTTACGCAGCGAATCGACCATCCAGCCGCCCGTCATACAGAACTTCGTAAGTCAATATACGATACGCCTTGACTAACATGTAAATAGCCTCGAGGCTAGTACTTGTAGAGATAGAAAAACCCTGTCATCCTATCTGGCCAATTACCACGGGTATAATGCGGGATGCTCTCCTCGGCCCTTGGGGGCTCGCCACCCCTCTTGGGGCCCATCCATGGTCTACTTGTCCTAATGGCGATAGCAGAACACCCGTTGCTGGCCGCTGGCCGCTGGCCTCTTCGTCCGGCCGAACCTAATCCGCCAAGAGATGCGTCCCTTCTGTGTTCGCCACTGATCCTTTTGGGCAGGTCGGGCGGTCCGAAGACTTCACATGTTGTGCTGCAGTACGGAGTACACGGAGCGTGGGGGGTTTATACAGTCCAGTCCTGTAGGGCTGTAAACTTGTGGCTGTGGCTGTAACGTCCAGCCCGGGGGATTTATCGAGCATGGGCTAATAATCAGCTGGTTCTTGAATGTTATTATTAAGAGGCTTTGCTCGATATACACTACTGGCTGTTACTGGTCTGCCCCTCTATAGTGTTAGAGCGAATTCTATACCTCTTTTAAGCCTGTCCGTGCCTAGCCACAGGCTGCTACCTCTTAATTACTTCCTAATTGAGACCGAATTTGTCTGTCGTCCATCCTCTGTCTAGTCCCAGAGTCTCACCACCAAGTAACGGTTATTCCCATATACCAACTTCCACATTTGGAAAATCAGCTCGATGTGATTTGCAGCAAAACAAGAAATATCTAAGACGTAGATAGACTAAAATCCTGCATACTGTAATACTGTACTATCGATCCAAGATCGGGAGATCTGGCATCAGTTCGGGGCGAAACAGTGGAGCCTCTCCACAGCGGATCACTCGACTCTCAGGTCAAGACAGCACCATTCGCTTGCAAAGGTTACTGACACCAGTATCCAGCGTAGTCTGATATCAGTAGATGAATAATCTCATCATTGAAGCTCGCAGGATATTAACCAAACAAGATACCTTCCGACCGACTTAGACCGCTCAAGATTGAACATCGGAGAATTGTCAGCGGCTCTCTGAAAGCCAAGCAAGTCGCCCCCCCCCCCCCCACCAACCTTGCACGAGTTACAAGTTACAACAATAGGCGGAAACCCATTTCCGCCAGACTTGAATTATCCAATCCTGACCAATTCCTGACTGTCAACTTCCATGATACCAACGCGGATATGGGCGCCGTTCCTTCCGCACTTTACATCCGCACTGTAACACGCCAAGTTCCAGCGTTTGCCCTCCCCGGAGTAAAATCTGGAGGATCTCCGACGAAAAGTGCCGGATCGGCATGATCGACACAACGGCCTTCCAGGAACGACCATGGGGAGCGAGCGCCACGGTGACGCTTCAACAGTGCGACTACGACGAATCCTCGTGTTTGATTAAGTCGGAATTTGCTTTAGGCTTTTTGGGTTTGGATGTGATGGCGTCTGCGGATTTGGGGATTTGGTTGGGAGATGGTGAGGGGGATGGGGGTCCTGCCTAATGGGGCCAGGGTCGGATGGAAGGAAAGAGGATTCAAAAGTTTATCAGTTAACCTAGGTAATAGATCCTAAGATCCCTGCATCGGACTCGGGGGTCGGGAGACGAGGCAGAATTAAGCTTATTCCGGGATTGTGGCGGGAAGAGCTACGGTAAAAGGGTAGGCGATGCGGCTGATTGTTCGGCATGAAGGTAAATGGCATTTGTATTCGGTGAAAAGCAATGCCCGGGGGGGGGGGGGGGAATTCCACGAGGTGATCCTTTATAAACAGCATGGAGGGTGGGACGCTAAGATTTCAAAGGGTTGAAATGAAGAGACAAGAAACGCGAAAAAAGAAAAAGCAGAGAACAGCGCGGGGGATTGTAGAGAGGGTAAGAACAGAGCCCTCAAGGCTCATAAATGGGTATGATGAGAGAAAAGACTGACCAAGCGGACGGCAAATGTGAATTTGAGACAGGCATTCAACACCGGCCCGAGTCAGACCCTCCCAGTCAAGCTGTCCGCCTTTTGGGACCGGCCTTTATTGAGGAGCTTCGAGCAAAGACAGTTTTCAGACCACTCGCACGCGTGCTTCTGTTCAGGCAATTCCCAATGACGGCACCATGCCTTGCTCCTCGCGAGCCTCGGCACCAAGCCTGTAGGAAACCTTGAATCGAATTTTGACCGAGTTGCCCTTTCCATTATCGATACCATCCAGGACCATCTCCTGCTTTACGCCATACTGCTGCTGTGGAGCAACTTCTCGGCCAGATTGCGGGCGGAGCTGTAGGGTATATGACTAAAGACCAATCAGTAAGACACTTGAATTCTCATGATTGATCAGGTAGAAGAAGTAAAGACTTACCTTTTCCACTGCGACTTGGAAGTGCAATTCCCCAATAAGCTGGTTAGTAGTGTTGGAAAAGACAGCCTGGATGTGGATTTGCCGTGGCGCGCTTGGCACACGTCGAGCGACAAAGTCAATACGCAGCTGCGAGTTGAGCACTTGGACTTTGTTCGTGGAAGGCAGGGCATTGCTCGGTGGAAGCGAAGATGCAAAGTTCCACTCATCATCCTCAGCTGCGGGGAACTGTCCCGTTGGGTGCGACTGTGGAGGTGGAGTGACACCACCCGCCAAGTCAAGCAAGGACGACGATGGAGCGGCTGCGGCTTGGCCATGAGGAGTAGGTGGTTGGAAAGCTCCGGATGTTGGTCGAGGGCTGGCGGATACCAGCGCTGCAAATGGATCGGCTGCTTGTGGAGGAGTCGCAGTCGATTGAGGCCTAGGCGAGATACCAGGGGCCGGGGTGGACGACTGAGAGTTGGGCCGGGACGAGTTCATAGATGCGAGAATATCATAGTTGGCTTTGAATGCGGCAGGTGCTTGCTGCGAAGGTTGGGGAGAGGCTGCAGGCGGAGATGCGCCAGTCTGCAGAGGGAATCCCACTGGAATTGGTGATTAGTGACTGTGTTCATCCCAAATTGTTTATCTTAACTTACTGCTGGAAGATCCAAGAGAGATCCCACCACCAAGAGCCGGGACCTCCTCGCCCAGAGAGAGCCCAAGAAGGTCATTCTCCAATGCACTACCGCCCTGGAATGACGACTCAGCCATACCATTGGAACTCGGAGCTGGCTCGGGGTCAAAGTCGATCAACGAAAGTTCATTGTTTGCATTCTTCGACACTCCGGTCGTGGTACCCAAAGTGCCCTTGGGGATTCTCGATGCCGCATCGAAGTCACCCTTTCGGACAAGCTTATAACGCTCGATAGTCCGGTGTATGCTGTCGTTGATTTCCAGCAACTTGTGAACAGCTTCCGGGTCTTCCGATTCTTCCTCGCACATCTTCTGGATCTTGGGATGCGCGCTTTGGAGAGCATTTGCAAGCTCCTATAACGATGGAGTTAGTTGACTAGCACATGGGCCATCAGAGATGCGCTTTGCATATCACTAACCTCAAAGACATCTCCTTCAGGAACACCGTCGCCTGGCTGCTGGCTCTGCAACATTTCTTCCAAGATCTTAGCCTTTTGCTGCACCTTGGCAACTTCCTCTGCAGCCTTTGCACGGTAATCGGTCTTGTGCCGGTTGTCATATCCAGCCATAACCTTCATTAATCGGTTAGCTTCCTGCAGATCGGCAGGTGTGCCCCGGCGGATCAGCTCCTGCAGCTTCGCAGACTGTGCTTCTTTTTCCTCCTCCTCCATCTCCTCGGCCGAGCGAAGATTCTAATTCACAAATCGTCAGTTTGGTTTTGCGAACACCTGCGATTGTTAAATTCAAAACACGTACGTCACTCGGGTTCAGCACCGCCGCATCTTCACGGCGAACCTCCGGGAATGCGTAGCCCTTGTACAGAAGAAGACGGTGCATGTCCCGGATGAAGCCCAGATCCTCCTTGTAGCGCGATGTCTGGCAAATCGTCTGACGCCACTCCTCAATCGACTCCAAGATGCGATGTTGAACCCGCGACGGGCGCATAGGCGGCCGCTCGGGGAATCTTCGAACCAATTCATTCAGGAACTCTTTCGTACTGATTTGGAGGTGGAAGGGATATCCGCAGTTCTTGACACAGATGTCGAGGAGCTAATTGTGTTGGAAAGCAAGCTGTCAGCTTCGGTCCCGCGCGCCAGCCTGTCATCTCCACTCCATTCGGGTCAACGTACCGCCAACGCCAGCAAGGCGATATTCTGGTTCCGGGCATTGATAAGGTGGACAATCTCGACGGCAGCTTCTCTGGGTCTGTCAAAGGGAATAAAAGAATTAGCATTGCGCGATCATCTGGTGTTTCGGCACTTCCGACTCACGAATTGCCTTTCTTGGAGTTGACCAGGTCCGCGACTTCGAGGTTCAGGGCCAGATTAGGCTCGTAGTTTTGAGGATCGCAGGCATTTCCTAAAGTATATAGGCAATCAGAGAACTGTGCGAATGATCAATGATGTCGGGCTCAACTCACGGATTGCCCGCTGAAGCGGTGATAGCCCCGGCTCAGCATAGGCACCGAAGCGGTCCCTAGCCGCCATACGTGCGGAAGCAGCCTCCAGGATGACGGTGGGGGAATGAACGGGGAGGTTAATCGGATAGGATGGGATAGAGTAAGTCGAGAGATTGTCGCGCGCAGTCCGATGTTGATGTGGAAAGAAGGACTGCCCCCCGCAGCTGTGGAAGTTGAGTAGTTCGATGGAGACCTGAGGAGGGCGGGCGGAGTAACTTGCACGTGTGGCGCTTGTGCTTCGACTGGAATTTTTTTGGAACTCCAACACAACTCAGCACCAAAGTCTCAACGAGGCCATATTCTCCTCGGCTCTTACATTTACGATATTGACCATGGTCCGCCATAAGAAAGACAACTTCTCTCGGGGAGGCAAGAAGTCCTCGAACCCGCGCCCCCGACCAGTGCCCCGCGGTGATGGCGATGACGCTGCGCCCTCCTCTCGCCCAGCATTCAGAGCGGCCTGCTGGGATATGGGACACTGTGACCCGAAGCGATGCTCTGGAAAGCGTCTGATGAAGTTGGGACTGATGCGAGAGCTTCATATTGGCCAGCGATTCCCGGGCGTGATCGTTTCGTATGCGCACACCCCGCTAGTTCTTCCCGCGCCTCGCCTACTAACAGCTGGATAATCAGGCCCAATGCGAAGAAAGTCGTATCTCCTGCCGACCGAGAACTGATGGAACAACATGGCGCTGCTGTGGTGGAGTGCTCCTGGGTGCGAGTCAAGGAAGTGCCTTGGTCGCGGATCGGTGGAAAATGCGAGCGATTGCGTACGTCTTTGCTTTTTGCGCCAAAGAATGCACCGAGGAATCACTTTCGACTGACTTTCATCAATGTATAGTCCCATACCTTATCGCCGCGAATACGGTCAACTACGGTAAGCCCTGGCGATTGAATTGTGTTGAGGCGCTGGCAGCTTGTTTCTACATTTGCGGACACCCGGAGTGGGCACAGGAGGTCCTGAAGAATTTCAGATATGGAGAGGCATTTTTGGAGATCAACTCAGAGTTGCTTGATCGTTACGCCGCTTGCCAGACGGAAGAAGACGTGAAGCGAACGGAAGAGGAGTGGCTGGCGAAGATTGAGCAAGAGTACGAGGATAGCCGCGTAGAGGGATCGGACGACATCTGGACCGTCGGAAATACCAATCGACAACCCGCAAACCAAGAGTCTGGCGACGAGGATGGCGATGAAGACGACGAAAGTGGGGAGGAGGGTAGTGAGGCCGAAGGAGAGAGCGAGGAGGAAGAAGACAAAGACCCGTTCGCCATCTCGGACGATTCCGAAGACGAAGAACAAATGGCCGAGATCCGACGCAAGATTCTTGAATCCAAATCATTCAAGAACCCGTCTGCAGCAGACAAGGAGCAACCGGAGAAGATTGCACGGCCAGAACAGCCTGTCTATGAGGATTCAGATGCCGAGTCTGGCTCTGCTGGAAGCGAAGACGAGGATTTTGACAACATCATTAATGCGACGACGGTTACGGACCGCACTGGTATCAAGGAGATTCAGCGACGACGGGGCAAGGAGACTGTCAGTGCTTCATTTTCGCGGACTGAACTATCTGCGCCGAAGAGATGGTGAAGAGAGAAAAGGCATGGATTTTGAGGCTGGTTTATTGGCGTATCACACGAGCGAAAGGAAGGAAGTGCGAAGGTTCTTGTTAGAAATTCATTACCTCGCGAAACACGAGGGCGCCTTTAAACGGACAGATGCGAGTTTCTCAGCTTTCATTTTATCCCGAGATCACCTGCCAGGCCTTTCACGAGCCTTGATCTGGCCTCGAATCGTTCGTTTTCCGGCCTCAAATACTCCAGGGGACCTATAAGCAATATTGCGCGGTTCTCTCTGCCCCGGGCCTGGACCAATATGTCGACAACTCTCTCTGGTCAAATTTGTCATGCAGGCATTTCTGAATAGCGAGACGGTGATGTGCCTGCGCATCCTCGAGCATACTCTTCCACGATCAGACCAAATCCCACCTCCTCTTCCCACGGGGCCCCATCCAGGCCAGATGAATGATATTTTATGATATCAAGAGAGAATTATGAACATGAAAGATCTCCCGTTCACCAGTATCATTCTTAGAAGCCCCGTGATCCTCTGCGCTGGTCCCTGGTTAGACACTTTGCCCGATAAGCAGCATTGGGTGTTCCTTGACATCGTGTGCACTCTTTTGGGTGATGTCTAGGCCATTCATGTGTTAAGGAGTGGCCAGTCGAGTTGTAAATGAATGGATTGATTTCATTGTAATTGGGAACCCCTGGGGATCGAGTTCGGTGGGGGTCCAAGTGTGTCCATGGTCGTGGAGACGGCTGTCGAGGTCTGGGACGTTGATTGAGCATGTTTATAACAAGGAATAAAAAGATATTTATAGAACGGGACAACTCAGATTCATCAAGAGTACCTATAGAGGATTTGATGACTATAATTTTTGTCCCATGGAGAAAATACTGTACACTCCCGAGAGAAGACAAGGTGGTAGTTATACTGTTGGAGGAAGGGATAGTTCATCCCACCGCCACCCGCCTCATTGAAGGCGATAACCAACCACCACCACCACAATTTGTCGTCGATGCAAGGGTGGCAATGGGTTTGTATCCACAGATTAGGCTCATGCAAGGTGTAGACCCATATAGATACTCGTGTGGTTCTTGTCTCAGACCCTGTATCCATTCAAGCAATCAAGGTGAAACATCATGGAATACCTTGCCATAGAATCAATCTCAACCAATAAGATCCTTGCATGGATCTATACTGACCGGATTGGAATGGGGGTGGACAACTATCTTCGAGTCCATTTGATACCCATTTTCTTTGATAGAAAGCTGAGCGAACCCCCTGTCAAGCTGTAGCAACAGCTAGAGCCACACCATTGCTAGGCAGATTTACCTCCCCTGAACAGATAATTCATCTGCTGATGACTCCTGTGAATCTGCTAAATATCGCTTGGCAAACACTGTTATAAGCATAGCCTAAAGTTGCTTTGGGATTATAATCGTCACACATTCGGAATAGGACTTGAAAAACTCAGGACATAGCTTGAGGAATCGAATCATGTCTAGACGAAAGGCGAGGACTAGCGGCTCGAAGTGTAATTTCAGATGGCTAATATACGACAAAAAAGTCCTTCTACCTGTGCGAAGAGTCATATTGTTTACGAGGTACTGCAAAAGAATATATGAGATGAGCTTCATACCCCTTCCCAAAACGTCTATCAAGGTTGTTTGCCCATCGCACCTTCCCAACCCTCTTATTTGCCATCCCTTATAATCTTGTGAAATGTCTCCCTTTCAACCAAATGCCCCAGTGGTCTAGTTGAATAACGCATGTGTCCAATATCCCCAGCGACTTAGTTTGCGGCGGAGGTGATCGCGTCCTACGTACCCCTGGTGTCTTGGGGCCGATCCTCGGAGGAGCTTACTTGACATATATCCAGCCAATTCAACATTACTGGGTGTGGGGGTTTGGTCCTCTCTTCTTTTTTTATTTATCATCTCTATCTTCATGTTAGAATGATTGTATTTGTGAGGTTTTGTATTGTGTATTTGAGGCTGAAGTTGAGGTTGAGGTGGATGGTGGTGAGATTTGGTACCTGGGATGAGGCTATTCACAGACCAGGGCGCCGGCGAGGTTTGTGGCTGTGGTTCGAAACTCCGAGGGTTCGACATATTTGCTTTGTGTGAAGATATTTAGTCAACCCCAAAATACCTCCAGTTAGCATTGAAGTACTAGAATGTTAGTCACGGGTGCCTACATCGCGTGACTGTCGTAGAGATAAACCTCGTGGATGAGCCGATGTGTCACTAAGAAACCTTACGAAACAGCCTCGCTGGTGATTGCGGGGAACACACCAATCATCCAGCCATCACCAAGGCTTTTTGCCTTCTAGGAATAACATGCTCTAGCAGCGTGGTCTTGGAGGTTCGTATTCATGTCGATTAATCCCAACCATGACGTCCATCTCTCGAGGCGCAGGATGTATTGTATGCAAATCCAGTCAGCCCTGCCAAGCCACGTCCGTTCGCCTGACGTAGTCGAATGATGCCAGTCACCAGGGCGCTCAACTGACTGAACGGGCTTGGCCCCAGGGTTCACAGCCTCAAAAGCCTCCCTGCTGCCAACGCAAGAGCGACCAGGCGGGGAAAGAACCAAGAGGAAGAGCTAACAGGGGGTGCTGACGGGCGCTAAAGTAGATCGTCACCCGCTATATGATCACCGCCGCTTCCCCTGATGAACCACCTTCCAAACGTTTCTTTTGACATGTGGACAGACTACTAGCGGGGATAATTTGTCGAAGACGATCGTCAAAACTTCTCCCCACTTTGTTGGATCTCATACCCCCCAACTTCAGTCTATACGTCAACAAATAGCCAAAACGAGTCACTCATTACGAAAGAGGGTGCGAGGCTGGAAACGCATCATTATGGCGCAAGACCAGCCGGCCGAGCCATCGGCCCCGAAAACCAAACCGAGTGAAAATGGGAACGCAGACCCGGATCTTGCACCACGACCAGCAGTGCCAGCACGTCGCGGGTCTGCGCTCCTGAACTTCCTCTCCTCAATGCTGGGCTTGAAGAACCCGCTCGCCCATGCTGCGGATCCACGCAAGAATACCGTGTGGTTGTTCGATAACACTGCCTATCAGCCTGTCTCGGAAATACTGAATCACGGTCATGCGAGAGAGTCATGGCAGGCAGAGTTTGTTGTGTGTATCTTCGAGACGGAGGGCCGCAAAGATGTCGGCAAACTTGTTGCCGCGATCGCTGATCATATCGGTATCGATGGGGAATATGGCCGGGATGATCAGGAGACACGCCGGCGCATAGAGAAGCGTGTACAACCATTCCTGGACCAGGTCTCTCCCGCGCGAACGGTGAAGCTGGAAGTGAGCATTAATGGGACCAAACAAACACATTCGCTGGGTGGTTCAGACCGCAATGGCATCATTAGCCAGATTATCAACCTCGGTGCACCTGGAGTGACTGATGGCATGGTGGTGCACCCACGAGCACAGAACTTCGACGAGCCAACGGCGACGATGGAAACGCGGTTCGCCTCGCCTGAGGGTTGGATGGTGATCTCGGATATTGACGACACCATCAAGCGGACGATGACGCGCGAACCAACAGGGATCCTTCGCACGACCTTTGCCGAAGAGCCCGTTCCTATCGCCGGCATGCCGGAGTTCTATCGGCATGTTCAAGAAGAGCTGAATCCGACGTGGTTCTATCTCTCAGCCTCGCCCTACAATCTATATCCATTCCTGCACCAGTTCTTGCACGAGTACTATTGCCATGGAACGCTTGTCCTGCGTGACTATTCCTGGATGGATATCAGCGGATTCATCAAGTCATTTACTGAAAATACTCAGGAATACAAGGTTGATCGGATGGGGAAGATTCATAGTTGGTTCCCGAAACGTCGGGTTCTTTGTATTGGGGATTCGACGCAGAAGGATCCTGAGGCGTATGCAGAGATTTACAACCGTTACCCCGGTTGGATCCATGCTATCGCCATTCGGAAGGTTACTGATGTGGAGCATATGGAGGAGAAGAATAAACCGGAGCGGTTTGAGGAGGTGTTCAAGAATGTTCCGGATTCTGCGTGGACTCTCTTTGAGGACACGCAGGAGCTGTATGCTTTTGTTGACGGGTTGGGAATGGAAGATCAGGCCTTGTAGATACCATGATCATCCTCGCTGTTGTATATACTTCTCGCCTGAAGGATTTCCTTATAAACATCTCTCTAATTGAAGGGTCTTATGGCTAAGATAGGAAGTAGATATGACCTAATACCTCTCGCTTCTAAGGTCCGAACAGATCTGGTGACGGTGGCAACGCGGACCCAACTTCCGTCATACGTAGGTCAACATGAGAACAATGGACAACAGTCAATACATAGTCATATGGAACGACTACGACCCTGACTGTGAGATTAGACAAAAACATTCTCTAACAAAACCGTTGAAAATGGACCGAAGGTCATCGCGAAATGATTACGCCCCAACATGGGAAGACAACGAAATCAGTCTGATGCCAGCAGACGATGTATCACCATCAAGCTACACGGACAGCCAAGCAGCTGATATCCCCATGCCAACCATGAAAAAAGACAAGCGACCATCAACAGCAAGCCTACGGACACCAAGAAACGGCAAGCGGGGATCCGCAAGCCTAAACACCCAAAAGTTCATCCCACTCTCCATGCGAGCCCTCTACTACTCCGTCGAACCAGCAACAAGCTCGTCAACGGGATCAAACCCCAATGGACCAGCGAGCCCGAAACCGCGCCGCTTCAGCAATCCAGGCACACAGCTTGTCCTCGACCCGAATTTCCCAACGCCTCAGCCCTCGCCGCAAGAGTATCTTCTCAAGGTGCAGACTGCAGCGTTTTGTCATGATGAGATGCGTCTCTCGACTGCATTGAATCCGCAAAAGACTACCCCTCAGATCCCACTGCATAGTATCTGCGGGACGGTAATCAGCACTCCGTCGCAGGATCTTGAACGGCCTGAAGGATCGAAGTTCAAGATCGGGGATACTGTTTGGGGTGTCACGAGTTATACTCGTGATGGAGGTGCGGCTGACTATGCCGTTGCCGTGGAGTCGGAGCTTGCACTGAAGCCGGCGAATATCGGGGCCCAGGAAGCTGCTGCGTTGGCATTGCCTGGGTTGACGGCATGGCAGGCGCTGTTTCGGTATGCGGAAATTGATCCCGATGCGTCTGTGAATGGGAATGGTAATGGGAAAGGGAAAGAGAGTGAGGCTGACTACGGGAATGGGAATGGTCAAAGAAGAGGGAGTCCATGGGGCAAGAGCAATGGGCATCGAAATGGAAATGGCAATGGCAATGGTGGCGGGAAGGGGCAGAACATGTTCAGAACAGATATTTTTGGAGAGAACAACAGATACGACACGCCCAAGGACCGCATGGATGGGAATCGGAACGGCAACGGCAATCGCGAGAAGAAAAGCATCTATGCCGATGGTTATGGAAACGGCAACGGCCATAGCTGGCTGAGGAAGAGCGTGGATGGAATCAACAACCTCGTGCGAACTGCGAGTACGATTACCAGAGGGAGTGGAAGCATAAACGGCAATGACAAGGGAAATGGCCACGAATACGGCTACGGCAGACGCCGTAGTACTTGGCAAAAAGGAGGTGGTCTACGGAGAAGAAGAAGAGGCTCGCAAATGCAGCTACGAGTATTTATCACCAACGCACGAGACAGCGAAGTCGGTCGAATCGCGGTGCAACTCCTTCGCGCAGAGAAGCTATTCACATTCCCCGAGCGGCCCTGGATTTGCGTGACCTGCACACCCATGGAAGCAGATATAGTCCGCGGGAGTTGGGACGTCGACGAGGTCATCGTTATACCAAATATTCCCGAATTCGACGAGTGCGACTTTGGGAAGATATTCCGATCCCAGCGGTGGGGTCCAGTCGATGTGGTTCTGGATTGCTCTGGTGGTTTTGTCTTTCAACAAGCCCATTCACCTGCGGTTGTTAAAGATGGAGGCGCGGTTTTGACGGCCGTGGATCCCTGGCCGGCGCAGGAAGCTGCCACTGGTGACCCGCTTGACAATTTGGGGCGAAGAAAGCGTGGGCTGAAGATGATGTTCGTGCCTGTGAACCCTGATGCTATTTCACTGGAACGCATTGTAGAACTTGTTGAGAGCAATATGGTGCGAGGGAGGCCTGAGCAGGTCACGGATCTCATGCACGCGGAGCGATTGTTGAGGGACCATGCTGTTGGCGCTGGTGCTGTTCGTCGTGGAGTGATGATGGTGGTTCGCGTCAATTGAATGCGTTGTAAAGGCAAAGACCTTGGTTAGCGAGAGGAAATTGGATGAAGGGTAAATCTTGTTCAAAGTTCAGCTTGAAATTGATATTCCATAGCTCGATGTGCGAGCAATCAAGTCATCAGTCTCTTGTACGGTCACGATTTGATAAACACCCCAAATCCCAAATTAAGCAGAGACAGAGAATAATGAGGCAATAGTACCAAAAGTCAATTAGAATGGCCATGATAGAAGACAAAATGAGAAACATAGAAAAGAATCTTCAAGAAGAGAGGGAGAAGAAAACGGCCCAGTGGGGGATTTTCAGGGCATGCGGGAAATTCATCGCATGCATCAAGCCAAGAGGAACAAGACCACAGAAAGTAGGACAGATATCGAAAGGGCAACAAAGTACCCATTAGAGATTGAAGGTGACCTGGATCTGTGAACGCCGATAATGACCTTGAGAGTTGGGTCAGCTTCATCCTCGAGGCCAGCAGCATCCAGGTTTATTGGTGAAAAGAAGAGAAAGCACTTCCGTTTCAGATCCACTGGATGAAGATGACATGGAGCGAGAATGGGAAAGTGAAAAAAAGGAAGGACTAGAGACCAGGAAAATAGATCGAAAGCCCAGAAATATTCCATACAAGAAATGAATTTTGACCAGACAGTTCAATATGACAAAAAAAAGACGCTCTGCCCAATTCCAACCCACATGATGACAAACTACATGAGTGAACAGAAAGAAGATAAGCCCCCTATGGAAAACGGAGAAGCCAGGGCACAAGGTGCAACCCACAGAGAGTTTGGAGAATGGAACGAGGCGGGGGGAGATATAGAGGGGATAGAAGAAAAGGAAAGAACACTGTATTAAAAGCGACACGGTATATCCGCTCAGAGTAAGGAATCAAGTCGGGTGAAGACGCTCAGGCACGCCGCAACAATCTATATCATAAGTTAGTGACCTGTGGAAGGGTTGATTATCGTGGCGGCAATTAGGGCGGAGAACATACCTCCAACTGGAGCTCGCGGTCCTTATTGCCTCGGTTGACCTCGTCGTTGATCGCCTGGGCTAGGTTGGCTCCGATTGCCTGCGAACCGCCTGTCCGGCGAGCGAATGGCCATTGCGAGTATTCGGCCAGAAGCTCATCCACCTGCGCAAATGCTCTCTCGCGAGCCTCATGGCTCATAGTCACGAGCGCGTTCTCCAGGACGTTGGCGGCATATGCAGCACACACCATCGTCACCGTACGAAGGTAGCGGAACTCGGCGTCCTCGGGGAGCCATGGGCTAGGCGGGATGATCACTGTGCGGTTGGTGCAGATGTTGCGCACCCGTTTGTGAAGGTCGTCCTTGGCACCGCCGTCGGCCACGGGGTGCGTCGCCATGTCGAAAAGAAGGAAGTTGCGTTTCTCGGTTCGCAGGATGCCCTTATCCACAAGGCCCTTGGCCAATCGTTCGCGTACTTGTTTCAATTGATATCCAATCTTCATCAAGTTCCAGGTCTCACCTATATAAGGAGGGAAATCACCGATTAGCCTACGGGCCAGGTTGCCAGAACCTCCTCCATTGTCACAGAAAACGTACCACTCATCAAGTCAATCCAAGAGTTCACACTCATCTTCTCGCTCGACTTCATCATCTTCAGCGCCTCGTCCAGCAAGACTTCGCCGGTCAATGTGTCGTCAACGACCTCGATGATGCGGTCGGCCAGGGGAAAGCGTCGCCGCGACGAATCCTTCTGCATGCTGATGCGGCCGCGGAGCGCAAGTTCGATCACGATACACCCTCGCAGGGCGTATGAAATGTTCTCATTCCAGAACGACAGGTAGCCCTGAATCGCGAAACAGGCACCGGTCAGCAATTCAGACTCCCCGATCGGCCAGCATATGCCCCTCTATCACTGTCTTCTCGGCCATGCTCACCTGCTTATCTTTCAATCCCAGCAACAGCACCTCCTCCATCAGGGTAAGCTTCGGTTGCTTGCTTCGTTCTTCGGTTTCGCTGAGGTCGCGGGGGTCGAATGCGATCTTGTGGCCATTCTCCGCGCTGGTGAAAGAAGTCTCCGGACCGCGAGTGTCCATCGCGGAACCATTCCTCGAGACAGGCGATGATACGCGGCTGTCATCTTGCTCGTCTGCGCCAGCGGCTCGACCGCCGCCTCGTCGGCGAGTCAAGCCCCCAGAGGACATGAGGATACCGGTTGAGGGGGGGCGGTGGGGGGAGGGTGGAGGAAGAGGATGAAAGAGAGCCGGGGTGAGCGTCACGAGTCTGCTAAGAATTGTATATCTTTTGTCTTCAATCACTGAAAGCCGATCTGCGTGCCGGTCGCAGTGGGCATTAAATGTCCGTGTCGAAGAGAAGATGTCAAGAAGTCACGAGCAGACCGAAAGTCTGCCGTTGCCGCTTTCTCAAGTGGGACCGCTCGGCGTCAGGGGAAACCAGGGACCGAGTGGATTAGCAGTCAGACAAGGGAAAGTATTCGAGCAATACAGCCGACCAATGCCTGGAGGTTTCCTTGATAGTTTTAAAAGAGGAAAAGAAGGAAAAGTTGGGAAAGGAGACGAAGACAGTAAGCGGGTTTCGGGAAGGATGAGCGGGTTGGGGCGAGGTGGCTCGTTGGTGGTGGACTGCGCCCCGGACAAGCAACTGAGACCCTTAGCACTACGACGCTATATACATTCAGGTATACTTCCACAATCTGGTCAGCCAATGTTTCATGAACTTCTGTCTATGATCCCGGTTCACTATTGCATTTACCATTGGGCTGCATTAGCCCGTCTTTAATGTCTGACTGTCATAGCGCCACCTGGAGCATCTATCTTTGTCGGCCTGGTCAAGCCTCTCACTCGTGTACCTTTTGCAATTATCCGAAGTCTGAATCGGAGACATAAGTCATGCGACAAGACCAATTCCAGGAATATCTCACAAGAGAGAGAGAGAGAGAGGAAGGGTGAAGTGAGAGAGGAGAAAGAAGCGGCAGTCCGCAATCTGATACTGCTTCAAAACTGCATTCAAGATGATATACACGATATAGAAGGATGAGAAAAAAAAAACACTGGCATGTATTTCAGCATACAAAGCAGCACCTCAAGCCATGAAGATCCACTCTTCAGAGCGAGTCTCTCGGCGGATGCCCCCGTCCCGATTCATTTTCTATCCGACTTCCCAGACAATCGGCCCCGCGGTCTTCAATTAGGTATTTAGTGAGCTATTCATCAAATCATATATTAGTACAAGTCAAACACAGTGATCAGAAGGAATAGTGAACATACCATCGGGCTGAGCCTGGATGTACTCGACGGCCTTCTCAACTGTTCGCACACAATCACGTTAGCCTCCGTCGCGCGATATTAAATTCACCACAGGCCACCACGGTCGATACTACTTACCACTGTGGATCTGGTCGGCCTCCTTGTCGGGGATCTCAATGCTGAACTCCTGTTGGCGTGATAGTTAGCAGTCTGCGAGGCGCCAGTCTTTTCCGAGGGAAAGGAAGCGAGTCGCATACCTCCTCAATGGCCATGACGACCTCAACGGTGTCAAGGCTGTCGAGACCGAGGTCGTTGGAGAAGTGAGAAACGCCGGTGATCTAGTAGTCATAGGTGTATCAGTATATGTGTATGGTCCCGATGTCCCCGGTTTTAGCTCGCAGTGATGCCGAGGGCAACCGATGGGTAATGTCATGTCATCGAAACTGACCTTGCTGGCATCGGAGACCTGAAGAGCGCAAGTAATTTAGCATGCTGATTCGACTAAGATCCGTGGATTTGCAATGTGTGGTACGAGATCACATCGCGAGTCCACAAAAATAACATTCTGACGCACCTTGTCGAAGTTCTTGAGCAGGTTGACTATCCGGCCCTCGATCTCATCCTTGGACAGACCAGCGGGAGCAGAGTAGAAGCGGATGCTCTGGGAGACAAGGCTGGGAGTGAATTGAGCAGCAATGGGGGAGCTGCGGATCTGGAAGGAGGCCGAGGGCTTGACAGCGGCACGGGGCACGGAGGCCCTCAAGGAGCGAACAATGGCGGAGCGGAACATGGTGAATCGGGAGTATCAAACGAGCACGGAGGCGTCGAGTCGAGAAGAAAGAGATCGGAGAGGGATGGTGGGGAGAAAAGAGAGGTTAGGGTGAAGGGAGATGGACGGGAAGAGAGGGAAGAAGATGGTCGGAAGTGATGCTCCCTGCGCAAAATCCTGCCGCCGGCCAATCAGCGCCCGACAGAAATGAATGACCTAAGCCCCAAACCTGCAAACACCACCTCCAACCTCAACTGGCACTTCTTCCCCTACCTCCCCTCCCCAGCTACGACCTCCCTCCGCCCACTCCACTCTCCTTCATCCCAATCGCCTCCCAGCGTCTCTCACAATGGCCACCTCTCGCTCGGTCGCCAGGCTGGTCGCCTACCGCCGGTCTCCCTTCATGCCGATCGGCTCGACCGCAAACTTCTCTTCCTCGGTGTCCCGCGCAGCATCTCCAGCGGGCCCCCCTCAGCCCGGTTTCCGTCTGCCCCCACCTACGCGCTGGGATCAGGGCTCAGAGTCTTCTCTCGACAAGGCTAGCAAGTACTTCCTCATGGCTGAAATCTTCCGCGGCATGTACGTGGTGCTGGAGCAGTTTTTCCGCCCACCGTAAGTCTCTCTTCCAGCACCGCAGACAGGCCAATTGCATGTCGGACGGGTCAAGCAGGGCCAATTGAGCTGTAATCAACTAACACGATGTCTTTTCGCACCTTAGTTACACTATCTTCTACCCCTTCGAGAAGGGACCCATCTCCCCCCGTTTCCGCGGTGAGCACGCCCTGCGTCGCTACCCCACTGGTGAGGAGCGCTGCATTGCTTGCAAGCTCTGCGAGGCCATCTGCCCAGCCCAGGCTATTACCATTGAGGCCGAGGAGCGTGAGGACGGCAGCCGACGTACGACCCGTTACGATATCGATATGACCAAGTGCATCTACTGTGGATACTGCCAGGAGAGCTGCCCCGTTGACGCCATTGTGGAGAGTAAGTCTTTTGGAAAACCGCGAAGGCATCAAACAATGATTTAACTGTATCGTGCGTTATAGCTTCCAATGCTGAGTACGCTACCGAGACCCGTGAGGAGCTCCTCTACAACAAGGAGAAGCTCCTCGCCAACGGCGACCGGTGGGAGCCCGAGATCGCGGCCGCTGCTCGTGCTGATGCTCCTTACCGATAATCGACTCGCACCCCTCTACCACTACTTGTTGTGTTACTCGACAATTCGAAGATGCGAATGATGAACGTGGACCCGTGAAGGCGGCACGGGCCCATTATCAGAACGCGCCAAAAGGCGTCCGCCCAAAATCTAGAGAAGGGCCCTATATCTGCCCTCTTACCCCAGCACATCTTGTACATAACTTGCCCTCAACCTTGTGTTATCCCTCTGTCGTGCTAGTCGATTCCTGGAAAGGAAGTTTCCGCTTCGTTCGGAAACCGAGCTCCTTCGTCCTTTTTTTCCTTCTCTATTTCCTATGTTCTGGAATAGCAGGTCTCTTTTATTTTTTTTTCGAAGCTCAAATTCTATTAGCGATATACATTTATGATACAGTAGTTCCTCTACATTATTCTTCTAGACCTACCTAGTTGTACCTCGGACCTTCCAATTTGCGGTCCGCATCGATATATATTCGGCTACCAGCTCCAGGCTTGGCATTCATTTGGTGTTTTGGGTGTACCTCCTCCACGTTGACCGAATTCTAGGTCCCGGGGGTCTGGACGGTATATATTTCAAGGTTCGTGGATGTAGAGAAGAAATTGGAAAAGGGTTGAACAAGATACATTTGTATTCACAAATAAAAAATGGATCGCTACCCATGCTGACGTACATACAAGACATAACTAGAACGACTCATGCTGCTGAAACACAGCGTAAACACCAAACACCAGAATCCCCGGATGGATATTTCCCAGATCGATGTCTTAAAAACACTTTTCTTTTTCAAGTTTTGGGTATTCTCCAGCTTCTGGATCGGCATCCGACGGCAGAAACTTGAAACGAAGGTGAAAGGGCAAGAAGGGCTACGGGCAAGTAACCGTAGCCTCAGGAGAGAGAAAGGAAAATGTCAGATTAAGGAGATCACTTCTTCTTGCCGCCGACCTTGGCCTTGAAGCTGCCCTCGAAACCGGGGCGAGCCTTCTTCTTGCCACCGCTGGCGGGCTTCTTGCCCTTGCCCTTGGTGCCCTTCTCGTCACGACGCTTGCGCAGGTTCTCTTCACGCTTGGTTTGACGCTGCTCCTTCATGCGAGAGACGGTGTCGATGCGGTCCTTCCACTCCCGCTCAGACTTCTTCTTCGCGGTCTCCTTGCGCTTGAGAGCCTTCTTCAATAGGGACGTGTCATCGCGAACTCGTTCACCATGGGCGCGCTTCTTGGCGTTCAACCAGGCATCCTTCTCCTCGAGCTCGGCGCGCTTTTCCGGGTTCATTTCAGCGAGACGGGCCTTCTTAGCCTCGGCGGCCTTGAGCTGGGCAGCGGCATCCTTGTCCTTGGGGCCGCGGGTCTTGGACTGGTCACGGACGCCGGAGAGAGAGGCATCGGCGAGTTGACCATCGGCGAACATGACATGACCGAAAGAGAAGTTGTTGCTGGAGGAGCCGACAGACTCGGCGGGGGAGCGAGGAGATGCGAGCAGGGATCCAGAACCGCCTGGGGAGAAGCGACGAGCCATAGCCTCATCCTTTTGGCGCTGCTCTTCGTCCTTGGCCTTTTGGCGCAATTCCTTCTTGTGTGCCTTGCGCTGTTCAGCCTTTTGCCTCCGGGAGTCGATGAGCTCTTGTCGGTTGCGTGCAGGCTTGCCGTTGAAGCCATCGGCGTGTCGCTTTGCGCGAAGCTCATCGAGACGCTTTTGCAGGCGTTGCTTCAGTTCTTCTGGCGTGGCCTTCAAGGCCTTGGGCTCGGCGGTTTTGGCATCGGCAGCAGTAGAAGGGGGGACAATAGAGGATATAGAGGAGCTGCCTGATTGAGGATTGGAGGCATCGGGGGAGTTGCTGGTGGATGAGGCGGCAGAGGGGCTCTCGGGCTCTTCATTGAATTCGAGTGAGAATCCTTCGTCGGCGACTCCCTCCTCGAGATCGTCACCATCCTCGTTGTCGGACACCGCAGGCTCTTCGGCAGTACTCTCTGTCTTCGCTGTTGGCTTCTCTGCAGTCTTGGTGGATGGCTTCTCGGTTTGTTGCAGTTTTTCCTTCTTGGCACTGTCCTTGGCCTTCTTCTTCTCCTTTTGCGCAGCCTTTTTCTGGGCCTTCTTCTCTTCCTTCAGCTTCTTGCGGGCCTCAGCCTCGTCTGACTTTGCCTTCGAAGCGGCATCCGATTTCTCAGTCTGCTTTTGCTTCTTGGCCTTTTCGCCCCGGTTGAGACCCTCCCCAGGCAGTTCGGAGCCAAGTTCTTCACCGTCCGATGAGTCGCTTTCGAGAGATCCGTCCTCACGCTTGCGCTTGCGGGCATTTTCATCCATTACGTCTTTGGCGGTCTTGGCGGCTTCGGGGTCCAACTTTGCACGCTTAGCCTCACGGGCTTGTTCTTTCGTCTGCTTTTTCCGTTTCCATTGATCCTGCATGTGCAGACAGTCGTTAGATAAGGAATCCTCAGAATTAAGAGAGACAAGAAGGCAGGACGGCAAAATCGGACAGAAGGGTTGATCAGAGGGGATCAGAGAGCGCACGTACACTGGTGTTGTCGTCGCCGTAGTAATATTTGGCGGGGATCAAAGACAGTAAACCGTCGAATGCCTGCGCATGGCTGCGCAGTCGGTCCTGGATTAAGTTAGCGAGATGGACCGACTGAAAGCGCTGTCTCACAAACCTCGATATCATCCATGTTCCCGCGGAAAATGCCGAATGCTGAATTGAAGGTGAGTTGAAGTAACCGCTACGAAAAATTTGGGGGTGAGGAAATCTTGGCGTTCTCCGCTCGGCTCCTTCACCGCCCACGCACAACAAATTTTGGCCGACGAGGTGGTCCGTGCTTGGTCGAGTATACACCAGTGGAGACGAGGGACAAGATCATGGGCCCATGGCAATTTTGAAGAACTCGAAATAATGACAAGAAGGACTATCCGTCAATTTGATTTGATTATCACATCCATTCTGAAACCTCAAGTACCATCTATCTCTAGGCAGCGATTCATCGTGAGTCATGATGACCAGTCACATGACTTTGTCTTCATCAAATCGCTGATCCCCTTCATCCTCTGATGCTTAAATCCGAAGTCCAATGGTGGTGTATACTCCTAGGCTGTCTCCTTTGTCATTATACGCCACCTTGAATACCCACACTTGATCCCCTAAATGGGTGGATCGTGCTGTCCACCGTCTCCATATCGAGGATCGCGTCATGACTTCTTTTTACAACCTTTCCGCTACTACTGCACGGGGATTAACACCGCTTGCTTCCGCATATTGAGCCAACTCAATCTCCTCTATGCGCAACCGATCTTCCTCACCCCATCCTTCACGATTATCTTTGACCAGCCGAACAAATCCCACATCGAGAATGAGAGCTATGGCGCTGATCGCAACACCGAAATAGAGTGCAGACCGATATCCCATGATTTGGCTTCCTGAACGCTTAGCACTTTGAACCTCAATCGTGGAGGCAAATCCCAAGCCCAGGCTGTTGCCATACAGGTTGAGAGTGCCGATAATCGATCCAGCAATTCCCTGTTGATGCCGGCGCACTGAGTTACTGGCAATGATCTGTCCAGCAGTATACACAAAATCGGGGCAAAAGGAAAACAGAACCACAGAGGGGAAAACTTGAGCCCAGTAGCTTTGACTAACGGGCACAGTCGCCATCAGTGCATTAGAAACCAAGATCGTGCAAGTGCCGATAGCTAGAATCCATTGCGCAGCCATTCGAGGTACCAACCATGCAGCCAGACATGCGGCTGCCGTGGCACAAATCACGAATGGGGTCCAGCCAACGGCAAATTGCAGAGGGGACCAGTTCCATACCTCTTGCAACCAGAGGACCTGGTACCAGATCAAGGTACCGACAGCCATGTAGTTGAGCAGGACCACTAAGAGCACGGTGAGGAATGAAGGTGCCTTGAAGATCTCAAGTGGCATGATGGGGTGGGATGTATACCGTTTTTCCCAGATAAGAAAGGCCCCGAAGAGGATGATGGATATTATCAAGAGAGCGATTTCATAGGGTGTCTGCCAACCAACACTAGGGGCTTGACTATATGACAGACAGGACATATTAGCTCTGAATACTCCATTGACTCTCCACCATACTCGGAGTCAGCTAGACTTACTTCCAGACAAAGTTGAAAAGCATCAATGAAGAGGTACCGAGAGCCGATCCAACATAGTCAATTTTGCCGTGCTGATCAACTGGTGTCTCCCGCATACTTAAAAACCAGATCGCGAGCGAGGTAGCGATACCGAGGCCGGATCTAGAGTTCCATAGTGAGCGAATGATGGAACTGCCAGGCACTAATCCCAGATCTTTACTTACGTGAATACGAAAAACCACTTCCAGTCTGTCTTTTCCATGAAAGCACCCAGGAAAAGCGCACCAAAGTAACCCCCAATAGGAGCTGATGCTCCAAACAGTCCCAAACTGAGATTCCGCACTCGTCCCGGGGGGTTTGTACTCGAAATCATGGCGACTGCATTTGGCATGATGAGAGCTCCTCCGAGACCACCGAGAGCTCTCATGATGATAAAGGCAAAGAACTCCTTGCCACAGAAGGCACTTGCTAGGGTTGTGATGGCAAGCCATGCACCTCCAGCAAGGACTAGCTCCCTGTAACCGTAGACGTCACCCAACCGGCCACTGATCAGGACAAAAGTTCCCTGTGTCAAGCTGTCTGATGTGAGTATTGGAAGCAAATGTTAAACTTGAAAGGGCGCATGAGGAAAATTAAACTTTCTTACCCATAACTTGCCCCAATCCAGGAAGCATAGGTCGGCTTGACGCCCATCGACTGGGTCAATGTTTTACCTCCAGCGATACCAGCAAAGTTTACTAACATCTAATAGCTTGTTAGTATACTTTTGGAAAAATTTGCCTAGAGCTAGTGATAAATGCACTCACTTGGACTATGTTTGCAAGAATGAGCAAGGTAGTAAGCAGTACTCGACGGGACTTGGTTACTTTGGCAGATGGTACCCGCTCAAAAACAGTTTGACCGGCCCTCGGGGCAGGAGATGGCCCAGTGATGTCAATCGGAAGCTCCATAGACATAACTTCCGCTGGAGTGGTGGGAGACGAGCTCTCTAGTGAAGCCATTACCGCTGGGCGGGGTGAGGATACAGTAGCAGACTTCGCCTCTGGACGAAGAATCTGGGTCGTTGACATGATGCGGGCTGGATTCTGGAGACAGAATGGAATTATCAGGCCGTGGAAAATTATTTGAGGCCAGATACGGGGAGGATCAAAAAAAGAGAAGAGGGTTCTGTCGTTACTAATTATACTATTGACTCATGTGTGGGTGGGTGACCACGGACAACTTTCCGATGTATACAGGTCTTAGAAATCAAAGCACTTTCAGGCTGATTTAGCAATTTAGCAATACTGTATGCTACACTATGAGAGATTAGCTTAGACTCTACCGGAAATAGAAATGATAGCTGTAACCACGTTGGCATTGGCATCCATCTTTTTCTTTTTAGGTACTTTGTAATCGCCACCAGGTCAGCTGCATCCTTCCTACTCCACATATCTGAAGTGGGCCTTTTTGCAGGGTCTGTGTGGTCGAACCATGACTTCCGTGCTGATAATCGGCTGTCGGTTAGATCGATCATGAATTTCAACCCCAATCTCTTAGAATAGCTATGAGTTTGGATCTAAAGTTCTATATCTTGATGCTTAATTCAGCCAATGAATATTGGTGCGTTGAAGCTCTGAATAGGCATTGGCCGAAACTGGTCTACCTATTGTGGCAGCTAAGGAGGAAGAAAACCAGAGTACTCTAGATTATGCTGATTAGAAATAGGTGTTTCTGCAAGGACACGTGTACAAAAGATCGAGTTGAAATTTTCCGTTCAGACTACATAGTGTTTCATACTTGAGCCCTTTCCTGGGCGCTCTTCCGCCGCCGAACCGTTGACTCAATAGCTGCAAGCCCTCGCGGAACAGTGTCGGCTGACTTCAAAGACCAAGCGAGGCTGGGTCGCAGGTCTGGCCCTTTTGAGCAGTAATAGTACTGATCGGAATTCCACCTACCCAGGCTGCATTGATGTCCAGCGTGTTCGTGATATTCTCGACGGGATTGCTGTTGAGGAGAAGAAGGTCTGCCCGCATCCCAGTAGCAATGGACCCCCGGTCATACAGTCTGTAGAGCTTTGCTGCTCCTGCAGTAGCCGCTTGAATGGCCTCGGCATTGCCAAACCCTGCATCTACCAAGTTCTGAAGTTCACAGTGGAGCGACCGACCGAAGGGATAATTGATAAACCCTGGAAGGCTGCCAACAGAATCTGTGCCGGCCGCAATGGGAACACCAGCAGCATGCATATTGGCGACATTGGTCTGGATGTTGGAGTAGTTGCAGGATGCATTGAAGCCAAGTACGGGCGCCAGAGCCGGATTCGAAAATGCCAGCCGGTAAAAATTCATGGTTGGAGTCACAAATTGACCCTGACTGCGAATCTGACTGATCTGCGACGTTGACAGCAGGCCATCTGCAGGAGTGTGCTGGATACCATCGGCCTTTGACTGAATGGCTTGATTGTAGTACTCCATCAGCGTTGCATGGGTAGCTGCAAAACTACCATGTTGATGAACAAGTTGAACCATGGTGGCTTGTTGCTTCACGGTTGGACCTTTGTTCTCGGCCACGATCTTGAAGAAATTGGAACCGTTGCCAAAAGTCCAGTCAACTAAGGCCGAAAGATCTGTGTCTGGCCCAATCGTTTCTGCCGATGGAACTCCAAATGCAGTTGCATGAACACTGCCGGTACCACAAGCAATTTCACCCGCAGTGATATAGTCGGTCGTACCGAGTTGACCTTTGAGCTGGGAACAGGTTGTGTAACTGAGACAAGCCATGTTGATTGCAGTAGTAACACCGTACCCAGCAAGTTCTGCCAAATTGCTACAACTCGCAGGATGAACATGGCTGTCGATGAGACCTGGAATGAGAAACTTTCCTGTCCCATCGATGATGTTGATTCCAGCGGGAATGATACCGCCATAGTAACTAACAATTTTACCATTGCTGACAATGACCGTCTGCGCGCTTTGGAACCCACTCCCATTGAAAACTCCCGCATTTTTGATGGCAAATTTGTTGTTTGCAGGACCAGGGCTGCTAATACAGATGTTCGAGGCGGAATCTTTGGCAGCTCTTGCAATATGCTCTGTTAAACATGCTTGAGAAGAGGTAAGGAGTGATGCCACCAACGCTAGAGCAGTAGTTTTGATCATTGCAAAAGTAGATGGAGACTGCAAAGAATCAAGTGTAGTTTTTAGCAACTAAATTATTTTGAGAGATTGTGAAGTTAACGTGATGATTGCTCTATACCGCCTCTTTTATATCATCAATGAGTACTACTGTACGTTCCTCCCCTCATTACCATGAAAATCGTAGCGCATAGCATGCTCTCTGAATAGCGTCGTGAATAGGTACCGCAAACTAGAACTTGAATCTGTAAAGTGCCCCTGAAATTGAAATCAAACCTAAATTCTGGATCATGAAATCGTATACTAGAAGTGAATGTTCTCTTCGTCATGTGGGGCTTAAGCCAAGTTTAGGGGTCTTCAGCGCAACAGAAGGCGCATCCCCAGAAGACACGGCTCACTAAGGACCCACCCCCGCATGTAACCCCAGACATCAATTCAAAGAGAGAGATTGAATTGAAGAAAGTAAGAATTCTTGGCTTTACGCCTCAAAGCTCCGGATCGCTTCCTGGCATATTTGAGATACTTAAAAGGCAAGAGCGAGTGTGGAGAGTAGACATTATATCAAAAATCCGTAGAAAGAACAATTTCCATCAATATTGTTGAAAATAAAGCGCCGAGTAAAGATGGCAACGGAATATATGAGTAGCAATTTAGCGGCCTAAATCTAGCAAAGCCCGGATAGTCTTTTTTGTTTACGGCTGAGCAATACAAAGAAGGACCCGCATAGCGCGGAGAGATTCAATTACGATCGCCAGAACAACCAATGGAATTATGAGCTTTACCCTTGTGGGACTCGGAGCATGTTCTAGGGTGTTTGAAGATGAAATTCAGGACCACGACCTTGAGATATGGGTTGGGGGCATTTAGAGCAGCACTAGGCGACTTCATACTCTCAGGTAGTTGTACTGTCGTAGATTTTGGTCATCAATTCAGCCAAATTTTGACTCGTGAAACACTATATTATACTCAATTGGGATATGATGGTAAGTTATCGCCTCCTAGAGGGACAGAGCTAGTTAAGGTCCTCAATTCCGAATATGAAACTGTTGAAATCTAGGTCCAGATCCTTGAAAAGATCGTCAAAGCAGAGCCCAGCGATATCATCATCCAGCGCCGAATGCCCACCATTATTGACATTCGGATTCCGCGTTTCCAAGATCCGCTCTGAGAGCGTTTCGAAAGTTGTGATGCACTGTGGAATGAATATGCTCAAATGCACATGCTCACGAAGGCTCGTCAACATGCTGTTCCAAGATTCTGACACTGATTCAGTGAACAGGTCACCTAGCATGGCTGCAAGGAAAGTCGTTCCCGCGATGTGTAGATAATAGACTCGGTACCACCACGGCAGAACCCCTATGGTTTCATTTGGCTCAATTGAGTCGAGTATCATGGTTACCATTCTCTCAGCTGTTTCCACGCACATCACGGCACATTCTCTGAGAAGACGGGAACTCAGACCAGTACTAGTAGAAGAAGATTGTTTGGAGAAATAGCGTGCGAGCATTGGCCGGTATAGAGATATTCGAGTATTAAGAAGACTAGTTTTCCAGAATAAGCGAAGCCACTCATGAAAGACAGAAAACGTAGGGATAGAAGTTAGGTAAATCGGGGTCCCACATACCGAGCATGCAACAAAAACGCCTTTTCTCGGATCATTCTGTCAGCAGGATTTCGTAGATTCTCAAACTGCCAGTCGATGGGAAGGCTATTCTCCCAATCTTCGAGGCAGGTGTCTAGATGTACCGCCACGGTGTGATATTCGGGTTGCTGATAAAGTCGTGGCAGCCCCAATCTAGAGGCCACTTTATTTCGCGTTTGTACTTGGGCTAATTGAACTTGGTTACCAATTTCATGAAGCTCGAGTCCACGGACGGAATACTCAAGGTCGGTACGTAACTTTTCATCTTCACGAACCGAAGATATCGGAGTAGTTATATCGGGCAGAGGAATCATAGACGGCACCGAAGTCCTTCCAAGGGACCAAGCAACACATCTAAAGCCAATTTGAGCGCCCATCAAATGCAAGTAGTATTTTTCATTCCATGGACATGAAAACTCACCTTTCAAGGGCAACACAGCTCGCCCATACTTTTTGCCTCATCTCTCGTTCAGTATCGGAGTCCGGAGATGAAGACTTATCTGGGGGCTGATAGGGCATATTCTGGGAGATTCGCAATGCCAAGCCCCCTGTCATCCAAGTCTTTTGCTGGTGAGAGGTGCAATGGAGATATCGATTCATCAACATCAAGCATTGAACCACCTGGACTGACCCGGGCTCCCAAAGAAATTTCTCTGGGCGCAGAAGTAGCCAAGCCCGTTGGAAATAAAGGTTTGCTTCTGCATCACGTTCTTGTACAGGGGTCGTTTCTTGTCTTTGGACCGCCAAAGCAAAAACAATATTAAGTACTGAAAGCCAAATCTCATGATCTGCGAGGAGCACGTCCCATGATCTTGTATAAGAGGCTTCATAGTCGTGAAAGAACCGTTCTCGATCTAGTACTGGCTCGCAAGAATCAACGTGTCGCCAGTAAATGCTCACCAAATAATTGGCTTGTGGACGGGAAGGCAAGCGGGCGAGAAAGTCACGGCTTCTTATCAGAGAATCCAGCTCAAGCTCTCCGAATAGTGGCGCGTCCACAAATGGCACAAGACTTGAGATTGCAGGGGGAGCGAGGCCTGCCTTTTGATCATTGGCGGCTACAACCTCTTTAACCTTGCTGTCAAACTGGCAATGAGGTGTAAAGTAAGTCCGGTTTGGATCAAGATCTCCATCTTGCTCTTCACTAATGTGCTCTGGGCCTAATGACTCCAGCGCTAATGATTGTCCGTCAAGTGAGTTGCGGTGGAATGAATTGAACTCATCCTTGTTAGATGAGCGGCGGGCTTGTGTACCGCGGCCGGCCGCAGCCTTGCGTTTGCCTCCACCGTGTCCAGCTATAAGAGAATCTCGGTTGTATGCACAAACCTCACCTCTTTCCTGGCACCGGGAGCATGCTGAATAAAGTAAATCGAGTGAGCCTCTTATACACGTAATGATCTTCGGAATGGACTTGAATTGGGGGGAAGGGCGGGGACATGTCTAGTATATACCTGGTCGACTACCGTCGCATTTCACCTTTCTCGATCGACAAACTTGACAGGCATTCGAGATTCGAAGTCGCTCCCTGCGCAAC
This sequence comes from Penicillium sp. PF1803, assembly GCA_023626575.1. Lineage (NCBI taxonomy): Eukaryota > Fungi > Ascomycota > Eurotiomycetes > Eurotiales > Aspergillaceae > Penicillium > Penicillium sp. PF1803. Next base: position 149,250 of record JAMAGZ010000039.1, read on the forward strand.
AGGGGCTTTGATTGGTGATCTGAATGCTGGTCCAGCTGAGCTGTTCGTGCCATAATGACAGGTTACACCCGCTAAGTTGTCGGCGACCTAGGTTCCAGGTCAAAGAGATCACTTAGACACAAAGAAACAAAGAAACACGCCAAGCAGAGGCCTCTCAACCAATCAAACAGTTTACCGTGATAATCTCGAATCCACTACGGAAAGTTTCGTGATTGGGCAAGATGCTTGATTTCAAATCGCCTTGTAGCCAATCAGCATTAATACCGGCTTCAACTTGCCGGTACTGGCACAGCAGAAACAAATATAAGTTCTGAAAGAGAGCTCAAGCGGGTGAAGCCATACCGATTTTAACTTGGGACTTACTGAGATATTAATATCCTGATTTTATTTATCAGATATGCCGCAGCAAACCCCCTCAAAATACGTAGCCGGTGCTGGCGACATTGAAACTACTTATGCCTACGACGGTCTAGGCACTATGGAGGATCCGTTTGTGGTTGAGTTCCATGAAGGTGACCCTGAAAATCCTATGAACTGCTCTTCGTTCAGAAAATGGGCAATCACAGCAATTGTAACACTATCTGTCTTTGCTGTCACCTTCACTTCCTCGGCATATTCCGAATCCTCGATCGAACTTATGCAAGACTTGAACATGGGAGGCGAGATTTTTATACTCGGCCTCTCTTTGTTCGTACTTGGGTTTGCCATTGGCCCAGCCCTCTGGGGTCCTTTGGTAGGTATTTTACCTTTTCCTTTGAGTCCTCATCTGGCCGTCGCCAAGCTGACTGTTCGTGGTGGTGTAGTAAGTCTCCAGTGCCCGACAATTCTTCTCGGTACAGACGTCATGGATAAATGATACTGATTACTTGTGATATAATAAAGGTCCGAACTTTACGGTCGACGAATCCTATGGCTGGTCTCCCACATCGCTATGGTAGCCTTCATCGGAGGTTCCGCGGGGAGTAAAAACATTGCCACGCTTATGATTACACGTTTTTTTGGTGGTACCTTTGGTGGTTCCCCTCTGGTCAACTCTGGTGGAACAATTGCAGACCTATTTCCACCAGCCCAGAGAGGGCTTGCTATGACACTTTACTGTGTTGCGCCCTTTCTTGGCCCCATTCTGGGTCCAATTGTAGGAGGGTTTATCTCTGAGAATGTTGGTTGGCGATGGGTTCAGGGAGTATGCGCTATCTTCGTTGGCGTGATAGGTATTTTTCATATCCTATTTTTGAAAAGCTGGCGACGTTACTAACTATGAGTGGTAGGAATTCTTGGTGTGGCCTTTGTACCAGAGACATACGGACCGGTGCTTTTGACCAAACGGGCCAATGAATTATCAAAGGCCAATAGCACAGTTTATCTCAGCATCCTCGACATCAGACAGGGGAAGAAGAGACCTTCCGAAGTATTCCAAAGAGCTCTAGTAAGACCATGGGTATTGCTTTTTCAGGAGCCAATCGTCTTAGTGGCTTCACTTTACATGGCGATCATCTACGGAACTGTATACATGTTTATGGGTGCTATGCCTATTGTATACGACGAAGACCGGGGGTGGAGTGAGGGTATAGGAGGACTTGCATTTTTGGGAATAGCCGTTGGGATCATATTCGGATTGATCTACGCCATATGGGATAATCACAGCCGCTACATGAAGCTATTCACCTCGAAATCAGCAACTGCAGAATCCCGCCTACCCCCGGCTATAGTGGGAGCTATTTCTCTACCAGTGGGGATGTTCGCTTTTGCATGGACCAACTATCTCAACATTCACTGGTCAGCCAGCATTATTCTTACTGCGCCGTTCGGCTTCGGATGCGTTCTTGTCATCCTTCCAATGGTCAACTACCTCATCGACTCTTACACGATTTACGCAGCATCAGTCCTTGCAGCAGCGGCTATATTTCGCTCTGTTGTTGGTGCTGTATTTCCCTTGTTCACCACTCAGATGTACCATAATCTAGGGATTCACTGGGCATCCTCAGTTCCGGCATTTTTGGCATTAGCTTGTGTGCCGTTCCCTTTGGTCATGTACCGACACGGCGCTGTACTGAGATTGAAATGCAAGTATGCGTTTGAGGCAGCCGAGCTGATGAGGAAAATGCAGCTACAGCAAGTTGTCGCTTCAAACCAGAGGGAAGAAACCAGTTCATCCGAGTAAGTAGGGAAATACCGAGTTACCAGTGGATATTAAGATAATGGGTCACCTTCGGGTGTTGGTAACAATCTCTTGCTATAGCGGGTCAATATTTCATAGATGCAAATTGGTTAGGACAAGGTTTGCTGGCCGTGCCCTACGTGACTCTCTACCTTGGCGGGGCTCCTGTAGCGGGCCCCAGCCGTGGATAATATCGCTACCATTTAATATACCGCCCAGACTAGATTCAATAATAGGCGCTAGTCAGCAGATTTGGCCTAATTTTATTAGTATAGACAGTGAAGGAACCAGTGAATTTAGAGAGAAATCTATAAGACTAACAGCTACTCGGAGATCTGGTCCTAGGGATTTATGGCCTTAGGCCTCTGTTTTATTTATGCTGACGTGGGGACCAGGGTTACCAGGTCGGCTGCCCCCTCCTTTTCGGCTGCTTAGCAACAACGAGAACAACCTGCAACCTGGGACATTCCCGGTATCTGATGCTATAAGCAAAGAAAATAGGTCTCAATGGTAGAAAATGGCCTGGCGTGACCGATTGCTGATCAGCCATACTAAGGCATCCGCTGAGCGAGCGACGCGGCGATATCTCAAAGACATCAATTCTGTTTCTTGCCTAAGATAAAGCACTTGATCAACTGCTGGATGGTATCAAAGATGTCGAGAAGATCTTCTCCAACTATGCAACGACTAATCCTAGCGGCAAACGCGTGTGGAATAGAGACGGTTTTGCTAGATACATGAACGCCAGGCTACCCGAAAACCCAACAGTGGCTATTTGCGTACTACTACTGTGGTGCACTTTCTGTATTGGCGCCTACTTTCCTTTCTCGCCACCGTCAAACGAATCAGAAATCGATGTGAAAGCGTTCAAGAGAGCATTTGCATTCATTGTTTCACGCGGTTATGAGGTTTTAGGAGCCAAGTCAAATGGCCAGCCTTTTTTCACAGGCACAGAAAAGTTCTACACCGACAAGGTGCCGCGACTCACACGTATCGTCTTTAGGAGCTTGAGCACTCCTTGGCCGCAATCAGGGAATCAGTCTCAGGGTCCGCAGGAATTACTCTAGCTTCAAGATATCAAAGATAATATTGCTTTTACGCTACCCATTATAATTGAGGATATGCGCTATGGACGAGATGCGGTACCAGATGGGGAGTTTGAAGCCGCTGCATATCGCCTTCTACTTACTGACAACAAGTAGTTGGCAGTTAGAGGGTCGTCTCTTGCAGTAAGCAAAGCCAATTTGCAGATTTTGATTCAGCCCTTCGTGTTGCAACATGCAAAAGATAGACGCTGGAGAGCTGGGCTGCCCTTTCACGACCTCTACCAACGCTCCGGAGATATCATGTTCTCTCGTCTCATTTCCGGCCCGGACGAGGTATCACGGGATTCCGAACTTGCATCTGCCTTTTTAGCTTATGGATTCCCGGGTAGCGATGATTATGTGACAAGGGGACAGTTCAAAACCTATTGTTTGGAATTTAAGCATCTCCTGAGTGTTTTTATATCAATATAGACTGACTCATTTCTGGTTAGCCTTCATTAATCTAGTCTTTCTTCCAGCTCTGGGCTACCATACTCACACTAACCACCACCCCGCAAGCTCCTCGTGCAGGGGGCAAGTCCACTCTCCTGATCAGCACCACAAACATTCTATCCTTCCTGAATGTTGCCCGCTTCCTTAGTGGAAAACTACCAGATTACCGCTTTAATCAAAACGAGTCCCTATTCCAGCTTGATCTGCAAGCCTCCACTTTGATGGTTAATCTCGCCACGACGCCTGAGCTTAGTGTCGAGGAACTGCACAAGATCATAGCGGCGCAGGACTGGTTTCACGTGATGCTTATCTGGGGAGAGGATCTGAATGCTGAGGGAAAGAGCCCTAGTAGGCTCATCGTAGCCTTTACGAGTCCACCGGGGTAAGAGATGTGGCAACCAGAGAGAAAGCGCTTGATGCAATACGTCTGGCGAAGTTCTGTGGTTCAATTGGAGCCAGATCTTGCTGTGGCGGATAGCGGAGGCATGAGCGCGAGTGTAATGGGTGAAGTACTGGAATTAAGATCACACGGAGGGGCAGGGAATGAAAACACAAGTATGAAAGTCGATCTGGCAGGGAAAATAGTGAATGCTACGGGGCTAGGTACTGGACTTGCGGAAAATGCAGAAGATACGGGTGCGGTGGGATCGTCCGAAGCTACGTCGGTGTTAGTAATGCGACTGACCAACTTGAGTTGTTATCGTATTCCTGGTATGTCGTCGACAATTACCAGGTCTGGGTGAAGAGCGGCGGTGGCTGGACTGAAAAGCAGTTGAAGTTATATCTTTTGACATATGAACTGTGGAAACCTACCCTACAAGCTAGCACGGTGATCTTCACTCTGAATTCAGGATTTTTATTTCCTTTTCATGCCTCTGGTAATCAAATTGAAACAATTCACTCAAAAAGCTAGACAAAACACCTTCAAAGACCCAAAAAATACAATATCAAGAAAAACAAACATTATCCTGACAGAAAATCTCCCTGCTTTTTAATTGTGAATTGAACATTCCAACGCAGCCCAGGTCTTAGGGTTCCACTTCGAGTCCTTCATATTCTCACAACCCTTCTTATCCCAAGAAGAATATGCTTGACCGTAGCCATCTGACTTGCATGTATCATTGTCATACACGGTGCAGATACCACTCTCCACAGACCACGATTGCGGCGATTTCAGGGAGCTCTCGTCGCATGGCTTCCACCCTGCGCTACCGTCGTTCGGGAACCATCGACATGAAGGCTTATCACCGTCGAACAAACCACTGAGTCCACCATGCAGATTCAGACACTCGTTGGTCACATGTTCATTGTGACCCTGGACGACGTAGTAAGCCCCTTTGCAATTTTCTTTGCTGTAGATTCGGATTAACCAGGGGTCTGAAGTGGCACTGGAGGTGGCGCTGGTAGTTTTGGTCATTGACTGAGTCGTCTTTGTTGAATGGGTAGTACTCGTTGTATGGGTTGTACTTGTTGTATGCGTGGTGCTCGTTGAAGTCGAATGCTTGCTTGAAGTTGAATCACCAGTGCTTGTCGATTTGGAGACATTACATTGCGTTGGGAGCTTTAAAGTTCTAGTGATGGACTGTGTCGAAGTGGTTGGATTTGCAGTGACCGTGACACGTATAAATACAGTACTCGTGCTTGGTTGTGGGGATGGACTTGTACCTTGAACTGCATTTGTGGAGATGGATGATGTGCAGAATTCTGGAGTATTGCCACATTGACCATACGGGGAGCACTGCAAGCACCGGTTAGTCCTAATCGCGCGCAAAGGTTCATGTGAGGACTTACACATTCATTCAGCGGGCATGGGTTCAGGGACTTGAGATCAGCCCAGTTGTTAGGGCGCTGCGTCCCGGGCACTTGAGGTCCACAAACAGCACCTGCAAGAGAAGCTGGCATGGGAGGCTCACCTGAGCCAACACACATAAGCCTACCTGGCTGTAACATGTTGCACCCAGACCACTCCCAAGTCCGAGAATTATAGCCCTCAAGCTCTGGCACACTTATCCCATGGTTTTGCGCAATCTGATCACACAAATCGCCATATTTGATGGTGTAAGTGTTACAGACAGCGCCATTGCTTGTTTGAGAAGATGAACCGGAGGTATTTCCAGCGGAACAACAAACAGAATTGCCCGGCAACAGGGTTGAGCAGAGCGAGGATTGCGGGTTGAAGGACGTAAATTGGCTTGCCGTGATACCGCATTTAGCAGCCAAGCTACCACAACTGTCTCCAGAAACGACGAGAATGGAGGAGCAAGTAGTGCCGCGTGAGTGGATAGCAGAAGACTTCAGATGGGAAGAATCAGCATTTTACGTGGATATTGCTATAATTGTTGGGAATACTGACCTGTTGATTCGTAGTAGGAGAGGCGCCTGCCATGCAGATCATGAGTAGACCGCACAAAGCGTAAAAAATACTCAGGCAATAGTGGCCCATGTTGTATAGTTGGCAAGATGCATGGTCATCGAAATTTTGAGAATAACACTCGAACTTAATAAATTCTGATAAAGAAGTCGGACAAGCATACAAACTCGAACACTACCCGTGAAACCCTTACGCACGAGGATATTTGGTGCATTGTACTGCTCAAAGAAAGCGATCGCCCATCCAATAACCAATTCCACAGTGATAGGCTTGGCATATCAGAGCGACAACCTAATCCCCGCGAGCGGAATGGAACATATCAGGGTACTTGACAGGGCTGTCATAAAAGAGAGCGGCAGTCAAAGAAAGGCAGCGCATGCTGCTTCTCGTTCGAGGCATTTTTCTTTGTCCAAATTCCGGAGACGTTTAGCCACAGTCTGAAAGATGTTAAATAACGTCGAATCGAGATGTTTGTATCTGTAGTCCCTATCTGGCCGAGAAGTGAGATGAAAGACCTCTTGTTGACCGCCAAGGACGGCCACTTTGATGCCCCAGCCTAGCATGCACTTTGAGACTGGATTCATTCAGAGTCCTTGTTTCAGCGTGTTTCACCTCTCCAAAAAAGCTTCTGTTGTGGCACACATCAAAGAAAAGCCGGGGAGGCTAAGGAGGAGCAAATGCTGGTCACGTGTCGGACCCTGGACGACACGTGATTTTGTCGGAACAACAGCAGTAGTCCGGAGGGCGGAGATACGATACTAGTTGTTTGTTATAACTAGGGGGCTTCATTGCAATTTAGACTTGTTGATATGTATTCCATTGGTGCACCACGTGCTTTCTAAGCAGTATTTCCGTCAGATTTAAGCATTTCAGGTGTCAACTTCACGCCTAAGCCCTTGGCTTCTTGGACCCCTGTAGATTTCTGATCTAAGGACCGCCTGCGATATGTATGGTTCCGTGGCTGAGGTAGTCTTCGGCTCTTTTGGGCAAGTGCGGTGAACGAGACGCCAAACCGGGTAATATTCCCCGCGAGGATCGATGGCCTGCGATGCGGGGAATGCTTCAGCATCCCCTCACTCTCGGAATTTCTTCTTGAAATTCTGGGGCAATGTCTCCTCTATTCATGCGGGGCATAGCTGGCTAAATGGCTCTAAGTCATCCTCCGAGCCACTCATGATCCCTGGCCTTGACTGACGTCGGGGTAAAAGTTACCGATTTGATGACACTGCTGGAACTCCAAAGCAAAAAGCGTGACGCGATCTCCTTGTACAAATGCTCTCAAATACCCCACGAGAGCCTAGCGCTCTCAGGATCCCGTCTTACCGCGAAGTCATTTTTTTCGGCCTCATTCACAATGGCGTCGGCTACTACCATGCAAGCACTGAACTATCTCGGACCGTACCAGGTCCGAGTTGAGGAGGTTGAGAAGCCCAAGTTGGAGCATCCGGATGATATTATTGTCAAAGTCACCACTGTGAGTTCATTTTTTACACATCATTCATGCTTGCTCGGCGATGGACTGACCATCAGTAAAGGCTGCGATCTGTGGCTCAGACTTGCAGTAAGTACAGGGGGTGTAGATGAATGCGAATACCGTGAAGATAATCCACGAAGCTCATTGGGTTCCAGCATGTACGAAGGACGAACTGCGGCAGAGCCGGGCATTACCTTTGGTAAGGTCATCTTCGTATCCTCAAAGAGTGACATGGCGCTGACCAAAGCCTAGGCCACGAGAACATGGGAATTGTGGAAGAGCTAGGCGAGGGAGTCACATTGCTGAAGAAAGGAGATCGCGTGGTCATGCCATTCAACGTTGCAGACGGTCGATGCCGCAACTGCGAGGAAGGAAAGACAGCTTTCTGTACAGGTGTCAACCCTGGATTCGCAGGTGGCGCTTACGGTAAGATTAGCAAGCTCAATGGTCCCCTCGTGCTCTTACTGAGACTCTGGCAGGCTATGTGGCTATGGGTCCCTATCGTGGAGGTAGGCAGAATCTTGAATGATGCCTTCATCATTTCGCTCTTGCTAATGAAGAAGGATCAAGGCCAAGCGCAGTATATTCGCATCCCCTACGCGGATTTTAATGCTCTGAAGCTGCCTCCTGGTAAGGAGCACGAATCAGATTTCATTCTTCTGGCTGGTATGTGTCTCTGTAACTTTTCTATGTACGTATTGCTTATTCTAATCGATCGAAAACAGACGTCTTTCCCACCGGTATGCTTCCTTTGCGTGATGCTCATCGTGGTGGATTGCTCGTCTGATACTGGTGTGACAGGCTGGCACGGTGTCGAGATCTCTGGTTTCCAGTCAGGTGAAAGCATCGCGGTATTTGGAGCAGGCCCTGTGGGGCTCATGGCCGCTTATTCTGCTGTGCTGCGGGGCGGGTCCAACATCTATGTCGTGGATCGTGTTCCCGAGCGGCTGAAGGCCGCCGAAAAGATCGGCTGCATCCCGATCGATTTCACCAAGGGCGACGCTGTTGACCAAATCATTGCTCACAACGGAGACATGGTCGATCGCTCCGTTGATGCTGTTGGTTACCAGGCTGTGAACCCCAACGGATCTTCTGAGAAGCCCAACATTGTACTTGAGAACATGATCCGTGTTACTCGAGCCTGTGGTGGACTGGGCATTGCTGGTCTCTATGTGCCGAGGTAATATCTTCTGAAGCCATCTGGGGATGTTTCAAGTCTTTAATAGTTATTACGTACAGTGACCCCGGCGCGTCTGACGCCGCATCCGCGAGCGGCATGATCAGCTTGAGCTTCGGAAAGCTCTTCGAAAAGGCAAGTCCTTTCAATCTCAACGAAAATTGTTTCTATTTCTAACTTTCTGTAGGGCCTTTCTATCGGTACCGGACAGTGTAATGTCAAAGCATACAACAGATACCTACGCGATATGATCATTGCTGGCAAGGCCAAGCCTAGTTTCGTCATTTCTCACGAAATCGGACTGGCTGATGCGGAGGATGCGTATGACAAGTTCGATAAAAGGGAAAATGGCTGGACCAAGGTTATAATTCACCCCAATGGAGGGTTTTGATCAAGAACGAGGAGATTGTTTCGAGTCCCGTGTATATAGGGAGAATTTAACGATTTACCGCTGCCTCAATATACGTATTAAAGTAAGATGAAATGTAGTCTACGCTTAGAGATATCAGGAATTTAATCTCTCATACCTCTCAGCCTCCCATGACAAGATCACTGTCAAAAGCTGAGACTTCCCTTTGGAAATGTTCTGGTATGCTGATCCCGCACCGGCAGATCGCTATTCCATTGAAGTCAACCCCTCCAAGATGACGCGATTGGAAAGCGGAATGATAGTGGGTTGCGATAACTATCCCCTCATATTTTGACATCAAGTTACACATGTCGTGGAGGCTTTATACCTCACGCGGTAGTGTTCGCCGATAGTAGATCCCATTTTGCAGAAGAGAGAGCGGAATTTCATAACGAGTTGAACCTTCAAATCACAATTTCCCCATTCTCTAGGCCATTGGCCAATTAGATAAGAGATATCTGTGTCCCAAGGACCCACTCTAGCGGGGGAAATTGCCCCGTTTGGAGAGGAGAAAAGGCAGGTATCCTCTTGATGCGGAGAAGTATACGCTGCAGATGAAAATACAAGAGAGATATAAGTAAGTAAGGTGAGTCTCTTTCCACACGTGCAGTGCAAAGTTAATCAAAATATATTCTGCGCAAATATGAGAATCAACCGTCTTCGCTCTGTCTGGGGAATTGCGCCAGGTCCTAACCTGGACCATTGGGCGCAATTGTTCCCAGATCTAAAGAAGCAAGGATATGGTATGCTCCATTAAATTCCACTTTCAAATCATTTCGAATTAATCAAATGGAAAAACGCTAATCTGATATCATCCCAGTCGGCGTCGAGGTAGACATCCATGGAATCGTTCCTGAGCGTGACTTTCGACGTTTGAGGGAAATTTGCGACGAGAGCGGTCTCGAGATTGGCGCGATGTGAGCATAAGCAATATACCATTGGAGTATACGAATTAAGGCGCTGAGAATATGATTCAGGGTGCACTCGTCGTGGTTTATGTATGCTGGGCCTCGACCTGTTGGTCTAAAGGCAGCGGATCACCTCCGAAATTATAGAGACCTGCTTCAATTGGTCAAGCAGCTGCGACCGATAACCATAAACTTCCAGTCTGGAGAGTGAGTACATCCAAGGTCATAAGAAGCCTTTTTGCTCATATTTGAAACTACCAGGGATGGGTGGGATATCGAAGAATCAATCAAATTCTATCAAGAGACGATTCAAGTCGACGATGAACTTGAACTTTCCGGCTGTGTTACCCACGAGAGTCACCGTAATCGTTCACTATTCACGCCCTATGCAACCCAGCAGATTCTAGAAGCCGTTCCACAGTAAGCGACATGAAGTCCTTACCTCCCCTGTCGGGGCTAACCGGCTTATCATCCCCGCAGACTCCGAATTACCGCCGACTTCTCACACTGGATGGTTGGACTAGAAAGGATCTTGGACATTGGGGAGGGTGATCGCGCTATGATTGATGCAATCATCCCACATGCAAGTTAATGATGACAGGCCGAGGGAATTGAAACTAATAAGCAGTAAGGTGTATCACATTCACGCCCGAATCGGCACGACACAAGCGTCCCAGTGCCCCGAGCCACTCAATCCTGTCTTTGAACAAGAGAGACTGTGCATGGAAAGGATTTGGACAAAGATTATCCAGAGTCGGTTTGAGCGAGATGGTCCTGACAGCATAATTACTTTCGTTCCTGAATACGGGTATGTGTTATTCTATATCACTGCCATTGAGTCGAGACTGGGAGACTGAGGAGGCTAAGATTACACTAGGCCGTTCCCATACCACCCCATCCGAAGCTCTAAAACGCACGGCCAGGTAGCCGATGAGGAGGGAGCACGCTTACAAGCACTATTCGAAGGAGTTGCAGAAGATCTAGCCAAGGTTTGATTGGGTTGAGTCCGGCATTCATGATGATCTACAAACCAAATGTAGATCTTTTACGGGGAAGATTGCACGATATAGACTCGGAGCAAGCACCTTTATATGCCTCGGACTGCAACTTGTAGACTTTTTTCATTTAGATTAACCTACTGTAAATCTGAAGTTAGACTTCTAATCAACATGCCAATTCCTTGACGAGCAAGCAAGTAATCGACCACGGTTCCATACCCACTACACCTGTGGATTTGATAAAATTGTACTCTTTAAGGCGTGGCCCTAAAACTGGACTCGATCATGTACATATGCAGAGTCTGCTATGCCTTCAACACATCCCATAAATCATTTTGTTGGTCTTTTGAGCAATGTAGTCGGATCCTTATCTTAACCCGAGCATGCAAGGGACTCGATAATTATTACAAAGAAAAAGTATTCGGCCGACTCGGATCCGGTTGAATCTTGAATGGCGATTTCCTCAAAAATCAGTGGCAATTATCTTGGAAATGTTGAGATGGCCAATAAAAGTTGTGGATATTGCCCATCTTTGTTTCTAGTTCACCAGTGGCCTCCATTGTGGGCCCCACATGTCTCAGAAATGCCAGGCGATACAAGGCGCAAGCGAGTCCAGCCGACGTCGCATTTGCCTGATGCTACAGTATGTCAATCGGTATTGCTAGTATCTGTTTCAGATAGTGGACGCTCAGCGCAGGCCAAATTAGTAGAAGATTGTCCGAGGAGGATTTGAACGTTTTCTTGAATAATTGGAATTTCCGGAGCTCAAGAAGGGGTAAAGGCTTAGGAGGCTTGATGTTTAACCTAAATAAAGGAAATAGATATCTAGGCATATCTAGATGAACTACTCCAAGGAACCATGAATGATCTAGATTCAACCTGTCAAGCAATATCAAATCCTGCCAACCACCCACAGACCCGACAAAAAAGGGGCTAGTCACCCTGGATATGGTCGTTTAGCCTTCCAAACAGGCAACTTTCAGTGCGCATCGGCCCGCGGCTATTGGCTTATGGTGGAATCCCGGGGAAAGCGGGGAAACGCGGTGCGGGCGATGGGGACCTCCCTCCGATCCCGCGTCTCCCTAAACTCACCCTAACTCACGTTTTAACCCACACCCACGCCTCTCACCGATCTGCCCCCCCCCCCTAAGCCCAGTCATCTATTTGAACTGCCCTTGCTCACTCTAAACCCCGATCCCGATCGGCCTTGCCGCTGCCTTCGGCCGGCCTCTCCTAACTCTAGCTACTAGAGACCAGAGACCATGGTTCTAAAGGCATGCGATCGGTGCTACGCGAGCAAAGAGAAGTGCACGTTTACTGGCAGCGATCAGCAATGCACCAGATGCCGGCGCCTCAAGATCGCATGCTCGACCTCGCGGCGTAACAGGCGCATAGGGCGCCGGCCAGCCGCGAAGGCCTTTCCTCATGGGGAGATGCAGGTCTGGAGCGTCGATTCAGACCAGCAGATCGGGACGCGGCCACAACAACGAAGCCCGTCTACGTCAAGTAGTGAGGCCTCATCTTCACAGACTTCACAAATTTCACTCGCTCGACGGTCCAAATCAATATCACCGTCTAACGATTCGGTAGAAGAAGTAAAGACCCCTCAACGTCGTGATACGATGGTCTTGGCACCACCAGAGAGGCTGCTGGCATCCCCTGTCACCCTCAAAACGACCTCCGATGCCTTTCGCACAGTAATGGATCCGGAGCAGTTCTCGGTTATACATATGCCATTCATGCTGGGCCCTAGCTTCGTCCCAGAATCGCAAAAGACTGTCTATACCATCTTGTGCCTATCTGCCCCAACTCTAACAGAGGGTTACTTGGCATTTTTGGGGATGATGACGCGCTACCAAAGATCACTTGTCATGCGCCAACAGGAGCCAGATATGGTAAAAGCTGCAAAGGGCCTGCAACGCTTGCGGGATGTAAAAATCACCCAAGACTATGATGCAGCTTGTGCACTCTTTCTGGGTCAAACGATGTACGTGTTCAATGTACTTACAGCGCCCGATTCTTCGACCGCCCATTCAATTGTGCGAAGCGCTCTCATGTCGACCAAAGCATGGCTTCCGAGGTTGGTCCATTTTCCGATCATGGACACTATTATCATGACACCGATGTTGGTCGACACGGTCGAGTGTTTAGTACGGCGAGAGATTCCGATCATTCGAATGCCCACCACGGAACGCATCATTGTCGATCGTTATGCGGGAGTCTGTGCAACACTCTTACCTCTGCTTTATGATCTCTGTGTGTGTAGTCATACCATGAGGACAGGTGTTCTCAACATTGGGGAATCTCCTTCCGGGATGTATGAGCAACTCGCTGATATTGAGCGAGTCATTCTTGACTGGAAGCCTCCCAACACGCCTGAAATTCTGCTCAAGCATGGCCAATATGAGGTGTTGGCAATGATGACACAGGCAAATGCCTATCGTCTGGCGGCTTTGTTGATTATTCATCGCCTTCGATATCCTCTTGGAGTGGAAGACGAAACTGCACGAGATCTTGCAAACAGCATATTCTCCATAATGTCGCATTTTGCCGAGTCAGCCGCTCAGGAAACCACAGCGTTGCCTGTAGTTTTCCCCTTGACAATGGCAATGATCGAGATTGAGGGACCAGGCGAAAAATTGTGGGAGAGATTGTCATTGTACGCTGTTCAAAGCAGGAGTGCCACGCGACTGCAAGGATTCATCAAGCAGGTCCGAGCATGTAGGGAGACTGGATATGAAGGACTATGGTTTGATTTGGTTGATACACAGCTTCATGTTGCGATGCCCCCATAGCCCGCGTTCTGTATTGTTAGTAACTTGCAAATCTATATTTCCTTGTCAGTAAGAGAAGTGAGTCTCGCCACGAGGTTGGATGGACGTAAAATGACGCTTCACGAGCGCTTCGTAGGTCACCAGGCGCAGGTTTGCGCCACTCCCGCCGTAGTCCTGTTCTCACCTTGGCGCGACCTGGATAATCCAAGTAGAGAACAAGCGCGAGGACAGGGATCGAGAAGGCAAGAATATCAACAGTTGGCTGGAGCCCAGGCCACCGCTGTTCTTCTCTTGTGTTGAAATGGTCGAGAGGAAGGGGGCCAGCAGGGGATATATAGGATTTCAAGGGGCGTACAAGCCAGCTCTATATACTCCATCGGGAGAACTACTCCGGAAGAAAGTACGGAGCACGGAGTGCGCAATGTGTTTAACTAAAAAATTGGATCCATCATCCGGCGGTGTTACTTGATCAGAATAAGAAGCATACGAACATGAGGTGTTTTTCTGACAGTACCCCACCAAGCCAACAAATTTCCCTTGCTCGATTAAGCTGACCAGCCAGAACACGTCCAGCCCAGCCCACTTCAGTTTCAATATACTGCATAGGGTCAATAGATTGGCATTCTAGGCTCCCAAGTCCCCGCGTTGAGGCGCCACGAGTGCGGGCGCAGCCGGAAATGGTAAGAAGACACCGGGTTCGGCCACTAGAGTGACTAGAAACGATCCTCCGCTAGTCGACAGCTCTCCCGACTTCCGAGCCCTTGACCCAACGCCGCGCCTAACCCGATTGAGCAGAAACTGTCCGGATTACGTCGTCTGGGCCTTTGGGTATTGTGTCCAGCCTTTGGTCGTGCTTTTTTCTGGTCTATCGAGTAATAATCCTCCGAACTATCCTGCTGTCAACTATAATAATAATATGATCATATCCCCTTTGAACCGTTAATTCATGACGAGATAGCCCACCTGATCCCCTGGAAATTGCGGGGCCCCAGATTATATATGTGAATCGTCTTTCCCAAACCCGTTTTATTTCGTTTTTCTTCAGTCTCTATTCTCCCACGATATTTTTTTTTTACAATCCTATAACTTTCCTATCTCTCGAATGGAGTCTCCCTGACACTTGCCCCCCTCGTCAAGTAACAATTGAATAATCCAGCCAAAATGTCCAACACAAGACAGCCATCCATGTTTCTCTCCGGCAGGGCCCAAAAGGCCTGCCAGGCCTGCCAAATTGCCAAAGTACGCTGCAACGCGGCCGCTGGATCTCCATGCCAAAACTGTAGCCGCAAAGGCATACAATGCGTAGTAAATAGAAGAATTCGCCAAAAGTAAGTCCCCTGCTATTCTCTTGTTGGCCATTTACTCATGAAGTAGCAGGCGACAATTGTCAACCTCGATATCGAAGTCATCCCCATCCATAGAAAGTGACAAGTCGTCTCCATCATGCATGTGGGCAAGCCCTCGGTTACCGGAAAACCCTCCATTCACGAGTTTCAACGAGGAGGATTTTTGGAACACCTTTACCAATCTAGGCTCTTCGGCACCCTGCACACCAAGTGGTTTTAGCCACCTAGCACTCCTCCCCGAATTTATCAACCCTCTACCTCCGACGATGAGCCGGGCAACCGTTGAGTGTCTCCGAGTGAATGGAGTATTGGCCCTCCCAAGCATCCGGTTGCAGAGTGCTCTTCTCCAAACGTTCGTCGAGAGTGTGTTGCCATCGATGCCAATTATCGATTGGCAGCAATTTCTCACTATTATTCGCGACGGACATGGCGCTCATGGATCTGTAAGCTTGCTTCTATATCTGGCTGTGATGTTCTCTGCCACCACTTTCGTGGAGCTGGAACATCTCGTCGAAGCTGGGTATTCTAGCAGGAAGGAGGCTCATGAGGCTTTCTTCCAAAGAACTAAGGTAGGTCACACCTGATTTATGAGACTTGTGTGACATACACTAACTTGTAATTGAAAGCTCCTGTATAAAGCTAACTACGAGTCAGATCCTCTGACCATCGTCCAGTCGCTGCTTCTGATGACCTACAGACTGGACACAGCAGATGGACAGGACAGTCGCCACTGGATCAAAGCTGCAATCACCGTCGCTCGATCCATCGGCCTTTTCCAAGACGCTTCAGTGATTATGAACTTCCACTACAGTCCCAAGCTGTGGAGACGAATCGCATGGGCGTGTTATATGACGGACTGTGTGATTGCATTGAGACTGAGATGTCGAGCTGCCATCGAGCGGGCCGAATTTTTCCATCCACTTCTCAAAGAAGAGGACTTTGAGCTCTACAGTCTCCCCTTGGAAAATCAGATTCTGTCTCCTGAGTGCACGTTGGTTAGGAATGTCAAAGCCCAGAAGGATCTGGCCAATGTTTGCATTTCCACAGCTAAACTTTGCACATGCATCAGCAACGTCCTGGATCTCCAAGGCAAACAAAACAACCACACTGCCCTTTCACCCAATTCTCCCTCGGCAGGTCCCAGTGACGACTATACCGGCCGAATCTGCTCTTCAGAAATGGAGCTAGCGGATTGGGCAAACACCCTACCACCACCTTGTCAGGCCTGTCCAATCGAGCCACACAGCGTCGACGAAGAACCTACCGTCATCCTCCACCGCAACATCCTTCACATGACATTCTACACTACCGTCGCCGTCTTCCACCAATCACAACCCTTTCCTTCATCAAAATCCTGCGTTCAACTTGCCGCAAATCAAATCTCTCGAATTACTTCCGAGCTTTATCAACGAAACTTGCAACACCGATTACCCGTTGTTGGGATTACAGCTATTCT
Organism: Penicillium sp. PF1803; assembly: GCA_023626575.1. NCBI lineage: Eukaryota > Fungi > Ascomycota > Eurotiomycetes > Eurotiales > Aspergillaceae > Penicillium > Penicillium sp. PF1803. The sequence goes on from JAMAGZ010000039.1 coordinate 165,859, forward strand.
AGTCGCTTTGATTATCCACGTTTCTGAAATGAAAACATCTCGTTCGGATGAGCGGGACGAAGCTATACAAAATTTCCAGCTATGCCTTGACGTCATGAGCAGTCTCCGGGAGTTGTATTGGGAGGCCAACACTGCTACTGCGTGGGCATTGAATGTTATACAAAAAGTTGCGTTTAACTCGGGTTCTGGATTTGATTGTCGGTTCAGGGAACGGTCTTCTTCAAGTGATAGCAGCGCGACGGAGTCATTTGGTACGGCAGTGCCGCTCATGAGCATCTCGCCGACGGATTCATAGCCAAGCTTGGCCCCGGCATTGTTGGCTTATGGAAGGAAACTGTCAACTCCAAAGCTCACGTTAATGGGCCAAAAGAAAAAAAAAAGTAAGACAAATTTAATTCATTCGGAATAAAAGAGCACACCCCTACGTATGCCTCTCACATCAATTTAGGTTAGTAGAGTGTAGACTGAACAGTTATCGATTTACCAATGAGTAAAATTTCCAGATTTGAACGTCATAAAAGTTGAAAGTAACCGAAATACTTCGTTACTTCAATCTGGTTTCATTTCGAGCCTAGGAGGTGCGATTTGGTGTCAAGGCGACCTTTGTCCCGTTGAAACTAGCCAGCGTCAACGTCAGAGCCTCCTCAAAAGGCCGGTTATCTCTGCTTTCCATAGCCTCAAATTCTTGCATAATCCGGACGATACAGTATCCCGCCTCGGTCAAGGCAAACTGTTGTCCGATACAGATACGCGGACCACCGTTGAATGGGATATATGCCCAACCTGGTTTGAGTTTCTCCCATCTTTCTGGCCTGTACTCGTCCGCATCTGGCCCGAAAATGTCCTGCCGGCGATGCATGGTGTACACACTGTACATAACCTCCTGTCCCTTGGGGACGAAGATCGGGTCCTTGCCCTCTGGGCCTCCTCCGACCGGGAGGTGAGTGTCTTTGTTGGCCATGCGTACGTTGATGGGGACAACGGGGTAGAGTCGTAGAGCTGGGAGGATACGTCAGAATTAATTTCTATTTGGGCGTGGGTGTACATACTCTCGTTCATAACCCAAGTTAAATAAGAGATGGATTTCAGATCTTGGAAGGACGGCTTGCGACCGTCGAGTTTGAGAACCTCTTGCCTCAGCTTTTTCCAGATATCGGGTCTTCTCGCCATGACGAAAAATGTAATACTTAACAGACTGGCAGTTGTATCTCGACCCGCCAATAGGATGTTAAGAAGCTGATCTGTGAGCTCTGTCTTGTTGAGTGTTCGCTTGGACAGCTCATACAAGAATACGTATTGCTGATCCAGCTCATGAGGCTTTCCCGATTCGCCACTGCCACTGTCTAGAGCAATTCGATAGTCGATCGCCTTCTGGACAAATCTATCAACGTATGCCCGAGCATTGATGACCGCCTGAGAAAATTCCCTGTCGTAGTGTAAACCCATGAGAGACCCTAGTCGACTGCGAAGAGCGAGTCCCTCCTGAGACTTGTTAAAGTCTTTGGCAAACGACGAAGCTGAGAGGGGAACATTGTCATCTAGGGAATGGACAGATTCTCCAAAGAGAAACTCCGTTGCCGAGTCTAGAGTCTGGAGAACGCAACGTTAGTGCGAAGATAAGAGAAAATAAAGAGCGAATTACCATTCGGAAGAAAAGGTCCTGCATATCCACAGTAGATTTGTCACGCGGGATCCTTTCAATCAGGGCCTTGACATGAGTCTCGTAAACATTGATGTCGGTGATCTGGTTACGAGTAAAGTTCGGACGAATAAGCGCACGCGAATGCTCCCATTTACTGCCATCCGTAGAGAAGATGCCATATCCCAGGAGTGGACGCATCGCTTTATTCCGGTAATCACCGAGTTCAAAGTCCTTGAACTTGAGAGCCAAGACTGTTTGCACATTCTTAGGCTCGACCGTGAAGATAACTTGACGGCCAATCATCTTGGCTTTGAAAGTCACACCGTAAGCTCGATGCCAGCCGCGGACATGTTCGAGAAACCGATTCTCTTTGGCGGCTGAAAGCATTTCTGTCACCATTCCCAGTCCAAAAAGACCATGGGAGACTGTATGGACTGGTAGTCTACAGCCATTCTCGCGAGAGTATTGCCAGCCTGAGTCCCCCGGTTAGCTCATTTTTATGAGTACTTGGTTTCCACTGTTGTTTTATTTACCTCGGAAGAGCCGGAGTGCATTAAACACCGAGAACGCTAAACCTGCCACTCCAGCAATCAACACATAGTAAGGGAGCGGACCTGAATCAAGAAGAGTTGGTGCCATGATGGAAAACACTTCCGAGCAGGCGTCTCATGAAAATGGTATCGAGATCCGAAACAGAAGATATTTGTACTCTACTCGATTCGGCATAACATTAGGCCATGAAGTTAAAGTATATTTGAAATCATCCCGACTTTGTATGTTGAAGAACAAAACATACGATCTAACGTCGTAGGCTGCATGCATGTAGTACGGAAAATAAGTGCGAGACAGCTGTTAAATCCAATCAGAATTGCTTGTCATCCCGGTTCTTTGCTTCCAAAACCAGCTTAGATCGGCATTTGAGGGGATAAGCTTCAGTAAGTACGTCAGAAGGACGAAGGAGCTCTGCGGGGTAGTTGCCGCTACGGAACAATGACAGAAGGGTTTCTAAGTTGAAGTTTCAGAGTCCCGACTTCCGCCTTGAGGGAATTTACTTATAATTTATAGATTAATACATACTATTTAGAGTATACTGAAAAGAGGAGTGGCTAAAGATATCGAAAGAAACTCCTGAGGTTTAGGCACATCTCTCTACAGCCATATCATGAGGATATCTGAGACAAGGGTTTGTTAGGTATCAATCTAAAACATAGAGACTCTGAACTTATAAAAATGAACAGTCGAGCGACATTCAACGCCATATGAATCCCAAGTATCCAGTACATTAGAAGACTTGCACGCAAATTTCAAGCGGCCACTGCAGTCGGCTGTGCCTCGTCGATATGCTCGGTCACGGTACCTAACTTCTCATCGACCTTGTTCGTGACTTGAGTAGGGTAGAAATCAATCTTCCCCCCCTCCTTGATAACACCAGTACGGTCAAGAAGGCTGCGGGCACGGACATATGGATCAAGCTTCCAATAGTTCGCGCTGAGGCTCTTGATCACCTCATCGCGGCGGACTAGCGAGGACTCAACATCGATTTGGGAGATCCAATTCGCAGTGACACTGAAAAGCTCATTTCCAAGGCTCTTCCTTTCCTCAAGGATGATATCACGCGTGGCTGTATCCTTCAATCGGTCATTTTCTTGAGGCAAGGGCTCGATGTACTTGTAGTCCCAGTTTTCCTCACCACCGACCTCCTTCAGGATTTGGCCTTTTGGGACTAGTTTCTCGAGTTCCTTGGCGCCGGTGATGAAGTGTACCTTGGATGCGACTACCGGGTCGAGAATTCCGTGGATGATCTTCCAGAATCCTACAGGGAGAAACATGTCAGTTTTGAAGATTGCACTTAGTGGCTGGAGAGACTTTTGATACAAACCGGAGAAGATCCAAGGTGCATTGTAGAATATCATAGCCCCGAGCGATTCAGGATAGTTCTCTTGGAAGCTATCGATGATGAACTTAACGGGAGGGAAATCCTGTGGCAATATGTGAGTGGGTGGAACGGCAGAAGTAGAAATGGAAGCTCTCACGTACCCAGTTTGAAAGGCTGAAAGACGTCAGGTCGAAAACAATTGCCTGTGTATATCATGTATTAGCATTAAAAAAATTCTGGGTTCGGAATAAAAAGAGAAGTGCCAGTAGGACTAGTCCTAAGAATAGGGACCGCTCACCATTGATTCAACGGGTGCAACTTGCAAATAGCGCACTGACTCGATGCAATGAATGATATAGTCAAACAAACCCTTTTGTGTTTGTTGACTTGGGTCGTGGGTTCGGACTCGAACGACGCAAATAGGACGACCAAACTTATCACACCCGTGAAAGTACCCTTTTCCAGTATTGAGTTGAAGCACGTAGCCCTCACCATCTTTCTTCTCAGCAGAGTCGCCCTCCAGTCGCGACTTTTGGAGGTTGTGCTCTTCGCCTTTGAGCAAGACCTCTTCGTCGACCTTATATTCGTTGACTCGCCAATTCAAAGATGAAACGAACTTGATCCACGCCTTGGGAACATTCCATTTCTCTGCACGGAGGAAGCGCAAGAGGAGCGCGTCGGGATGGTCTTGTTTGAGGAGGGTCAAAAAAGCAGATCGCAGCTTGTCCCCAGGGAGTTTAATCAGAAGTGATCCGACTACCTTCAGCTCGCCCGGCCCAGCATCGAGACTCTTGAGCGTTGACAGTAGATTTGCCGGAATCGAAGCTAATTCCTCCTCCGTTGGCTGTGCAGGTGCCCGACTGAGAGAGAAGAAGCGTCGATGTGCTTTATTAGTAGCGTTCGAAGAGATGGATGATCTTCGGGCTGGATCCAAAGGAGGAATTTCTGAGTCCCATGATTGCATCAGAATTCGCCAGAACTGGAGGAGTTTCTGCTCCTGCGTTGAGTCTAGGTTGCCCACATATCCGGGCTCAGTCTCATTGGCGGTGGCCATGGTGAGATCCGCTATATAAGGGAAGGAATGTCGTGGAGTGCTGGGAAAAACGGGGATTTGAGATCGATGGTCGATTACCATGGCGGTTGGGATTTATAGAGCTGAGCCCAGGAGGATCTGCATACGTGAACGGTAGCCACTTAACCATGATTTCACCACAGAACCAATAGATAGGAGTTAGCAACTGTGTCCTGGCCCCTATCCATGTGACAGCTTCTCTCTTTTAGCCTAGCTACCTCGGTGGTAAGAGACGATACCGCAGCCGTCTGCGGGGCTAATGCAGGAAGAGGGGTAAGATGTCAGCCATGTGTGCAATAGTCAACTTATAGAATGACGAACCCACCTGAGAATGGTCAGAAAAAGCCGGCCAAGGTTGAACTTTAAACGAAGCACGAACTGGGCTAAGCTAGCTCCGAGAAAATATGACAGGTCCCGGGCTCCCTCCCTCCTCTGAGGACCACCACTGGGAATTGGCGCTGAAGTCAAAATGGATGATCTGGGGTCAACAAGCCAAACGAACAATAGTTCCATTTGATTGGATGGGAGATATGTGGGGGTTCGTTCGGCCTCCCCGCCTCCCCCTGAAGTTCCTGGATCCACTCCCAATTTATTGTAAGCCCAGTTCGTGGTGGCTTTCAAATTCCATATATGGCATATGCATTCACGATGGGACTTGTGAATTAAATGAGATCTCTTTTCTTCAAGAAGTAACTTGCTTCATGATCAAGCCAAAGATAGATGCAAACGTGCTCTGGCTGTAGGTCGGAGAGCAAACAGACCCGAAAGATAAAAGAAAAGCAGGAGGCAGCGAGGCTGCTTACAGCAGATAGACCTAGCAGCGGCTGCGTCAGCTATCACGACAAACAAAGAATCAACTTTGCCATGACTCGGTTGCTCAACTCGGGATGTGATCTAAGGTTGTATCCCTGCTGAAGCTAGCGTGTTGAGACATTAGGCTGTTATAAGAGGTGCCTCTTGGCCTCAAACGGAGTCACACAGTTGGAAGGCGTATAATATAACCAATCTGTTGGATTATTTCCATTTCAAATGTTTTCAAACATGGGGGCTTCAACAGGCATCCAGTTTTGTGGAATTCGATGTTGAAACTAGAGCCTCGTCTCTCCTTATGAAGCGAGTGGGGCCAAAATCACAAACACGGCAAAATCTGCCGTCATTTGTCACGTGAGAGAAATCTCCCATCCTGCAGGCTTCATCACATCACATCAATGAAAATTAGAGTCGGGGCATGGAAGAGCGGAGCAAGTTCAAAGAGCTGCCTATCCAGCCCGAGGGCATCTTCTGGGAAGATGATTTCATCACCCCAGAACACGAGCAGCGCCTCATCTCAATTTTCCAAAATGAGCTAGAATGGGCCGATCGCCCCGGCCGTCTGTCACTCCACTACGGCTACACATTCGACTATAAGACATTTGGCATAGATCCAGACATCCCATACAAGGAATTTCCGGAATGGCTGCAGCCACTGATCCCGACTACCGAAGCCCGACCTCCAGATCAAGTTTGCCTGCAGTACTATCCACCTGGTGCTGGTATCCCGCCACATGTTGACGCACACGGTCCATATGACCAGCTCTACGCGTTATCGCTCGGCGGGCCGGCGGTCATGCAATTTCGAAGGGGGGAAGAGCGGATCGACATTGATCTGACTCCAAGAAGCATGATGCGGATGGCGGGAGACTCTAGACTACATTGGACCCATGGCATCAAAAAGCGAAAGAATGATATCCTGGCAGATGGGACCCAACGCCCACGCACCAACCGCTGGAGCATAACCTATCGCTGGCTTAGAGATGGAGGTGAATGCGAGTGTGGGAATCATGCGCATTGCGATACAGCCCAGCGACGACTGGGCGTTGAGAAAGAGAAGAGGTCTCTACTGGCACTGGCAGCGGAGGCCAGTGCTGTGAAGTCCTCCCAATAGAATCGGGTCTTTTAATTTCCATGACATCAAGGCGAGGTGAATGACAGCTCTTTGGAAGAACAACGAATGATTTTACCCCGACTTGTGTCGAGGAGTCCCAATGATAAATCGTCTATTCACAGTCTGTCTTGGACATGATATCCTCCCATTCATCACAGATCTGTAGTCTCTGCTGGAGATCCTCACGCATGATCCCGAACGTGTCGGATCCAATGGGCAGGCGCAAAGGAAGATCTTTACCAACACATCTTCCCTCGCCCCTAACGGCGTCCACCACAAGGTCACAACCCTTTCTTGCGTCTCCTGGCCAGGTTCCATGAGCGTTCTTGATACGTTCTCGCACCGCATTGTTGGCCTCTACATAGTCGGACAGCTTGTTTGGTGCACGGGAGTGTAGATTGCTTGGACACAAGATGTCAGTTCGGAAATGACCGAACGTAAGAATCGAGGTGCGGAGTCCAAATGGAGCAACCTCTACTGCAAGATTGGTTGCCAGCCCCTCAAGGAGAGCTTTGGATCCAATGTAACTGGAAGTGGACGGCATGGTATAATAGACGCTCACCGAGCCGACAAAGAGAAGAGTCCCTGTCTTACGGGCACGCATCATAGGGAGAAAAGACCTAGTCAAATTAATAGGCCCAAGAGCATTTGCGCGAAGGGAGCGTGTGACAAGTTCCTCGCTATTTATCAATGAGCGCAGTACTCCAACTACAGAAAGACTGGTCGGGCCATTCGGCACTTACCTCATCTCTTCTATAATGCCATTCTCAATGTAGCCAGCATTGTTGACCAGTACGTCGATGTGACCATATATCCCCCACGCTGTCTTGGCTATCTCATCTAAGTGCTTTTGGGGAGAGGTGACATCTAACTCGAGCACTGCAGCACCAGCTTCCTTCAGAGCGGACAGGCGTTCAGCACCGCTAATGCCTTGGCTCGCACGAGCAGTGGCAACTACCTTGTCCCCCTGATTGAAGTCAGATTTGACAACAGCCATGTTCTTCTGCCATGCGAACCTACCTTGGCTAGGATTGCCTTGACCATAGCCTCACCCAGGCCAGAGGAGCAGCCGGTAACAAGCCAGGTCAATTGTTCAGCCATATTGGGTACCAGATAAATTGATTTCCCAGCAGAATTTTCGAGGATAAAATGGCGGAAAATGCCAGATATTTATTTTCAGAGTTGAGAATTTCACACATAACGTGATGTTGGGTACATACTGCAGCGTGCAGAGCACCACAAGAGGCTGATTGGGTAAAGTGGGGCCACATCGTGCATGGAGCGAATCACCTTGCTCAGATCTATACCAGGCCTCCTCTTCCTGTATCTTATATTGTATTAGGCATCCCTTGCGGAGCCTGATAGGGAATAAACTTTCCATAAGATGATTTGAGAGAAAATAGATTATGATTCTGAAGGTTCAAAGAGAAGTTTTTCCGCCTTAGGCGGCTATTTACGTCTATTATGCTACCTCCGCACGATGAGTTCGAATATGGGTTTGTGAAATTGGAGAATCATGGTATTTCATTGACCGCAAGAACGGGTCTTGAAATATCTACTTCTGACGTAAAGATACATTGGCCAAAATTTCACGTCGTATCATTCCAATCCAAATCTTGACCGCCTCGCATCCTGGGAACAGGGAAGGTTGTCCCTACCAACAAGACCCTTTGGAATCTTCAAGGAACGTTGCTCAATATCAATATTAATGAAAGTTCCAATAGAGTTCCGGTGCCAAATATCCCTGATTAAAAACTCGCTGTAATTTAGGCAAGATTAGCGCGAATATGATGGCGACGCAGGTGAGCGACCTCTCGACGCCGCTTGGAAGCGGAGATGGTCAGGGTCTCAAAGATACCGGCGGTGCACTCGGTGCCTTCAGCCATACTCTGCGAAGCATCCCACTCGCCATTTACACAGCGCTGGAAGGCTGTACCGCCATTGCAGTACCAGTAGTCTTCCTCACTGCACGCACCACTGAGAACTCCAGAGGTAGTAGCTGCAAAGCTAGAGGAAGAAGTGGTAGTAGCTGCCGCATCAGCGGTAGTGGGGACGGTACCACCAGCGCCAGGACGCTCATGGCCATTAGGCTGAGCCTGACCAGTAGGCTCGGATCGTGAAGTAGTAGCCAGAGTGGTTTGAGATGCGACGGTAGTCTCGGAGGCGGAGCTTGCAGAGCTTGCAGAGCTTGCAGAGACCGCGGCGTCGGCGGAAGCACTTGAGGTGACAGCACTGGTGGTGACCGAGCTGGTAGTGGGGGAGCTGGTGGCCACTGCACTGGTAGCAGTGGCAGTGCTTCCGGCGGTATATAGAGTTGGACCAGGAATGACATAGGTGGTAAGGGTGTTCCAGATGTCGACGTAGATACCAGGGTCAGTATCTTTGTACAGTGCGGTGCCCAGAGTGCCACTGGGTGTTGCGGTGCCGCTACCAGTGACATTGAGATTGATGCACTGAGGGTAGTTTTGAGCACCATCCAGGTCCTCGGCACCATGAAGGGCAATGATTTCATGGCGAAGAACATAATCACCCGCCTCAATGTCGGTAGGAATGGTAAGGGTGCGACTGTAGCTAGCTGCGATGAGCTCATCGCTAGCCCAAGTTCCGGGAATCGTAGAATCATCGATCAGACCACCGGCATCGATCTTGAAGAACTCCAAAGTAGTCTTATCCACATCAGAGCAGTTGCCGTTGCATTTTGCCATATAGGTGATAACGGGGCCATGGTGGTCGTCAGGCCAAGTGCTCCAGGTCAATTTGACAGTACCACCCGGGGCAATTGGTGCAGAGAGAGCTGCTGGTGCCGAGCCACGATGGCAAATGATGCTGGACTCGTCGTATGCAGTAGGGGCGACATAGCCATCATCGGTAGCGGTGGTGGACCAGGCAATCAGCTCTGGAGGGTCGGACTCATAATAGTACGTATCAATGAGGTAACCTCCATAAGTTGTCCCATCCACATCAATACTGGTGACATAACCGTGGCCTGCGACCAGAGCAGCCGAAGCAAGGAGGAAGCTTGCAGTCTTAGAGAGAGTCATTGTGAAGAGTCAAATCACGCACAGCGGAATTGGGTTGAATAGAAGAAATGAATGAAATTGAACTTCAATCAATGAAGTTCAAAGAAATAAAAGTATGGGTCAGGGATTTGAAAAAAGAAACGTTGGTGCTGAGGAGCTTCATGCCAGGAGAAAGGCCTTCTATTTAAGGTCTTTCAGGTCAAGTCTTTCTACCCGTTCACTCTCGGCAATGCAGAGCCCTCTATGAGTCCGTCGACGCTAGTATTAGCCACGAGCGACAAATAGAGGGCTGGGAAATTGCAAGTCCCAGATTTTATCTTGGGGATTGCGATCAAGATATGATTTGGGTATGGCGGTATCAGCCGCTCAATTTCGTCTTGCATAGTGTGTTTCACAACTTCTTGTGGCTACTGCGTACCCAGCGTCAGCATAAGTTATGCTGAATGGATCTCAATCTCCCATGGCTACTCTGTCCAATATTTTGGACTGGATATAGGACAAACCCCCAGCTTTAGGCCTTCAAGAGGCGGATATAACTTGCTCATCATGCCCTCCACCTCTCTTGGTCGCCAAAGATACTAGGAAAACACATCTTTCCGCGGATCAATTATGACAGCTCCCTTCTATCATAGTGCTCTATTCGTCAGGTCACAAGGGCTGGAAACAAGTTGGCTCGTGCCTGGGATTAATTGGTGGCATGGAGTTCGCCTTAAGTACCGAGGCCTTGAAACGCGCCAAAGGCTAAGCGAGATCAACGATCGGGAACCACGATTCGTTGTGTGGGGATCTTGGTTCGGGTTCGGTACATTTACCCTCGGTAAATTCAAAATGACGCGTCCTCCATTGAATTGGGAATCAAGACATCAGGTAGATTGAGGAACTTGCATTTAAGTTCACTTCTCGTAGATGCCGAACTGAATATTTTTTGAGCGGTTGTTGCTGTCACGGCAAATCTCAGATGGAATCCGGTGTTCCGGGTTGCCGTCAAGCCCCACCACCGTGGATGTATGCACCTGCAAGGCCTGAGGCTCGAAAAAAGTAGATAGTTACCTAAATAATAAGCCGGGAGGGAAAGTAATCGGACTATGAGTGAGGTACAGTGGGGCTCCATACGTTTGAAACCCCGACAAATTTCCAAAATCATCTTAGCAGTCATGAGTTGAATGATAGACTAGAAAAGTAACACCTAAGCTATCGGGAAAGAGGATTTAAATAACCTTTAGAAAGACCTTTCGAAAAACAAGAAGTGGAAGCATATATTTTGGGCGATTTCTGTGGTTTCTAGACTCGGGTTTTTGAACTATCACTGTGCAACTAGTCGCCCATATCGTATCTCAATAGGGGGCCCGGGGCTAAAAATGGATGGATTGGACCTCAGAGGAACCTGCCCGACTGGCCTTTTATATATCTCCAAGGGTCACCTTCAGGATACACTTTAGCGCAGCTGCATTTTGTGCGGCCATAATGTGAAATTATGACAGTTGACAGTGAAGGATCCCTGATAGTTGGCAAAGGTATTTTAAATTCTACATATGGCTACATACTTGTAGCGTAGGTACAATCCCGCTAATTGACACGGAGCCATGGAACACAAAGAATTAACGTTGCAACAAACCACGTATTCACCATGATATCAGAGAATTTTTGAAAAAAAAAAAAAAAAAAAAAGATCTTAATTAAGCAATAGAAGTGCTTAGGCTCTATCTGCAGAGATAGAAATATCGCACGTGGTATTGTAGATGTTGCAGGGCCTGACCAAACGTGGCACCCCATTCGATCAAAGGCAACTTTAGTATATCCATGAGGACGTATTGGGTAGAAGGCGATTACATTTATTGCAAAGGAATGAGGCTGAACAACCCTAACTCGGGGTTTCAAATGTTTTTCAGATGAGGCTGTTTTTGAAATCTCGAATAATGCGGTATGACTGACCTCAGAACAAAACGGGTGAAGTCAGCAGGCTATGTCCTGGAAAGACACATCCAAAAAGACTTGGGCATCGGATTTAGGCTCTTTACTGTCTAATAGCCACGGAGAGACACTACTGCTGCTTCCGTGTAACGGGCACGAGCGGACTTGTGGAATGGGGGTAGACCTTTATGATCCTGTCGATCAGTTGCCTCAACCGTTGGCAAAGTGGAGCAGAACGTGCCGTACATGCGACACTAACTCATGATCATCATCGCCACTCACCGAGCGAATTATTGATAAGTCCACATCTTTCGCCACCAGCAAGAATCTGAATCCATATTCGGTACATCAGCTGTCAATTGGACTAATGATGAACTAAGAATTTATGCTCTATCATGGCTCATCCGAGGCGAGGTAGCCATTTCGAGTTTCACTTCGGCGTAGTTTAACCGGAACGGATGCAACCTCCATGATCAATAATGAACTGAACCCACATTATTGAGTGCATCGCTCCTCCCCATTTTTCGGTCTAGATAAATGGTCCTTCACTAGTCAACGGCCATTCCGCGCGATGGCAAATTTTTTGTGGACTTTTGGAGAACAATCAAGAATATAAGCTTTCCCCTGAGGCCTAGCGCCGGACTCTTCTCCATAAGTGGGACCCGCGGAGTTACGAGAAGAAGGCAATGGTTCTTTTAAGCAGACCGTTACTAAATTCTAGGTTCAAGTCTACGAGGCAGACCTATAGCCATTGAGTTCGCCCTGAAGTTGCCAAAATGTCGGGAGCGGGGCCTGAGTTTGGATATTCTTACTCAGGGGCGGAGCGTTTCGCCAGGGATTTTGAATTTTATAGATAAACATTGAATTTCTCTTGCCCTATGTGCGTGGGACTTCACACTTCATCATCCCTGAGTAAGTTGCTGCCAGCGTCATGTTGAGCATAGCGATACAATGGCTGTTGGCGCCAGAAGCACCCTCCTCTTACAAATCACTTCGTCCTCGTTGGGACACCTCGGCAGATGTGGCAGCAAACTCGCCTAATTCGGCAGCTGGCTCATGGATCATCGATCCGCTGCCTTCGCTTCAACGGACAGGCCTGATTGTAGTCTCGGCGTTAGCAACCGTCTCTCTGATTTCGACTCTTAGCTTGCTATGCTTCTTCACTTATCGTTTCATCTTCTGGAAGAAGTATTATAAGCGGTATATTGGCTACAATCAATATGTCGTTCTCATGTACAACTTGGCGTTGGCCGACTTTATCCAGGGTCTTGGTTTCATTGTGAGTTTGAAATGGATTGCCGCAAACTCTTTACATGCAGACGACCCAGCATGCTTCTTGCAAGGAATTTGGTTGCAGATTGGCGATCCAATGAGTGGATTATTTGTACTCGCTATCGCTTTGCATACTTTTATGCAAGTCACAATGGGTCGCCAACTCAGTCATCGCACTTTTGTGGCGATTGTGGTTGGGCTTTGGGTATTTGGAGTAATCCTGGTCATCATCCCAATTGCGATTGTTGGGCCTCATGTTTGGATGCCTTCTGTGGCCTGGGTATGTACTCGGAAATCTCCATGACGAGCACATTGGCCTCGTCATATAACATGACTGACAACTTCCTATTCTTGTAGTGCTGGATGACCACCCAACACCCCTCGCTCCGCCTCTGGACACATTATTTCTGGATCTTTGCGGCTCAATTTTTCAATCTCGTTCTATACGCCATCATGTTCTTCCAGCTACAACGCCGGATGTCACAGTCGAAAATCCTTGGGCACAGTTATACGGAAAGTGTCCGCCGACTTAATCGAGTCGTCTCCTACATGGTCCTCTATCCAATCGTCTACATTGTGTTGACGCTCCCACTATCCGCGGGCCGGATGGCGTCTGTGAGCGGACATAGTCCGAGTGTCGCATACTTTTGTGTTGCGGGTGCCCTAATGACGCTTTCCGGGTTCTGCGATACTCTTCAGTATACCCTGACCCGGAAGAGTATTGTCTTGGATTCTGAGACGAGGACGAAGAGAGATGATGGTTACCATGACCTCTCAAAGAGTGGTCACAAGACGTCAAAACAAGGCAATTTACACCCAATGAAGTCAGAGGACTACGGTCCTGTCTCTACTGTTTGCACCACATATCAAAGGGGGGGTTCTACGGATGCGATCGTTCCAAAAGACGAGATCGAACTCGGACCCGTGCCTCAGGTGTACCAGCACACGACAATCACGGTGACACGGGAACCAGCTTATTGATTTCAAGTATTTAAAGCTTAGTCACACTTGAGAATGGCTAATTCAGCACGTAATTAATCCAAGAGGTGAAGATTAATCACAGAAGAGTAAATTTACACCAAAATCAGTCTCATACACAAATTAAGCATACGTATTGGAAAATAGTACCCAGAAAACATTTTGTCTCTCTCGCTGATTTCTAAGGAAACGGTGACTAGCTGGGGATGGCTTCCAGCCAGACAGTGAATTTATATCTCTATTGATATCAATTACTTCTATATCCCTAATATCGTTCCTTGCGTTATCGACCCGTCCCACTGTCAGTCATAGAACACTGTTTTCTTTACCACGAGCCCACACTTGGAGTCGCGTATGAGCCCGTAGCCGAGCCTCCCTGGCACTGAGTTGGAACCTTGTTGGCACTAGAAGCACTCCAGCTAGCAGGAACAGTTCCATCGCGGCGGGATGCGGCAGTCAGGAAAGCAGCGTAAGACCAGGTGAGATCGCCTGCTGAAGTTGGCGTGCCATTGTCACGAGTGAACTGCTCAGCCAGAGATCCGTTGCTGGGGGTATATTTCTGAACAATGGAGACAAATCCATCGGCGTATCCCTTGACAGCACTGGCGATAGAAGAGTAGGTGTCTGAGGTGCTTGAGTAGTTACCGACAGCAACAGAAGGCACGAGGTCTTGGAAGAATGGCAGACTGGTCTGAGTAATTGACAGAGAGCCTTGAGTCTTCCACTGACAGAGAGCATCATAAAGCTGCTCGGCCGCTGCGAGTGTGGCGAGATACCTAGAGATATATTAGCTTTACCCATGGACGTGACAGGGGGCTCTATAAATACCATGGGTTGCCGCCTTGGTAGGAGTCTTCGGGATAACGCCCAACTGCGGCAGCACTTCCAGCCTTATTGCCGCTGTTAATGGCATAAATTGAACGAAAGGAATCTACCAAAAGCTTATGGTTGGATAGAGCGCGAGCAGAGCACCGCTGAAATGTAGTGTCGTCACAAGAAGCCTTGGGGTCGAAGGTGTGGATCGAACTGATCAAAGAGTTTGCATCAAGACCCGATCGTCCATTGTTCGCTAAGTTAGAGATGACTGCAGTGCCATTCCAGAAGTCCTGGAGGAAGCACAAGACCTGGGGTGCCTGAGAGTCACAACCATCACAAGTCTCTCCTAGAGCCTTGGCGAAAGTGCTTCCCTCCACCAGGGCGCGGTGCTGTGCGGCCACTGTGAAGAAAGACGATCCTTGAACTTCTTCCCAGAGGTCAAAGCCAGTCTGGTTCCAGTACTGGGCCACGTAGTTGAGGTCGTTGGATACAATTGGCCAAATGTTCGACTTGACAACAGACTGCTTTCCCTTGGCGATCAACTGGTTACCGTAGGCAATCATCGTCATTGCCCGCAGAGCAGGTCCATCCCGCTGGGGACGGCCCCAAGCGCCCGTAAAAGCAGTCTCGTCAACATTGAACTTGGGCTCTGCTAAGCCTGAGCCATTGGACAAGCTTCCAGAGGGGTTGGAGACGCCCTGGAGCTTAGCCTGAGAGTAATATATTGCTGAATCACAGACTCCAGCGAGCTGTCCCCTGCGATAAAACGGTCGACGAGCATGTTGAGTGTCAAAGCCGCATCTCGTGTTCAATTATAAAAGTCTAATTATGGTCAATAAACGGAAAGAAATCCTCATTTTTGGGGGACTAACAGTCTGGGTTGGACTTGGAGGGCGATGCCACAACAATGCCAGATGAAGCACCGGCTGCTCCAGTACCATTGGCCCCGATGTTGTTAAGGACGCCTTGAAGGGAAGCTGTCGACTCCGACTGAATAAACCCGCTCAGCCCCGACTGGCGACGAGAAGGTTGCAGAGCAGAGGATGCAACTGCCGGTGCAAGCAAGGCGAGAGTCAAGATATCGAGGCACAACATTGTGAGTTGAAGATGCTGGTTGATGTTTTAAGCATCTTGGTTGCATCTTTTCGGTCTTTATGTACCCAAGATGTGAAGTGATCTCATCCTCTGCACCCCCATACTTCCCCATGGAGAACGGAGATGTGAGATATCACACTCCCATCGGCTTTGTGATTTGGCCAGATGATGTACATCTTCAGGGTTCGGGCCAATCGACCGGAGATTAATAAGGCCGATCAAGTAGCCGACTAGCCAAATGCAAAAGTGCGAGAGGATCGCGTATTAATGATCATGATGATCATGGTGGATCGGCTGGTGGCATCCTAATGCGTATTACCCGCAAGCGACGGACTCCATCGGGATCGACACGGATGATCCCGAACCGAGTAAAGCAAAGTCCGACAAATGGCCGTGTTTTGTTTCAGAGCCCTTCTTTTTCTTCTTCTATGACGTGAGTAAAGCAGTTTCCTTGACATTTTCAGTGTCGTTGACTGTGACCTTGCGATTGGATCTCTATGAATTTTGGTCAGCACGAGATTGGTGAATCCGGCTCGTATCCATTGACTCCAAGCAGATTAAAGTTCATTGGTCCATGCAGAACTTCGAATAATAGGTACTCAATGAAGTGTTCAGATCAAATGCTGACACCCTGAGAGGCTCATGTCGCTCTCTGGAGCCCTGTCGATCTGAGTCAGAGCGACAAAGCATATGTCTGTCACTGTCGCCCAGCTTGATTCCGTTCCTCAACCAGACTCTCTCCACGTCCATGACGAAAAAGTTCCGAGCGATCGACATGACAGCTTCAGTATCAACTCGAGCGGGCGAAGTGTCCTATACCATTCGTGGAGAGGGCCGCCCCTTGCTTTTATTGCACGCTTCGCTACATGATAGCCATGACTTTGACCCGATCGTGTTTCGACTAGCCGATCGTTTTCAAACAATACCACTTGACTGGCCCTGGCACGGTGCCTGGCGAGAGACCACGACAAAATACCGAGATCCGAGTGCAGTCTTGATGGCAGAGGTCTTCGAGGACTTTGCCACGGCCCTTGATCTACCTCCTGCCATCATTATAGGCAACTCGGTAGGTGGTTTCGCGGCTGCAAGACTAGCCATCACACATCCACAACACTTCCAGTCCCTCATACTGGTGAATACGGGCGGCTTTCCATCTTGAAATGTATTTAATAGCTTTTTCTGCTACTGCCTTGGCTTTCCGGTAGTAGCAGACTAGTACTGCCATATATGATTCCTGCGTATATGAAGTCACACGTCAAGTGATAAGGCAATCTCGCAAAAGGCCGCATCCCAGACGAGGACATGGCAAGGAGCTTCAGTCGCAGCAGCCCTCTGGCGAAGCTTTCTTGATGATCGCCATGACCTTCGAAGTGATGCGGGGTTATACGCGTCTACTTTAATCATCTGGGGATTCAAAGATATCATTTTTCCAGTTGACATTGGACGTCTCGTGCATAGGTCTATCCCAGGATCTCAGCTCGAAGTTTTCAAAACGGGACATGTCGTCTTTTCCTCCAAGCCTAATGAGTTTCATGATGTAGTGAACAGGTTTCTGCAATAAGTTGCTTCATATTGACAGTTCATATGTATGTGGGATTTGTAGTATCTCTCCTAATACGGGAACGATTGCTCCTCATTTTGCTCCACAATTCCTCGCTCTCTCTGTAGCTGATCTTGCTCATCAAGATACGGGAGCAGGATCTTGTCCCAATGGGACTTGCCCTTGTAGAATGACACGGTCTCGTCCCAATTCCGAATCGCTTCAGCCAAACGACCTGGGATGTGTGGCTCCTGGGCAATTCGTCTTACTGGCTCAAAGTACGTACGGACAGTAAAAACGACAGCTTTGGAGCGTGGCAGTCGGCGGAGAGTCTGTCGCTCGGAGCGGAAGTGGAGTTCATCAATAGATAACCCCTTGCTGTTTGCAGTGGCCCATGCTGTGCCAAGGTGTAGCCGTTAGTAGGCTGCGTGAGTTTGGTGACAGCGACTGACTTACATGCAACTTCTGTACCTGCTTGGTCGCCCATGCGATGTGACCAGTGGAGTCCATCATCAAGTTGAATGAAGAACTAGCGAGACTTTGAGTATTGGAACAGATGACGGGAAACAGAATTTTAGTCTTACATTGTTTCTTTCGACTGGCTTATCCGGTGTGAGGTTCTGAAAGAACCGGTTCATCGACTTTTGTAACTTGGCAGCATAGTGAGGAACACCAGCCTCAAAATGTAGTGTGTCAAGTGACATGCGAAACTTCTCCCTGAGACGCCAGAAGCCAGGGAGGCAAATTGCTGCAGCGTCAAGGTGGTACTGCCCATCTACCGAGGATCAGCTCGTGAAATACTGGACTCAAGGCTAAGGTGGTTTACCATCGTTCTCGACCATGATGACCAAATCGTCTTGGACTAAAAGCGCCGAAGTTGCCAGTGCCTCATCCGGGGTTGCTGAAATGTGATTTTAGTTGGAAACTGAGCAAAATTGGGGTAGAAAAGAAGGCCAGACATACATGCTGGGAAAGCAAAGTTCTCTTTCGTCAGACTGTTGTATACTTTGCCTGCTTCCAAGCTATAAACCTTGGGATACCGATGCGTCAAATATCGAACCAATTCCTCATATAGCTCAATGCACGCATCTCTGGTCATTGCATTATCAACATACTTCACATGAGCATTGAAGTCCTTTTTCAGCTCTGAGGTCTTCATCTCATGATACCGAAGAAAATAAGAGTCCATTT
This sequence comes from Penicillium sp. PF1803, assembly GCA_023626575.1. Lineage (NCBI taxonomy): Eukaryota > Fungi > Ascomycota > Eurotiomycetes > Eurotiales > Aspergillaceae > Penicillium > Penicillium sp. PF1803. The sequence goes on from JAMAGZ010000039.1 coordinate 184,196, forward strand.
CGATCCAATTGTCCCAGCTGAGTTTGCGAATGCCCATAGTGATGAAATTTGGACCATGTCTGAATGGACGATACAATTTGGGAGACGTGCTCGAAGGATCATCAGTCACTGAAGTAGGCAGAGGCGTGATAAATAGATTGTCTCCTTTTGGCTCCTCTGTTTTGGCGATCTGGGCTTTGGCATGGAACGGCCACCTTAACAACAGCCAGGTAGCCATCGAGAAAACGACTCCTAGAAGAGAGAGGTGCCCTGAAGTCACGGGGAAACTTCCTGTAGAGACCATCGTGGTTAATTTTGAGAAAAAGGGTTCGGTCGCGCTTGCTGTATAGTGCACCTTCATCGCAGATATAGCAAGCCACGAACCCTTTAAATAAGAATGTCATAGATAGACTTCATCATCGAAGTCATTACTTCGTCCCTGCACTTGATCAACCTAAGCCACTTTTGGTAACTTTTTTGGCCATGACAAGCCACTAACCAGAGTTGGTAGGTTAAACAGCCTTTGGCTACGACTCGGCACTTGGGGTTGGTTATTCGGGACGACTGATAAGAGATAAGAGCCCCAAAGCCCGAGGCCATTCCCCCGCATTTCTAACGCGGAAAGTGACCTCCGCGTCTTCAGATTCTGGTAACTCAGTCCTGCCAGAACTGTGGCGATTTGGAAGCCTAGTGGGCTCAAAGGTTCGACAGAGTGGGAAGAACTCGAAAGGTATTTCACGACGATAGGCTGTGACATCCTGCAATACTCCGCGAGGGCATCGCCAGTTATACCTCGGGTTGCCTGTCCTTATCCACAACCGGTTGTACCAAGCCTACTGCCAAGCTTGAACCAGTTACTGGGCCTATCTTACCCTACTCCAGTCTTCCCTCACGATCTCCCCATCTCAGCTTCCCAGTTGCCTCTCTCCAGTCGATCTACCGGCGACGACTCCCCTCGCCAACTCGGCCATATCCCCAAAGTAACAACACGCTGCGATTTCGAAGAAATGCCCACAAAGCGCCAGAGAACGGTTCAGGGGTCTTGCTGGCCATGTAAACAGCGTCGTGTGAAATGCGACCTCAGCCAACCACGGTGTCACCGCTGTATTCTCTCAGGGGCCAAATGCAGTTTCGACAAGATCCTTGTACGCTGGAATTCACGGCCCACCAAAGGCGCCCCAGTCTCCTACCAGACGCCTGCCTCCCCTCCAAAGCTAAGCCTGTCGAAGCAGGTCTTCGACGGTACGAGTCTAGCCTCAGGGGAACTAAAAGCTCTCGACTACTTCCAGGCGGCACTATGGCCGCTGTTGTCGACAGCGACTCAGCCGTGTCCACCACCGATCTCACTCGCGCTAGAATCCGAGCCCGTGCTATTGGCAATGTGCGAATTAGCAGAGGCGCATCGACTTCTACGGCAGGACAATAGTCCTTTTCATCAACAAATAATAACCGATAAGCGGTCAAATTGCCTGGGTTCGGTCCGGAAACAATTACGGGAATGTCTGTCAAACAACGAGTCACTTTCACGAGTCCTAGTCGCCGTCTTGCTATTGTACTTTCTAGATGGATACATTGATTGTACAGAGCAGTCAGCGTCGACGACGAGTCACCAGGTTGGAGTACGTGCAATTGTGGAACAACTCGGCGGTTTCAGTGCACTCATGGACGAGAGCGAGAAGGAGATCCCCCACATGCTGCTGTCCGAATTCGCGTCTACAGATCTGACTCGGGCTCTACTCGATGATCGGCCCCCATGTTTTCCCGCTAGGATTTGGCTCGATATCGAGCGCGGTCCCGTTTGGTGGGAGAAACAGACCTACGGCATTACCTTGGCAGCCGTGTTTCGCACTATGGCACAACTAGCGTTCTATCACCAGTCAATACAAAATGGCGACGAAGAGCTCGATATTGAGAAGGTCCGAGACTTTGAAAGGTGTCTTCAGCCGTCTTTCCAAATCCTGACTCTAGATCATTTCGAGTGTCCGGAAGAGGATACTGTTTCCCGAGGCGAACTCGAAAGAGTGAACCAGACCATTGCTTTCACAAGAGCATTTCAGCATAGCGCATTGATATATCTATACCGCGCTGTCTGTGGATTACCACCGAGGCACAACTTAGTACAACAACATGTCAATTCGTGCATGGGCTGTATCAACGCCATCAGCAGCAGCTCGAAAGCGCATAACTGTCTCATATTTCCTGTCTACGTTGTCGGTGCTCATTCGTTCACAGAAGATCACCAGAAGGATATCCTTGGAAAAATTGACTGCATCTACCGGACTATTCGATTCAATTCTCTGTTGAGTATTCGTGCCGCTTTGGAAGGGCTCTGGCAATCTGAGAAACAAGAGGGCACGTGGGCGGATATGTTTACTTCTTTAGGGAGGGACGTTTTAGTATTATAGACCTTTCAACAATTCCCTGTTTGCTCAGTCCTGCTGAGCGGTTCCATTTCTCTATCCCGATGAAGCTATGTTAAGATCTTTGAATCTCAGTGATTCCTTGAATGCACCCAAATTGTAACAAATCAATGCATGTTGATGGCTGCGATTCATAGATGCCAACACAGCCCCACTGGTATCCCTCAAGGATGGCTTACAGTTCTTCCCAATGGTCCAAGAGATGCGGGGTAGCTACTTACTATCGCTCACCATTTATTTCCCACCTAACCTAGTTCTCAATATGGAGTTGCCCAAAAACCTTCCCTTTTCAGTATAGTCATTAGCCATTTAACGAAACGACCTTGCAGATTCCTATATCTGATCTACCTCTTATCATCATTCCCCGCCAATACAAACTTCCATTGGACATTTGGCATGGTTGTTTCCACAAGCCACCATTAAAGGATTAATAGTACGATAGAGGGACCACGGATCAAGAATTGTGGAATAACTAATTCCTTCCCTCGGCAATCAATGTCGAACTGATATCTGACGACTGAATTCGTCGAGATTGTGTACATGAGAACAATTCACGGCAAGCATTAGAATGGACAATAAGCTTCGACCTCAATCTCAATAACCATACCCTCAATTCCCAGTTTTCCAATCTCCACGCATGTCCAAATCGGGCGGCGGTTTGAAAGGACCTTTTTAAACAAGCTGGTGACCAAATCGAATGTCTCTGCCACATTGATATGATAGCTTCGTACTGCGTAGACATTCTCCCAAGACAGGCTCGAGTCAACCTCTTTCAGGGCCTTTTCGACATTCTCGAATGCGACGGCGACTTGTTTCTCGACATCGGATGTAATATTTCCGCTCTCGTCCCAGCCACCTTGGCCGGATGTCTTCACCATCGAGCCGATTTTCACGGCTTGAGAGTAGTGGAAAGATTCCGAGTTGGCCTCGGTTCCTGGGTAGTTGAAGAACTGTAGCGTGGACATGGTAAAGATTGTTGATGGACTGGCGAAGAGAAATCGATTTCGAATGTGAATTCTTGAGAGGAACGGGGTATGGATGTCTACCTTGATTATTCGGAAGAGGGCTTTGTTTTATACATGGACAGTTCTGACATTATAAGGTGACAGCAAGCTCACAAATATCAGGCCTTGCTTTGCAATGGGTGGATTGTCTAGCGGATAAAGTTGGCCCAAATTTTACCCAGATAAGGAAGTTTACTAGACCATGGGCTATTAGGCAAAGAAGCCGATCATCCAGGGTTTGCCTAGATTGACTTGGCATACTCCATAGCTTCAGAATCCGTGGAAGCTTTGTCTCTACGGGGTAATTTAAAAGGCCCTGACCCCGCATGTGTTCGTGCTTGCGGTTGATGCATCGGCGTGAGCCTGAATCATAAAATAGATAATTCTGCCAACTGATTCCTCGTATGTTCATGATCAATGTAATACACAGCATTTCTTGTTATTTTAAAGTATAAGCATTCAAAGTGGTTATGCTCTTCATTTCAATGCTGTGCCACCAGCACCGGGCGGGAGTCGAGGCCCGGACAGAATTCGCTTTCTATATCCGTGACCTCATCATAGGGGAAAGGGATCGTCCAAATGAGATCAAATCTAACAAAGTCAGCATCCATCCATCAAAATCTTTTCCAAAAATTCCAGACTTCCGAAGCTTTGATTCCCGGAAATGGGTCTCAAGGCCGAGAAGCGAGAAATGGTGTGCTGTGCCGATCGCGAAGCCGAAGCCTCCGACGCTAGTCGTAGATCTTCGCTAGACCGAGAGTCCAAAACAAAAAATTTTGCCTACCTGTCTTCGGGATATTCGAGTGGATCGTAAGAGCCGAGAAGCTCCTGAATTTCCCCCATGTTCTTGTGTCGCCAGGCAATCAGGATATTGCCAGGACCATCGTAAGACCGAATCGTATCAGCGACGCATTGTGTCCCTTTGCGCGAGCAGTGGGCGTCCACTTCAAGACCAAGGTCGTTGGCGAGAGGGAGGACCGTCATATATGCTCGTCGGTGCTCTCCATCTGTAGGAAAGTATACAATCAGTTCATCGGCCTTTTTCAATTGTGTTGTCCCGACGCTTATTTGCAATGATAGGAGGTACGCGACTCACTCCACTTCACTGTAGGTGCCATGATATGTCCAATATTATAGTCCGAGTTTTGACCAAAGATATCGCGCAAGCACTGAGCTCGCTTGATCCCATCCAACGTCAAGCCATGATCATCTCGGTTGGGGGGTTTCTCTCCATGTCGAATCATGTATACTTTGGGTGGATTTCTGGCTGACACGGTAGCCAAGTAGAAGAAAAGATATGCGAAAGCTGAACGCAGGAACATCTTGAGAATAAGAGAAAGATCAGATAGTACCAGAAAGTGTGATGCAAAAATGGAAGAAGAAGAGAAAAGGTCAAAAGATATAGGTATGAGAATCAAATTTCTATATAACGGCCTTAGTGAGGACAACCACTAGTTAGGTACGTCACCTATTCCCTGACGATCACCTCTCTCGCTTTATATATTTGGCAAAGTAGACAATGATCTGACCTATCACGGTATGGTGAGTTAGGGCTATACAAAAAGAAAAGAAAACGTCCAAAGTGGATCAGCTGGCTCATCTTGTGCAATGACCGTTCACCACATGGAGAAGCCGAGTTGGAAGTGGACTTGGGTAGATGGCTGGCTGCATCGGCGGATGATGAGCAGCACGAGGGTGTTCGTCCGATCTTAAGAGGACAGACAGATCATCGACGTGATTGGACTCTTCTTAAGCCCGCATCCGCTTGGGATTTCATTCGTGGTTGCTGGTGATCGCATGGGTTTGTTTGCGATCGCCCTAGAGAGAGGTGGCTACCTGATCTTCCGTATTGTGGGTGGTGGGGGGTGAGACTCAAGGACCTTGGGGGTGAGTGAGGTGGACTAGGTATAAGTTTGAGGTATCTGTTGATGGATTTGCGGCCTAGGACTACATGCTCAAGCCAAAAGATTATTCCCGAGGTTCGACAAAACCTATCACTGCATGTTCGCGGTCATTAGGATGGACATAAGGATGGAGGTCGAACAGAGAAATTCGAACAGAGTCCACGAATCACACTTCATACATAGCGCCTCAGCAGACAATACTGTCGGTGCCCAAAGGGTCAAGGGGAGGAGGGGAGGTATTTGCGTTTGAACTTCGTTGTACCTTCACAGGATAGAGAGTGCGATCAGTAGATCAAGGAGAATACCTCCATATCGAAGCCACAGTTCTGCTTGAGTCAAATCCGGTCATCAGGTCCATCAAAATGGGGACACCTCGGCCGAGCCGTGTGACAGGCGCGGGCCATCTGATCTTTGGTATACCTGGGAAAGTCTAATTCGATGAGTACTACTGCTCTTGGATTTACAAGGCGATATTCGCGCAGCATCTTTCAGAGAATCCGCAGCATAATGTCAATAACCACTCATGACAACACCTGCGCACGCGCTATTATTATAACTCCGGCAAAGAGAGGGCTCCTGCGGAACAAAAAGGCTGGCTGCGAAGTAATCAAGCTCAATGCAGGAGAGACAGATGATGACGAGGGGGTCATACTGGCATATCGGCAGACCCGAGCGGCGCATGCATGCGATACTTTTCATTTTCTTCGATGCCACTTACCACTTACCGCCAGTCGCCGCGACCATCTCGGCGCAGCGGGGAGTTTTGTGAGCAACCACACCCTCCAAAAAGTCGGAGTGGGGGCAGACATGCATGATGTACAGTGGTGTTTCATAAGTCTTCGTCCACCTGGTGATGACATAATAATCTGCCGGTCAATCAATCTCTCCATTTCCTACCTCACCCGCCTAAAATTAATGATGTAAAGCTGGCAGATGGATTATAATGTACAAAAATGAACAAGAAATATCGTGAAATAATCTGAAGTCTCTCCTATGGTCGAGTAGAGACCGGTAGAGTTCGGACTGAGAGCGGAAGACTAGGCGATAGAGCGAGGGGTGGACGAAGACTTATGGAACACCACTGTATGGGCCTTGGAGGGGTCCTGTATTATTGCACTGTACTCCGTATTTATTTGTATCATCCTTGATCAATAATGCCGCCTATGATAATCGACAGGGCTGAGGATGTTACACCGAGCCAAGAGTGCGACTATTTCTCGGGGCTCAGCGCCGCTAGGCAGCGAGAATAATAACGTCGCAGACTGAAGAGGATTGCGCATAAATTACATGCCGAGCGGAGTGGCGCTTACCATAAAACATCTTGGCGCTGGTAGGGCGAGGAACCGTGGTACAGTAAGTACTCAGGTACTGTAATTAATATGATGGTGTGAAATACACCTCATCTCCCTGCCAGAGTAGGAAATTTATTGCATTACCTATTGTCTGCCCAAACAAGTGCCCAAAGAGCTACCCGACTACCCTGTTGTCGTAGTGTATGTGAATAACGAAGCCAGCACTGTTTTAATGAGCTATTTTGGGTTGGTTAGCTGCTACAGTGAACTGATAGTCATGTGACTAGGTGACTATCTACATGTCCAACACAGATGGGGCATAATACCGCTTGACCAAAAATGCTCCATGGGCGACATTCTTGGTCATACGGGCTGTTTCTTGTTCCGACACTACAATACATATCAGGCAGTAAGGCAATAATAAGTTTCCGATTGTGGTAGGAGATGAGGTGCCGGGGCCCCCGAAATGAAAGCAAGACCCCAACAAATCACTATACCGGATCACAGAGAGCGCAGTTCTCGAGGGGAAGATCATAGAATTTCTGGAACATTCATCGTTCTGTAGGGGTAATAACAGGTACCAAGGTGAGTACGTATACTCTGTCCTGTACTTGGGTAGCCGTTGATCCGTTAAGGTCGTAAGGCGTGGGAAATGAGATGCGCTATTTTCGGGGACCCAAGCCTGTATTGTAACTGGGTGACGAATTTCCCAGTACTCTATGGACTATGTACAGTGGCCGTTCATTAGTATTTGGAACACAGTACTTCTGACCACTAGAAAAATGATAAGTGGGGCAGGTACCATGTTCCAAATACTAATGAATGCTGACTGTACATACCAGAATTTACTGCGAGTTGCTTCAGTATGGTACGTGTACGGGCCGCTGTGTGGAGAGCCGTGGCTCAGCCTTACAAAAAGGCATAGCCACAGGCTTGTTACCATGGTTATATGCACCACAGTTTAGTTGCTGCCTGTGGCGGTGCTCTGCAGTTTTGTACTGCCGAGCAGCCCTGAATCGAAAAATGAGAGGGAGAAAGGCATCTGTATGCAAGATTAAAGGGGGCAGCAGTGCGAGGCTGATGAGCTGCGCCTCGTCGTTCCGTAAAATTGCGACCATGTGGGGGCCGTTCTGTCAGCCCTGTGGCTCCGATGCAAAGAATCATTGGATTGGCATTACAAATGTACGCAGGTGTACGTATGAAACTACCCCTCGATGATACATGATACGTGATCGCACCCTATGATCTCCACTCTTCTGACTGTGAACTCGGTACAGAGGAGTATCCTCAATGTAATTGATTCCAGTACCGGAGGAACGGTACCAAACTTATAAAAAGGCCACGACCCCTCCTCCTCATCTCGCCCTCACATCATCAGCTCCATCCTCCTTCCTCCATCACTCATCACTCATCACTCGAGTCTTCCATCTTCTCCTCCAAACCCTTCCATCTTCACACACATCAACATGTCTGGCTACGGCGATTACAACAACCAGGGCTACAACCAGGGTGGCTACGGCCAGCAGGGTCAGGGCTACGGTCAACAGGGCCAGGGTTACCCCCAGCAGGGTTACCCCCAGCAGGGCTACGGTCAGCAGGCCGGCTACGGCCAGGACCAGTACGGCCAGCACCAGCAGCACCAGCAGCAGGGTCAGGGTTCTTCCAACGACTACTACTCTGGATCCCAACAGCCCCAGTACGGTGGCCAGCAGGGCTACGGCCAGCAGCAACAGCACCAGTACGGCGGCGAGCAGCAGGGTTACAACCAGGACTACAACCGCTCTGGGTATGTTTTCTCCCCACACTCCTCATCTTCGAGACTTCACCCTAACAGTTTTCCATAGATATGATCAGCAGCAGGCTCCCGGCCAGGCCCAGGATGGCGAGCGTGGTCTCGCTGGTGCCCTTGCTGGCGGTGCCGCCGGTGGTTTCGCCGGCCACAAGGCCAACCACGGCATCCTCGGAACAATCGGTGGAGCCATCATCGGCAGCATCGCTGAGGACGCTATCAAGAAGCACAAGCGCGATGCCAGCCCCGGTGGTCAACCCGGCGGTCCCTACGGTCCGGGTGGTCCCCCTCCCAGCCACAACGGCAGCAGCGGTGGCATGATGGACCAACTCGGCGGCTTCTTCAAGAAGTAAACAGCTCGTCTTTCTACAGGCTCCACATTCCGTTCTGTCTACCTTGACTCGCTTGTTCTCACCGTGATGACCCCGACACACTTATGAATTTCCTTTTCTTGTCTCTTACGCGAATGGGCTGGTTTGCGCTTCGGCTGGATTGCTTTTGTATCCATTATTGCGATGTTCCTTCTTTTTCATATTATGCTGAAATTTCCCATGTGTACCACGACTGTTTTGCATTGATATCGAGAGAGGACTCCTAGTGGAGAATCAGAATTGCATCATTTAAACGCCATGATCGGCCTTTCCGTAGCTGTAAATAATGCACATAATCTTACCATGCATGACAACTTAACAACTCGCCACATGAACGCGGGGGATTCCACCCGAGTCCGACCGCCCGTGACTAAATGAGGACTAGCGTTCGTAGCGTGACTTTGAGGCCTCAGGCACTAAGGCCAACAGACAGACGATCTGCCAAGCCCGACAAAAGTTCGCGCGGACGGGCAATCTTGAACACGCATCCTGCTCCGACTAAACAACCACATCCAACATGATTGTACGGAAATTGTGTATGCGGCAGAGTGAGTATACTCAAATTGCTCTCTCATTGGCAATATCGGGGTGAACTAATCATCTCAATTCTCTCAAGGCCGCCAACTACTGGCCCTGAACCGCCAGGCCCCGGCCTACACTCGATTCCTCTCTACAGAGACGCCAGTCGACACGGCGGTGCAAACACCGGAGTCAATTGCTCCTGCAGAGAATCCACTTTACGAAGTCGTCCAAGCATCAAGGAACAGCGCACAGCTCAATCCACGACAGCAATGGGGTGAACTGGAGAAGCGGAGTGAGCATCACCCAACCCATCCCTCGAAGAAACAGAGCCCAAACAGCTAACATCCTTCTCTCTTCTCTTCCAGGGCACAAATTCAACAACCTCGGCTCCGCCGTGCAAGAATCCTACGACCCCGAAAATATCATCCGCAATCCCCCCAAGCCCTCCGACGTCACCCTCGAGATGCTCCTCGCTGCTGGCACACACCTGGGCCACTCGACCTCGCGCTGGAACCCGCAGAACTCCCGTTACATCTTCGGTATCCGTGAGGGTGTGCACATTATCTCCCTAGACGTGACAGCAGCATACCTGCGTCGCGCGGCGAAGGTTGTCGAGGAAGTCGCCGCTCGCGGCGGTATCATTCTCTTCGCCGGTACCCGCAAGGGCCAGAAGCGCGCTGTCGTGCGAGCCGCCGAGCTAGCCAAGGGCTACCACATCTTTGAGCGGTGGATCCCGGGCTCGCTGACGAACGGACAGCAGATTCTGGGCCACTGCGAGACCAAGGTCGTTAATGCCCTGGATGAGGAGTTGCCCGAGTTCAAGGCCGATTTGGCGGATCGTCCGTCCGTCAAGCCGGACCTGGTGGTTGTGCTGAACCCATTGGAGAATGTGGTTCTGTTGCATGAGTGTGGATTGAATAATGTGCCTACTATTGGTATTATTGATACTGATGCCGATCCCACCCGTGTCACGTACCCGATTCCCGCCAACGATGATACGCTCCGGGGAACTTGCTTGATTGCTGGGATTCTGGGACGCGCTGGTGAGGCTGGTCAGAAGAGGCGTTTGGAGATGGCTGCTCAGGGGAAGACGGACTATGAGCCCATTACGGCGCGCCAGTTGCGTCTGGATCCGCTTACGGGTTTGGCACCGCCTGGCTCGGAGTTGGATAAAGCGAAGCAGGCTTAAGCTGAGAGGCTTGGGTGATTTTTTGTGTCGGGGTGAGCGCCGGGCTCCTGGCCTTGTATTGTATAGATGATTCCTCGCCTCGTGGGCGTTAGCACATCATGTATTAACAAGTCACATTTCTTTTTGCTGTTTTAATTTCTTGCATGTTTCATTGACTGGGTCAAAAATATTACAATTCTCTTTTCATCAATCCTTCCAGCTATAAGATAGAATCATCCAAGTATACAGGCATTTATATCCAGTAGTGCAAGTAATTCTCATGTTGGAATAGTCCTTTCAATCTATTCATCTATATACCCCAACCGTAGAACGTCTATATTCATCAATGGCCCTGGCAGCCGCCATCCGCCACGAGTTTCATGGTACAAAAGAATTCATAACCTTTTCCACCCCTCAAGCCTTGACAGTGTACACAGCCCGACCCCGAGAGTCCGTCTCCTTGAAAACAATCTCCTGGCCCGAACTAGTGACAACACGACGAGTATCACCATTGTGCAGAATAATGTCCAGCTCCTTCCACGCAGGAACAAAGCCAGCTGTCTCATCACGCTCGAAGTGCACCAGAACAGTCTCCGCGGTCGAGCTATAGCTGAGCGTGTACACCGCAATCTTGGGCTGCTGCGAGATACCATCGTCCTCGTACCAGGTATTGTTGAACACGGCGTCGTACGAGCTACCCGGCGGCGGGAAGATCTCCACACCACGGTAGTCATCGATCTCCTTGACACCCTGCGAGGCAGCGGTCTCGTCATCGAGGACACGGGTATGCACGTCCTTGCCGACGGGGATGGCACCACCGATCTTGGCGAGGAGGGGAATGCTCTCGCGCCACTGGGACTCAATTTCCACCCACTGGCCCGAGGCGAGGTAGTTGTATGGAGCGTTCATGTTGACGAAGCCGTAGTCGAAAACATCGCCGGACTTGCGGGGAAGATAAACCTTTGCACTGGTGACGCCTGAGCGGTAGACGCCGCCGACGAGGATGGAGTCGCCCAGCCAGAACTGCTCTTCGCCGTCCTTGAGAGTCTTGTTGTTCCACACCTCCGGGTCGAACTCGTAGCCCCAGCCGACCCAGCGCTGCACGGGAGATGCGTCCTTGTGGCTCTCCAGTCCGAGGGAGTAGATGTATGGCAGGATTTCGTAGCGGCGCTTGATGGCGTCGCGGACTAGGTGGGTGATCTCGGGGTACATGAAGGGCTCAATGACTTCGCCGACGGCGTTGTTGTCGGGGGAGGTCTTGAAGCAGTTGATGGCGAAGCGGGTGGACATGCAGCCTAGTTGGATCCAACGGAGGAGGAGCTCGGGGGAGGGCTGCGGGCCTTCGAAACCGCCAATGTCGTGTCCCTCGCACTATAGGAAATGATGGTTAGGTCTCGTCCTCCTAGATGGTTCCGGCATTATCTTACCTGTAGTAGGGAAATGCCTGCGTTCAGAGACAGAGCGTTGGCACCCTTCATGTTTTCCCAGCTGGTGACATTATCACCACTCCACGTGCTGGCACAGTAACGCATGGTACCGGGGGTAGCACTGCGAGTGAGCACGAAAGGCCGGACATTGGGCTCCGCATCCAGCAGACCATCGTGGGAAGACTTGCCCATGAGCTCTGTGTGCATGGCACGACCCCATTGGCCGACGCTGTTCTCAGTAATCTTCTTCGCATCCTTGTTGACCATTGTATCGTCAAGAGCCAAAGTCCAGTCATCGCTGGGAAGCGTGTACTCATTGTTGTCATTCCACATGCCATCAATGCCGACCTTCTTCAAACTTTTAACACCCTCAAACCACCACTTGAAAGCGATCTCCGAGGTGAAATCGATGTGGCAGCCGTCACCACCAGTGGCACCACCGGCACTCCATAGACGCATGTAACCAGGCTTGTCAGTCTCGGGATCCGTGAAGAAACCACGACCGTCGATCAGGCGCTGGAAGTCAGGATGAGAGGCGAGCAGGAAGGGCTTGATGTTGGTGATGAGACGAATACCGTGCTCGTGCATTTTGGAAATCCAATTCTGGGGGTCTGGGAAACGCTCGTTGTTCCAGGTGAAGACATTGCGAACCTTGGGTTCCACGGCAGCAATGGAGTAACCAGACGACATCTGGTGAGCAGAGCAAGGAATTCCGTGATGCTTGAGCTTCTCGGCGAACCCAATCAGGGCCTTGTCCGCGTCATCCAGCATGGTGTACTTGTAACCACCGGAGATATATCCGTAGGCCCAACGGGGCACCAATAGCGGGAAACCGACCAGCTCAGCATATGAGCGGACAACTTCCTTGATGGTCTTTCCAACGATCATGTACTGCTCCAGACCACCATAGTCCTGACGGTAGATCTTGAAGTGACCCCAAAGACCGTCAATCTCAGCACCAACCGACCATGAGCCCCGGCCGTGTGTAGTAGAGAACAATGCAACACAGCCCTCTGGTGTGGCCTTGATCAGGAGAGGAATGTGCTTATAGAGAGGATCGGTTTTGTAGACATCGTAGCCAAAGCAGTCGGTAGCGGTGAGCTGGAAGTTGCGGCCAGTGAGGTCCATTGGCGCAGCCTTCTCACCCAGACCAACGTGGAGAGCATTGCGGTCGTGCACGGAGTAATGAGCAACACCCGGGCCGTCGGCGACGTACGATCGGAGAGGCAGATCGCGGTGTAGAGGCTTGTCGGAGCCTGTCCAAGAAAGAGAAACGACAGGTGTGTGCTCCCACTCTACCTTCGCAGTGACGCCGGCCACATCAAAGGTCTTGGAGGTGCCCTCCTCCTTGGCGAAGTTATTGAGGCCCTTGAGATCGGTCTCGGGCTTTGTAACGTTGGGGTAGGGAGGAATTGGGCGCTCTGCAGAGGAGAAGGTCACCCGGAAGAGATTCTGGCGAACGGCCTCGAAGGAGAAGTCAAAGGCAGTTTTGCCAGAGGAGCTGCGGAGATGCACAGCAGCATCCTGTTGCGCGCTCGAGGCGACTTGTTGGTAGCCCTTCGGGCAGATCTCTCGTTGAGGCATGATCGGGATGTAATTCGTGAGGAAACTTCACGAGGGATAAATTGAGGACAGACCAAGTGCCTGGCAGTCCAGTTCATTTGTAGCATTGAGTGCAATGTGTCTCGTCATTCCCCGCACCTAATTGTTGGAGAGCTTCGCAGACGTGGGGCAAGTATACAGCCGGCGATCGGGGCAGATCTCCGAGGGGCAACTCGACTGTCCCCAGACAAATGCCAAAATGCCACTACACCTGCCACCAAAGGATCTTCCAGAAGGGCTCAGGTGACCTCCAGCTGGTGCCACCGTGCCAGAGGATCACCAGAAAGCCCGATGGGCCGATATCCAGTCGCACACTCGCAGGCGTCGTCCGACTCTCCACTGTGTCCGCGTAAAGTGCCGAGAAGACGGGGCCCCGGAGGGCCCATACGAGACTCGCCCAGCCCGAAGCTAAAAGCGCCAACATCCCAACCTTCCAGAAACTTTCATCCGCCGCGTGGAAAGCGTCGGTTTTACCAGCCGAACACCGACAGCTAAACCTTCTCCAGTAATCCCGACTCGCCCGTCCTGCACCGTGCTAGCCACCCTCGTGAACAACGCGTTCAGTATCTGACAACAGTCTCCGCTCATAACAACTTTGATTGGCTCCGATTAACGGAAGGTCTCCGTGACGGCAAAAGGCCTGCTTCAATTCAGGAGTTGGACACTTGGGTGGATGGGTTCAGCAAGTCGACAAGGATGATGAGGGCGCATTAGAGTTCTCCAAACCGTCTCTGTTGGACTTCGGACTTGTGGTGCGGTCGACCGGGGAGATCATAAACTGAGTTTCCCCACGGGGTGCTGATGCGAGCCCTAATCTTCCCCAGTGTTGATCTTTTCCGAGACTGATATAACTATTGTCTCTCGCCCCTGCTTTTTCAAGAGGGTCATCGGGAGTCTCGTTCATCTCGAGAGTCTGTTGAATTCTACTTGTTCATTTACTTTATTCCTCTCTTGACAACCCGTTGCTCATTCTAGCAATGTCGCACCCTGGAGAGATCTCCCAGTCGAAGGGTCGGCAGGATGAGTTTCTCGAGTCCATCGAAGCCGTGGAGGCTGGGAAGCCTACTCCAGCAATGCACGTTGATGCCGGTCCCAAGCAGGACCAGGCACTGCAGTTGATTGAGGATGCAGGATACTCGACCACCCTGACACCGGAGAACAACAAACGAGTCCTGCGCGAAATTGATCTGCGTCTGCTACCCATTCTTTTGTCCATCTACTTCCTCCAGCAACTCGACAAGTCAACTCTCTCTTATGCATCTGTCTTCGGTCTGGTCGAGAAAACCCATCTTCATGGCAATATGTACTCCTGGTTGGGATCAGTGGTCTACTTGGCCCAGCTGATCTTCCAGCCCGTGGTCTCCTATCTCCTGGTCAAAGTTCCCATGGGAAAGTTCATGGCTGCGTCAGTCCTGCTCTGGGGTATTGCTTTGTCCTGCATGACAGCCGCCAACAGCTTTGCTGGGATGTTGGTTTGCCGCCTATTATTGGGTATCTTCGAGGCAGGCATTGGTAAGTCAATCTTCTGGGAATAAATCTGCTTTGTCCCTAATTTTGAACCATCTAGCCCCGGCATTCATCGCAGTGACGCAGATGTGGTACCGACGACTCGAACAGCCTGTCAGACTGGGCTCTTGGTACGCAATGAATGGTGTGGTCAACATGGTAAGCTGTCATTGGGTCTTCGAGTGGTAAAAGCCAGACTAGACACTAATACAGTCCACAGGTTGGCAGTTTGATCACTTATGGCCTGGGCCACATCAAGTCTTCGGTCTTTGAACCCTACCAGGTAGGCTATTATGAAGAGACCTTCGAGAGAATAAACTGCTCACCTCATAACAGATTATCTTCCTGTTCTTTGGCCTCATCACCGTTGGTGTTTCCGTCGCTGTTCTGTAAGTGATTATGATCCTATTGGCTTGGGATATGACTAACACTAGACTTCACAGCCTTTTCATGCCCGACTCCCCCACAACAGCCAAATTCCTCAACGAAGAAGATAAACTCGTCGCTATTGAGAGGTACCTACCCAAATCGCTCTTGTCATGAATGTTTGCCAGAGGTGCCGTCACTGACAAATACCCAGACTGCGCATGAACCAGCAAGGTATCGAGAGCCACGAATGGAAATGGGAACATGTCAAGGAGGCCTGCTTGGATCTCAAGTCTTGGTTTTGGTTTGCCCTGATGCTCACCATCTCGTAAGGATCACCAGTCACGGCCACTAAATTGCAGAGTTGTTAACCAGACCACAGCATTCCAAGCGGCGGAATCACTACCTTCGGTCCTCTTATCGTCCAGTCATTCGGTTTTAATTCTCTCAACACAATCCTACTGAATGTGCCTTTCGGCGCGGTTCAGCTTGTTGCCACCATGGGCGGTGCCTGGCTGGCCACCTACTGGAAGAAGAAGGGCCCGGTCCTGGCGCTTCTTTGTCTCCCTCCCATTGCAGGATGTGTGATGCTTTTGCATATCACCCACGACGCCGCTCATAAGGGACCTCTGCTGGCGGGATATTATCTTGTGAGTGATCTGTGGACTCGGTGTCTGTATTATTTTCTTGCTTTTGCTAATCATTGGTTCCTGCGAAATAGATCTCTGTCTACCCTGGTATTAGTAAGTTGTTACGTAAAAATGTCGACCATTCCATGTTTCTGACAATTTCTCAGCTCCTCTGATCTACGCCTGGTCTGCCGCCAACACCGCCGGCGAGACAAAGAAGAAGGTCACCACTGGTATCCTCATTGTCGGACAGTGCGTGGGTAATGTATGCAGCGCGCCTCAACTCAACAATCAGGTATTCGGAAGGTTAATAGTGCAATTCTAGGTCATTGGTCCCACTCTTTACACCACTGAGGAGGCACCTCTCTACCGCCGTGGACTGCTCTCCAAGTAAGTGCGCAAGCAACGCCTGCTCGGAAATAATACTAACATTCGATAGCCTCGCCCTGTTCTGCATTCTGTTCGGCTTGATCCTGTACGTTTCCGCTTATCAATGGCTCAATATAGCTCATACTAACCGAACCTCTCTACAGTCTGAACATGGGATATCTCCGCATTCTCAACAAGAAGCACGAACAACAACGTGTTAGCGCCGGCAAGGACGCCAAGGTGGTCGACCACTCTATGAACGAAGTTGGAGCCGCCCATACCGACAAGGAGGGCGTTCCCGTGCAAAGCGTAGCCAATGACAATGCGTTCAAGGACCTCACTGACTGGAAGAACGAAGACTTTGTATACGTATACTAGCTTCGATGTCGCAAGTTACAACAACAGGGGGGCAGTCGGGCGGTGCGTGTAAGGTTTTGCAGATTTTCATACCAGCTGAACATTAATTTGATCTTTTGGCATTTGTATCACTACCTAGTTCAATAAAATGGGCACTTCAAGCCACTCTAGTCTCTGAATCCCCGTGGTGGCGTACTTAAAGTCTACCCTTCTAAGTTTTGCAGCTTTGCCCCAGAACGCCGTCGGCTTATGCCCCAGCCGTTCGCCATTAGCCGACCTCGGGGCAATAGCCGAACCCCGCGTTTTCTTCTTCCCCAGTTTCATCACAGTCGGAGATATCGGTGAGCACAATTTGACACGCCTAAATTACATTCTGGTTCTAAAGATGCAAGACGACCGCTCGTTGCATGTTGTCCCCGCGCCGGTCGGCAAAAAGCGCATTCCTGTACGTGCTACAGCCTCTGGGTCTCGTGCTAGCCGGGATCGGGCGATCGGGTGTACTCTACTAACGCCATCTTGGTTATAGAAAGCATGCAGCGCTTGCCGACAGTCCAAAGTGAGTATGCAAAAGGCATTTTGACTATTCTTTGAAATTGACTCGGTCATAGGTTAGATGCGACGGGGACCGTCCTTGTGGGAGGTGAGCATCATGGGGAATCGTATGATTCAAGTGCTAATATGTCTTCCAGATGCCAAAAGCTTGAGAAACAATGCATATTTTTCGAGATTCCCAAAGATCCTGTGTCGGAGTATGACAGCCCTGTTGATCTGACTATCTGACGTGAGAATATCTACTGATAAATTCGTAGGAGACTCGAAAGTGTCGAGTCGGAGATGCTATATCTCAGAAGACAATTGGATGATATGCGAGAGCTTCTGCAGCGAACAAGCGCATCCCCGGCAATCAACTCTCAACATATGTCACCCAGACAAACAAGAGAGCAACCCAAGCAAGGCCGTGGAGACAGTGCCTGTCCTTCGTCGTGCTCTCAATCCGCTCATTGCCCAGACAACAGTGGCGCTCTGATTCCCAACAACACTGGGTATACAAACGGAGCAAGCCATACCACTTATCAACGGTCTGTGCAAGATCTATCTCCAACTAGTATCCCAGTACACCCAATGTACGGATCACCCCAGACGGAGCGTAGAGGCCATAAGAGAAAGCGCTCCTGCTTCGAGATACGCGACGAGGCCGTGGCAGACTTCATTGATAAAGGCCTCATCACTCTTGACTGCGCCATTTCTTGTTTCAATACGTAAGTCAATACAAATATCGATGGTGTCACTATTGATCTAACATTTCCGCTGCTCTAGTTTCTTCGAAGGCTGCGTGAGCATCGAACAATACAAGACTATGAATTGCGACGGGCATTGACTGTTGTTCTAACAGGATCGATATATACCCATCTTTGACCCCGAACATGACACATTCGACTCTGTCCGGGGCCGAAGTAGCATTCTTCTCAATGCTATCTGCACCATAGGCTGTATGGTTGAAACAAGTGAGTTCTTTTGTACTAGAGGCACCATAGAGAGAAACTTCAGCTAATTCATGATCCAAATAGAATCCGGTGGGCCAATGTCCGACATACTGCATGCCGAACTGAAAAAATGGATCAATGTCATTATCCAGAACAAAGGACTCAACTCTCTTGAATCCGTGCAAGCAATGCTAATAGTTGCCTGCTATTCCGGGGACCGCCTATTAATTCTTTCATTTGCTACGCGAATGGCACTCGACCTCGGGCTCCATGAAGCGTTCGAGGAACTCACTGAGCGACTCGCAGTGAACAATGACGAAAATCATTACAGTGTCGCGAATCATGACTTTGAAGGAGAGCGCGTACTCATGCGCAAATCCAGGACTTGGTTTGGGCTGCTAGTGTTGGAACATATGTAAGTTTTCTGAACCGGTCTATGGGCTGCACTCGCTAATGGTGTACTTTCTAGTTTCCGTGTGGATGCAGGTAAACCACCAGGGATCCGCCTAGTTGGTAATTCCCGTCGATGTCGGATACTATTGAGTAACCCCTCATCAACTATTTTGGACCTTCGGCTGTTTTCTCAAGTTGAGGTATGTAACCCAAGCACCCTTAACAACAGGTCCTCTAAGGATTGTGCTGACAAGAGCGTTTGTAGCTCAACATTCTCAGAGGTGAGACTTGGCCTCATTCATATCCGTCATATTTTCTCTGACCAACGCCCTTCACAGCAACCATCAATGACACATTAGGTCCGGAGACCACCCTTGACAGACAAGGGATATCAGACTTTGTACATGAGATGAAGATCGATCTCGATTTGTGGTTTGAGTAAGTTATCCAGGGAGATTCTCGCACTAGATGATGCTAATGTCAGGCAGTGACTGGTTGCGTATAATCGGTAAGTGCTCTTAGTTGTGTACTCATATTGCAAATGCACTAAAATCATTACAGAGGGCTGTGTCCCGGCTCAGCGGGAGAAACCATATCTTCTCGTTGCCCTCCGCGTCCAGAAATGTTGGGCCGAGATGATGCTAAATTGCAAAGCCCTTCGGGCCATGGGCGTGGAGAATGTAGCGTATGTACTATCTGTTTTGAACGTTACATACCACCAATCGCACAATATGCATAGGGTTAGTAGCTAACTAACCGAACGATTCAAGTGCCATGACCGTCACTGAGCGCCATATCCTCCTCGCCGCCAAAGCTGCCGCCCGAAGACATCTCCGCCTCATCATCGTCGAGCCCGAATTCTACCTAGCCAAACTAAAATACGCCATGGATTTTGTATGGGCAAAGTGCGCTTTCTCCTTCTTGCTTCTCCTCAAGCTCTCGCGTCTCCTCCCCGAGCGAGAAGGAGAGCACCACGAGCTGCTGGAATACGGCAGCACATTGGTCGACGAACTCAGCAAGGCGGGTTCAAACAATCACCAATCCGGTGCGGGCAACATATATCTTCAAATTCTCAAAGTTAGCATCGAGAAGTATGGACGGGCATTGCAAGAGTCTCAACAGCCTAGTACAGGCGGGTCTAGCGGTACGTCACCATTTTGGGAGCTTTTCGATGCGCAGGCAGATCTGCAGTGGTTTATGCCTGAGCAGTTTGTTTCGGAGTGGGATTTCCCTGGGTTGAATCTTTTCTATTTCCCTACTGCGATGCAAGATTTCTTTGGGGATTTTTCATTGGCGATGTGAGGGGGTAGTGGGCCGATATCCTAAATTAGGTCTGGACCAGCGGTCTTTCAATTTTCATTTGATCGTTATAGATATCTTAAATTTCTAGAATCGAGTGGCAGATTCATTCAAGGTAGACCTTTCCGTGGTCTCCTGCGCATCTCTCCCTACTGTAATACAAAAAGGGCCCATTTGAAGATGACGGACTGGTCACAGAGAGATTAAAATCTATAGAGTAAAATCGTGAGAATGAAAAAGAACGGACGAAAATTGTTAATTTAGTCACGAAACAGTCTATCCCCAGCTCCTCATACCAGGTGCCAATTGTTACAGATAAGTGTAATCTCTAGATCCCAGGTGAATGTTGAACTTTTTTTGTGGCGCTCGACCAATTTCTCATAGTGGATGGATGGGTGTTGTTGGTATCATAGCTTCAAGTCGCAAATAAAAAGGCAAATTATGTTTTATCACGATCAGCGGTTTAACCCAGAGCCTTCATGGCAAGTTCGACACTGTAGGAAGTTAGTATTGAAAATGCCAGAGGAGGAGATAGGATTTCTCTGGCAATGATAGACGGAAAGTGGGACACGTACACAACGAAAGTACCGGCTGAGACGGGCATAGCTCTCAGCAGGGTCGGGCCAATACCCTTCCAGAAACCACCCAATCCCTCGAGGGCATAGGTCTTCTTAAAGCAGTCGCGCATGCTGGCGAACTGCTGAGTGGCACCGAACCCGTCGGTTTGCATCTTACTCTTGACCACATCGAAGGGGTAGCTAGACAACCACAGAGCCTCACCAGCCAGACCACCGTAGGTGGCCACCTTGACAGCAGAGATGTCCTCGCGCTTGACATGGTTGCGCTTGGCATCCATGTTCATCATGTACTCGAAAGCCATGAACCAGGTACCGTAGGCCATAGCCTCACGCAGAACAGTCACTGCCTGGCCACGGTAGAGACCACGCAGGGCACCTCCCTGAGCAGCGAGCTTCTGCACGCAGTCAATGGGACCCGAGTACAGGCGGCCAGCGCCGTGGGGCTGGGCCTGAAGACGGATACGGACGTGCTCAATCGGGCCCGAGAGCACAGAGTTGGTCACACCGGCAAACGAACCAGCCAACCAGTACTGGCCGTACGAGAGCGCGCCGTCGGCATACTTCTTCTTATTCAGCTCCTCCAGCTTGCGGCGAGCCTGGTGGAAAGCGCCGAATTGCACACTGACCTATGGAAGGGGTTAGATAAGTGGGATGTGGGAACCCCGGGGGATTGACACTTACGCAGGCGCCGATTCCGATCAGGGGAGTCAGAGTACCCTTATAGAATGCAGCGGGACCCTCCTTCTTGAAGATCTGGGTCGCGCAGTCCAGAGCACTCTTATACTGAGAGGTGGTCTGCAGGCGGACCTTGACGATATCTGGGACATCGGGGTTAGACAGGGTTCACTGTGGGGAAGTCAATTGTGTGCCGAGGGCCACAAACCAAAGGGTTGTCCTGTAATTGAGTGAGTTAGCAATTGAATACATGAGATGAATACTAAATCCGAGTATCAAGGGCGAGGCCATATCCAATGCGACTTGCGCTTCATCAGATGCTCTCGTCCTTCCCCGAAGTGCAGCACACTTACCCAGCAGAACCTGAGCCATTCCACCAGCGGCGCCCGCGGCCAAGTCCTTGACGGTGCGGAGAGCATCGGTGCTCTTCTCCAGATCGTCGAATGCTTCAGATTCCATGGTGACAGACCAATCGGATGATATGTCGAGATTGAAGTAAGAGACAAGTTTCTCCAGATCTCTCCAGGTTTGAACGTTTATATCAAGAACCAGGGACTCTTATCGTGATGGCGCCATCTGCTCTCTGATTCGCACGCAGCGCCGACTTCTTTTGGCGGGAAAACGGGGGCCTTTGCCGTCGGGAAACTTACGTAAGCCGGCCAAAAAGACACCAAAAAAAGTGGAGTCGCGAGTTGCTTGGAGATTCGCTGGTTGACGAACTGCGGACTCGCTGGATTTCATTGGAATCCGATGAGGAAGGCTTGTTGCTATTATCGCTATGCACCGCCGAGTAGTCTGGAGGGTATGATCTCTTCCCCGCAATTCCCCTTCCTCGGATTATGTCTGATCGTTCTCTAGCTCTCGCGCCGCGTTGATTTATCGACATCCACCACCCTATCCTCCCCGAGTCTATCATCTTCACGGACGTTTCGATCCTCCGCAAGCCGATTAAACTCTGAGAATGGAGCTGCAGATGGGAATGGTGATGGTGCAGCCCCAAGCGCACCATCGCCAGCGCCCAAGTTTGGAAACCGATGGGGCGCCAGACAAGCATCCAAGCCAACTGGCCTAAGTCCAGCGGAACAGGCTTTGCGCGATGCCATCATGGCCAGGAGTAAACCGCCTCCCCCCCCACCAAAAGCACCGAAAGGTCCAGACCCTGAAAAAAGAATCCCCGGCACGCAATTCTACGTCAACAGCCAAGGCAAGCAAGCCTTCGCTCGCTCCTCCAACCAGCCCGTCGACCACCAGCACCTGCACAACAGAGTCGCCCGACATTTGAGGGGTTCCTCCCGGACAGAAACCAGAGAATCGCGAGGCAATCGTGAGTGGACCTGTCAAAGTTGCAACAGTTTCGTCTTTGCGAAGCATAAAGTTTGTCCGTTTTGCCAGACCGCGCGACAGGATGCTCCTCGACCACCCAGACAGGAACAGCAACGAACGAAAAAGGACTGGGATTGCCCTGGCTGCGGTCATTTTAACTTTGCAAGGCGGGACGCATGTACCTCGTGTGGTACCCCAAGGCCTGAGGCGCAACCCTCGGAGACAAGTACATCGAGGAAGGAGTCGACACGGGCTGGCAAGCTGCACAGTCTCGGCCAGTCTATTCTCGCCGAGGCCGGCGGGGAAGACTCGTCATTAGCTTGGGGCGCACGAAAGACCCAAAATGATCGGACAAGTCGGCACGAGGCACCAACCCGGATATCGCAAAGTGAGGGCCGCGAAGGCCGTGGGCGAGAAGAGACAAGGAAGGCCCGGAAGGACGAAGAAAAAAAGGAGAAAGAGCAAGAACTTGACAAGAAAGATCAATGGTCTTGGGATATGTCTGCTTTGGATCAGCTGCAATCTATGGAATCGAAATCGACACCTGTCGATGTCCAGAAGAAACCTAAGAAACGCGACGGCCGGAAGGACCGTGGATTATCCGAGGAGGGTGATTTTGATCCCGAGGACCGTAAGAAGCGTCGGGACGACCGCAAGCGCCAGAAGAAGGCGAAGGAGGAGGTTGCGGCTATCCCCCTTCACCTACCGGAGTTCATCAGTGTCAGTAATCTGGCCGATGTCATCGGCGTACGACAGGCCGAGTTCGTGGCCCGCATGGAAGATATGGGCTTTGAGGACGTGACCTATAACCATGTCTTAGACGCCGAGACGGCCGGTCTGGTGGCCGCCGAGTTCAACTATGAAGCCATTTTCGATACTGGGGCTGATGATCTTGAGGCTGCACCGGTGCCAGAAGATACATCTGACTTGCCCCCTCGCCCACCAGTCGTGACTATCATGGGCCACGTTGATCACGGGAAAACCACTATTCTGGACTGGCTGCGAAAGTCGTCAGTGGCAGCCACCGAGCACGGTGGTATCACCCAGCATATCGGTGCCTTCTCTGTGGCCATGCCCTCTGGAAAGACAATCACCTTCCTGGACACCCCCGGCCATTCTGCATTCTTGGAAATGCGCAAGCGTGGTGCTGATGTGACTGATATTGTTGTCCTCGTTGTGGCTGCGGATGACAGTGTCAAGCCGCAGACCATCGAGGCTATTAAGCACGCCACGCAAGCCAACGTCCCTATCATCGTTGCGATCAGTAAGATCGACAAGGAAGGCCGCAACCCCGAACGGGTGAAGCA
Organism: Penicillium sp. PF1803; assembly: GCA_023626575.1. Taxonomy (NCBI): domain Eukaryota; kingdom Fungi; phylum Ascomycota; class Eurotiomycetes; order Eurotiales; family Aspergillaceae; genus Penicillium; species Penicillium sp. PF1803. The sequence continues at coordinate 207,960 of JAMAGZ010000039.1, forward strand.
GGATCTCTCGGTCCACGGCGTTCACGTTGAAGACTACGGTGGTGATGTTCAGGCCATTGGTGTGAGCGGCAAGACGGGCGAGGGCATGATCGAGCTCGAGGAGGCTATCGGTGTCCTCTCGGAGATGCAGGACCACCGCGCTGACACGACCTGCAACGCCGAGGGCTGGGTCATCGAGGCGACTACCAAGAGCTATGGTCGGGTTGCTTCCGCTCTTATCCGTCGCGGTACTCTCCGCCCTGGCGATGTTATTGTTGCCGGTCAAACCTGGGCCCGCGTGCGCACGCTTCGCAACGAAGCTGGTCTGTCTATCGATGAAGCCACTCCCGGTATGCCGGTCGAGATCGACGGTTGGAGAGATCAGCCTGTTGCTGGAACGGAGATCCTGCAGGCCCCGACTGAGCAGAAGGCTAAGGACGTTGTGGCATATCGCCAGGATCGCGCAGATACGCAGAAGCTGGGCGAGGATATGGTTGCCATCAACGAGGCACGACGTGAGCTCATTGAGAAACGCAAACAGGAAGATGCAGACTCGGAGGAGGCTGCCAGCGCCCCTGCTGAGGCGTCCGGCCCCAAGGCAGTCAACTTCATCATCAAGGCCGATGTGGACGGCTCCGCTGAGGCCGTTCTCAACTCAATCGCTGCCGTCGGCAACAACGAAGTTTACGCGAACATTTTGCGCTCTGGTGTCGGCCCTGTCACCGAGTTCGATATTGAACACGCAGCCAGTGCAAAGGGCAAGATCATTTCGTTCAACATGCCCATTGACCCCAACATGGCTCGTCTAGCCGAACAGGAGTCTGTGACAATCATGGATCACAACATCATTTACAAGCTCATCGATGACGTCAAGGACGTTCTGAGCGAGCATCTGGCGCCTACCGTGACTCAGCGTGTGACGGGTGAAGCCGAAGTTGGTCAAATATTCGAGATTACCGTCAAGGGTCGCGACAAGACGTCTATCGCTGGATGTCGTGTGCGTAACGGTTTGGTCAACAAAACCAAGAAGGTCCGAGTGATTCGCGGCAACCAGACCGTCTATGATGGTAAGAACACTCCCTCTATACCGCACTATTCAGAGCTATAGCTAACATGCATTTCTAGGCACCATGACCTCGCTGAAGAACGTCAAGAAGGATGTTACCGAAATGCGCAAGGATACCGAGTGTGGTATCGCTTTCGAAGGCTGGACCGACTTTGCCGTCGGCGATCACATCCAGTGCTACGAAGAGATCTTCGAAAAGCGTCATCTGTGAGATGAGCATGAATGCTCTTTCATTTCACAAGCTTCATGCGACTATCAGTCGCTGTATTTTTAGACTTCGGTCCACCTTTTCCCCCCTTCTCTCCTGTCTTCTTCACCTTCATCTTGTACTATATGTCCCTTCTACATCGAGATGTCTTGCATCTTGGGATCGGGCGTTGTTCCATTTACACTACACCATTACTGGGGACAGTCACGCTTGATACGGAGATAGATGCAATCATAATACATGTACAGTGTTTAGACATTATGAACTTCGTCTAGCAAATTTTCTTACCCGATGCATATGCACCAACGACCAAATATGTAGATACCTCACCTTTTAGGTATTCCCTACTTCGCCTTCCACCTCACCCTGCCAACCCACTTCGCCCAATCCTGTACATCCCCCCTCTCCATAATCAAATCAACAGTATAATACTCCCTTGCCAACTCCTCATTAGTAGCCATCCGATGCACAAAGCTATGACAAGCCCGACACAACCACGCAACACTGTTCAGCGTCCACTCATCATGCCACCCCCTCTTCAACACCTTCGCATGCACACCCCTCGGAATAAGGTGATGATACGACAGCGGGATCCAATCGCGCTCGCAAATCTCGCATGCCTCTGTGCGCGTGGTACTCCACACCGGCGGTGCGCTGGTCACACTTGTAGTATACTCGCTGAGAACTGGGGACAGGAATTCGGGGAGGTCGTTGGCGTCGGGGATTAAGTCGTAGACGGAGAGGGTGTCTGGGACTGTTCCGGGGATGGGGGAGCAGAGGGTATCGAGGGTTGTGCGGTCGAGGGGTGTGTTTGCGTCTGCGGGGACGTAGAGCGATGCCAGGTGTTCGTCGTGCTGGATTGCTGCGTACGAGAGGGTTTGGAGGGGCTCCGGGAAGGAGGTGAAGGTTTCTGTGGCGATGAACTGTGAGTAGCTTACGCGTTAGCTATGGAGCTTCATTGGTACTTGACTCAGGCAGAATCTGGAAAATATCAAGGCTCATGGATGTATACATCAACAAATTCAGCTAATTCCTCCGGATCGACTCGTTCAGGTAGCCCAGAGTCGGCCTCGGAGATCACTTCTTTGCGACCATTGCGCTTGGCCTTTGGTCGCCGTTTGCCGGCTTTCGGTTTCTCGGATCGGGCGACAATCGCGCTCGAGAGACATTCGCGGAAGACGCTATAGTTGTCATCGGAGATCATTGGATAGTATTATAGTCATGACCTTGGGCCTAGAGCTCATCGGGTAGCTCGTTGGCCTAAGTGGTGATGAAGAAGGTTGCCCCGCGACGGGAAGATTGACATTCATTGCTTCTTCTCCCTTGCTTCGGGAAGGTTGGAGAATAGAGAACATTGGAGATTCCACTGAAGCTACAGTTTAAACACGAATCCTGAATTTCTACAGCTTGTACCGTAGTGCTAGGCTCAATTCGAGTAGAGGATTATACTCGCGCCGATAAGGCTCATGAAAACTTGGCTTTAAAGTACGCTAAATTTCTTTCGAAAAGAACAACATCATTATAAAACGCCATGTATTCTTGTGTAAGGTTCAACTTGTATTCTCCTTCTCAGCCATCATTTGCCTTGTTTCATGTATGCCTTGATGTAAAATTGCGCAAAGAGGTAGATCAAGGGGATAATGTAGATGCTTGTGACGATAATGGTGAAAGCTTCCCCACTGTCACTCAAGCATGAGACTGCGCTTTCACTTGTCGACATCTTGATTTGCGAGCCCTTGCGAATATCATCATTGCTTTCACCCGAGTCTAACCCTGGCGTGGATCCATTGTTGATACTTTCGGCAGTCACATGCAATGGAACCTTGTAACTCATGAACAAGTATGTGTATCCCCAAATCCAGCCGACGAAGAATTGTGCAAGTTGAAGCTTTGTCAGGGTGCGTTTGAAGCCCACGGGAACATAAATACCGAGTGTTTGGATCGTAAAGTAAGTGTACTAAAAAAGCAGAGGTTATGGTATGTTAGCATAGCATCTTAGTGAGAAGCAAAAAGAGGAAGATCAAATTACCATCAACGTATGGATTGCCGAGTTCAAAACCACACCAATAGCACCCAAGGGCGACTCATATAGCACTGTTGCCCACCCACATATAATCACCCCAGCATGGTGGTATGTTTGCAACGTTGAGCTTTTCTTCCCTCGCGCAAGAATGATCAACGTATCTACAACTTCGTAGAACTTGCTCATATAAAAGAGCCAGCCGACATAGCTCCCTCCTGCTTCCCAGAGACTTTTGGAGATTGGTAGGACTAGAGTAGAATATATTGTCAGATGAATTTCTGTCATAAAAAGTGACGATAGTCGGCTTTATGATTGAAACCGTACCTCGATATGCATTGGAGTCCGTTTCACAGAGCAGTTCTGCCACATGAGCATAATAATTAGGACCTGCGTTTGCAACAGCCCCATTCCAAAGAGGAAATAGAATCGTGAAGAGCGAGCAAAAGGTCCATGCCGAAAATAGAGCCAGTAGTACGTTATGCGCCACAACGAAGGCCTTGAATGCGAAAGTTTTGGTGAAACGCCATGGCCGATATTGCCGACTAGCGTTGAATTGATTCAAGTAAAGAACCGTAGTGACATATATCGCCGTAAAAGTGAGGACAAATTTCATGTCCAGAGAAGTATAGAATAAACCAGTATCAATACGTATCCGCTGAAACAGCGAATTTGCCAATACATGCGAAGGCACGCTAGGCGGAGGCCGTGGTATCGATTTGTAAGGCTGGCTTGGAGGAAGACTGAAAAGCTTCAGAGACGGAAAGCCGAAGTTGATCGGACTATGAGCTGAGAAAATACCCATCTTGGTGGAGACCTCTCGGTTCAAAAAATGATCTTTATTGGAGGGGATATTCTCTACTCTATGCGACAAGGCTTTATATACTAAACAAGCTTATCAGAGCCCCTCATCGGAGAGGAGCCAGGTGAAAAAAGCAAACATACTTCATGATGTACGATGAGAGGCTCGCTGTCGTGTGATGTAGATCATGAAGAAATGTTTGTGCTATTGGTTTTCCCATGCTTTAGTCAATTCTGCAAGCAAGTTATGGACTATTGTGACTTGGCTTGCAGGGTCACGTAAATCTCTCAGGTAGATTTGTGTATAGATGGGAAGCTGAACTTGCTTCGCTACCCCGCTATACAACTCGAGCATACAACAACTGCAACTCTTATGTACTCCCATCACATATTTTACTTTTTCTCTATGATATCTCAGCCAGCCATGTTGCAGGCTATTGAAGTTTTGTGCGTGCATGAGTACATCGTGCTCGATCGAGATCGACGATCCGGAACTGAAGTGTCATGGTATGAGTTGAGAATATCACCTACGGCATATTGCTCGTCTAACGGTCGGCTATTTTGCCATACTTTGGTGTGTGACTGTGATGCGCTCGTATCACCTCGTTAAGCAAGACCCAGTCACACCTGGCAAACTTGTTCAGAGCCGGTTTGCTCCTTCCAATGTGTCTCAGCTGAGATATGTAGATCAATTCACACGATTGTCAAGGGCTGGTGGTTATATTGAATTCATAAGCCCTCGCACAGCAGTGCTGACATATAGCATAAGCCATTTTTTATCCAGATATTGAATCACGAAAAAAAATCGAGAATGGAGCAGCCTACTATAGAGCCATCGAGGCTCTTGCCTTCAAAGAAAATGAGCTATGTCTCCGACATGAATCATACGTTGTCAACGACAAGCAAAAGCTCAATTATCACCATCTTACGCTCGCTGAACTGGCCAAAGACGATCTTTCTCGTTGGCATTCCCTTAGCAGCTACAATTAGTCTGCACTGGATTCCTCTTCGTAAGGAAACCTTCTGGGTTGGGCTCGCCTGGGCCTATATTCGAGCGCTCACCGTTACCGCTGGTGTGTTTCCCCGACAATCATCTACATCCTGTAGCGTTTTTAAACAGACCTAACGAGACTTTTATAGGCTATCATCGCCTGTGGGCACATAGATCCTATTCAGCGAGCACGCCCCTCAAGATCATTTTTGCCATTATCGGCGCTGGTGCTGGCCAAGACACTATCAAGAAATGGTGTCGTGACCACCGAGCTCATCATCGCTACGTTGACACCGACAAAGATCCATATAGCATGTCGAAAGGATTCTTCCATGCCCACATAGGCTGGGTTTTATTCGAAAAGAGTGACCCCGTTCATGGTGTCCTGGCTACTGGCCGTGTGGATATCAGTGACCTTAGATCCGAACCCATCGTGATATGGCAGCGGAAGTATTATTTGATATTGTTGTTTCTTGCGGGCTACCTTGCCCCTACACTATACTGTGGTCTATTATATGATGATTATCTCGGGGGGTTCGTCTTCGCAGGCTGCATTGCGACGGCCCTGCAACAACAGGGCACGTTCTGCGTCAATTCGGTGGCTCATTGGTATGGGTCTCAACCTTATGCAACAGACAAAACCCCGAGAGATAACCCGGTGACCGGCTTGCTGACTCTTGGAGAGGGGTATCATAATTTCCATCATGAGTTCCCGATCGACTATCGGAATGGAGTTCGCTGGCATGACTTTGATCCAACCAAATGGGTGATCTGGCTGTGTTCTCAGTTCGGTCTGGCCACTAATCTACGACGTTTCCCACAGAATGAGATTGAAAAGGGGAGAATTCAGCGGAGAAGAGAGAAGTTGGATGAGGAAAGCGAGAAGGTGGATTGGGGCGTGCCGCTTGAAGAACTCCCGGTTATGGAATGGGAAGAATTCCAGCAGCAGGCAAGGACGGGATGCAATTTGATTGTCATAAGAGGAGCTGTACACGATGTTTCGGCATTTGTGAAGGAGCACCCCGGAGGTGCAGCAATGATTACGGGTGCAATAGGCAAGGATGCAACGGAGATGTTTGAAGGGGGCGTCTATGGCCATTCGAATGCAGCCTCCAATCTCTTAGATACTATGAGAATAGCGGCGATCAAGAATGAAGATAATGTGGATTAGAGACAGAGGATAGGAATGGATAACTCAGTTTCGGTTAAAGATAACTATACTACTACCAATGCATACTTTTGAATGGTTCAATGTTACAGCCTCGAAGAAGATCGTTCAAATCAACATATGCACTTTAACGAAAGTATCAGAACTGGAGAAGAAAAAAGAGGAGAAAAAAGATCATCCAAGAATAATCCAAATACATGGCCTTCGAGATTCTCCAGACAAAGCAGTTGATTCTCGGTTCTTCGGGCTCAAATGGATCGATATCCATTGCCCCTCGTCAAGATCGTCACAATTGAGGCTGCCTGTCGATAATTCTCTCTTCCAAAAAAAACTAAGATACTGGGCTTGAGGATGTGCAGCTCGCTGCATTCTCATCACATCGGTCTGACATACTGGATTTGACACGGAGGATTGAAGATGATATGGTGTCACTTGATGCCATCCACCTGCATATCAGCCCCATCGCCGTCACAAAGAACGAGAACGAGAGTTCGGCTATAAGACTAGGCACATATTGATCATTTGAGTTTTGAGTTGCAGGAGTCCGATCTACATGCATTTCAGCTAGCCCACGAACTCTTTGCTTTTTGCATGTGATGTTTCACTTTGGGTTGTAAGATGCAGCTGATAATGCAGAAAAAGTTGCATCCCGAAATGAAGCAGTGATCGTCGTTCTTGCATCACTTTCATGTCGAGGGCTTCGGAGTCACCTCTGCCACCTCTACATACAATGCCTTGTTTTCTTCGTGTTTGAGCATTCCTCTTTAGGCTATTGAAATGGGTACTGCATCTTCTGAGTTCCGTATCATGCCCAGTGTGCATTAAGAAACTTACACCTGCTCAACGAAGTTATCACCTCGAGCTGCAGAAAACGTGTTGTCAGGCATCATCTGCTGAATACAGATCCTATTTCTACCTAGACACATCTCGACCTCTATCGCGGCCTATGTCAAGGCATTTTGTGGACAACCACCCTGATCACCACTAGCTATCAGCCGCTCTCACGGAGTTGGTAAAAAAGTCTCAATTATTTTTTGCCTCGTGAAATGGAGCTCGTGAACACTGCCGCATGCCTCCTCGGGGTTGCCGGTGCTTTTTGCCTCTTTATTGCCATAAATCGCCTCGCCTTCCACCCTTTAGCCAATTTTCCCGGGCCACGTCTAGCTGCAATAACTCGCTGGTATGAAGCATACTTCGACGTCTTGCGTGGAGGGCAGTTTATGTATGAGATTCAGCGGCTACATAAAATTTACGGGCCTGTCGTGCGCATTGGTCCTAACGAGGTTCATGTTAATGACCCCGACTTTTACGACACCTTGTATGCAGGACCAACTCGACATCGCGATAAAGACCCGTGGTTTCTATCTTCAATTGCACCGGGCATGTCATTCGCCGCGAGTAACCATGACCATCATCGTGCCCGGCGTGGCGGCTTGAGCCCTTTCTTTTCTAAGGCAGCCGTCAGAGGATGGGAACCAGTGATTCATGAAAATATAGGACTTTTGTGTCAACATTTCCGACAAGCACAAGGAACTGGCCAACTATTAGAATTACATACATGCTTTGTCAATTTCGCCGTTGACACTGTCTCTCAGTACGTGTTTGGCAAGGACTCCGGGTTCGACACACTAAAGGAACCCAAACTTGGGGAGAAATGGAAGAAGGGAGTCAATGGTATATTCGAGCTACTTTTGCTTGTTCGTCATGTTCCTTGGATGTATTTCTTCTCCAGAATTCTTCCCGTGTGGTTCTCGAGTTTATTCTTTCCCAAATTCGGCCATGCTGCTGCCATTGAGCGGGTAGGCATATCTCTATTTCCCGAACGTAGACAGCAGGAATATGGTGGTGCTGAATCCAAATCGCTTCGTAGGACATTGAAAAACACACTCGAAAAGTCTACAATAGTCATAGTGTCACCCAAACTTCCATCATCGACCATCTTTTACGCAACGACAAACTTCCGCCCGTCGAGCGCACCTTGGCGCGGCTGACTGACGAGGCCAAGTTCCTACTAGTAGCAGGCACTGATGCGCCCTCTCAGGTAATGGCAATTACAATGTATCACGTTCTAAGAAATTTGACAATCTACAACTTGCTCCAAACGGAGCTGCAGGCTGCTTTACCTAATGCGAGTGTGGATGCTTCTTGGAGCGATCTCGAGCGGTTGCCCTATCTTGTCAGTCTATTTCGGTCAACTTTATGGCAAAGAACTAATCAAAGCTAGACTGCGGTGATTTCAGAAGGCTTAAGGCTTTCTGCGGTAGTGACTTCACGACTGCCTCGCATTGCCCCGGACGAGGATTTGATCTGCCACGGCTGGAGGGTTCCCGCAGGCGTACGCCTCCCTTCATCAAGCAGGTTATGGAATGACTACTAATCATTGAGCTCCGTTCTATTGTAGACTTCTATCAGCATGTCCAATCATTTCGTCCTCCGCGATGCCACCATCTTCCCTGGCCCCTCAACCTTTCATCCTGAACGGTGGTTGTCATCATCATCCACCTTGAGCCGATATCTCGTGCCATTTTCAAAAGGCAGTCAGGGCTGCTTGGGGCCGAAGTAGGTCATCCACATAGTCAAACACATTGGAGTATGATACACATTGACTGACCCCACCAGCATGGCTCACTCCTGGCTCTATATAGGGCTTGCTACTCTTCTGCGCCGGTTCAAGTTGGAACTCGTTGACACGGATGAAAGCAACGTGACTATTGTTCGCGATTGTTTCAATGGGCAAACACCCGCTGGTAAAAATCGCATATTAGTGAAAATTTGTTAGAAAGTACCTAATTAAGAAAGGCAGAAGAAGTGGATGAAGGGTTCCATCATGAAGCCTAGAGTGGCAGTTTCAAAGTCTGTATCTCAAGACTAGAGGGAAAGCTATCCACATTGGTATCTTCTCTTCTAAATGATCTGTCCCAAGTTCTTTCGGATCATTCTTTTTAAGGTTCAAGGTGCGATTTCTGGGATTGTCCTTTGACGCGTCTCCGAGTGTAGGTGCCACTACAGTATATATGTCTGTAAGGGCGAATAAAAACTAACAACAACCTTACGGATTACATGTGGAGCCCCAGGTCCAGCCTCAAGCTAATGGAAGACTGACATCATCCTCGATGTAGTTATGATGACATCATCTGCTGCTTTGGCAATTATCACAGTCTCTATTCGAAGGAGAAGATTCTGATAGGAAAACCAAAGACAGAATATTTTCATCCCATCGCTACCTATAATAAAGACTGATCTCCGAGACTGCTTACTGTTGTTTCGAGGTGATTGTACCGAGGGATTGAACGCGGGGTCAAGTAAGAATCTCTCCTGAAATAGCCTTCCGGCCGGGCATCTATCGCCGGCAATCAACCTTCACCACTGCTGGATAATCAACATGGCAGACAAGATAGTCGTGGCATTCGACCTTTATGGCACTTTGTTGTCAACAGACTCCATTGCCAACCACCTAGCGAACCATTTCGGGACTACCAAGGCCCAGGCCATCTCCGCACTCTGGCGGAGGTACCAGCTCGAATATACATGGCGACTCAACAGCATGGGTAAGGACCATCTGCTTTAATGTGCACAGCGCAATGGCTGACAATCTTTAGAGCGCTACGAGGATTTCTCCAGCGTCACTCGGAATGCATTGCTTCATGCGGTGGCCGAGAGCAACGAGCAGTTGGGCGACAGCGAGATCGCCAGTCTGATGGAAGCCTACGATAGCCTGTCTACATTTCCCGACGTGAACCCAGCCCTGGGCCGAATTGCAGCCGATCCTACTATCCACGCTGTGGTATTTTCCAATGGATCGAGATCAATGGTCTCCAACTCGGTTTTACGATCAAGAGATCTTGCTCCTTATGCCAGTGTGTTCCAAGACCTGATTACCGTCGACGAGGTCCAGCGGTACAAGCCATCGCGAGCTAGCTATCAACACCTTGCCGAGAAAGTCGGAAAGCAGCCATCGGAGATGAACGAGGTGTGGCTCATCAGCGGCAACCCGTTCGACGTTGTGGGCGCGCGTAGCATGGGGATGAACGCGATCTGGGTTGATCGGGCTGGGAAGGGATGGCAGGATGCTGCTGTGCCAGATCTACTGCCCTCGTCCATTGTACGCAGCCTGGAGCATATTGTAGACAAGATCAAGGGCCGTCGCGAGTGACGAGAGAGAAATCCAAACTGGTTGAAGAGGAATCACTCAAGAGCCGAAGGGGGAAAAGGAATGTACAGCTGAAGAAATATTTCCAAACACTCCACGTATTGAGAAGAATTCGGGGTAAGCCAGCAATAAATTATTCTATCCTCCCATTTCCCCTCGAAGAACCCATTGCAAGGTGGATTCCAGAGTGAATAGGGAGGAATTCAGTTTATGTATGGAAAAGAAAAGAGAAAGCGCTGGGAGCGAAAATTTTGGGAGAAAAAGGGAATTCGGCTGACAGGTGACTAAGCAACACGTGACTATCACAGAGTGGATCACTGGACCTCGGGCTTAGGGAGGATCCGCTCTTATCGATAAGCAAAGCTCTGTTGCCTTTTGGAGTCGCACTCTTTCCTTCTTCGCCGAGCTTCACTCTTTTGTGTATACTGCAATACTGCAGACTGCAAGTAGCCTGCAAGCATCATGCCGCAAATGTGGGACCCAACTCGAGCAGCGTGGCTTTACCCGCTTCGGGTATGTGTTGATCCTACAAATTCCTGATTCTGTTACAGTAGGCAGGCGGATAGTTACTGACTGGAGATGATGGACAGGGCATCTACTACTTTGCAAGCCATCGATTCCTCTGGCCCTTGTTCAAGGCCAGGCTGGTGCCCATCGTCCTCCTGTCGTCCTTCGTCTATTTCCTCCTCTTTTTCTTCACCTATCTACCACAGGTAGCATTCCTTGCTATCTTCCAAGGTGTCGGAGCATGGGTGAATGGTGCATTCCTCGTCCTGGGTGAAGGTGCGGCGATCGTGGCTGCCTTATTCGAGGCCTTCTTCGTGGATGAAACACTGGTCGATATATTCGACTCAGTCCTGGTGAATGAAGGACAAGAGGAGCTCGTGCTCGCCTCACGGGTCATCTATCCGGAGGCCGGTGACCCAGGGAGTCGTCTTGGGACCCCGACAACTAGCGCCGTGTATTCACCATTCTCTTTCCGGCAAATTCTCGAGTTCATCTTGCTGCTTCCACTCAATTTCATCCCGGTCGCCGGTACACCCATGTTCCTGATCTTGACAGGGTACCGCGCAGGGCCGTTCCACCACTGGCGGTACTTCCAACTGCTGGATTTCACGAAGCAGGAGCGTAAGGCGAGCATCCGTCGTCGACAGCTGCAGTACACCACGTAAGTATCAGAACTCAAACTTCGATCATGAACAATTGATCTAACCAGAATAGGTTTGGAACGGTCGCCCTGATCTTACAGCTCATCCCCCCGTTCTCCATGCTCTTCTTGATGACAACCGCCACAGGTGCCGCATTGTGGGCCTCAGATCTCGAGCGCAAACGACAGTTGGCTAGTCAGCGACCCAATAGACTGGGAGACCGGTATCGTGACGATTTCACAGTATAAGACAGACAGACATAGCGTTGTTGTTTCAGCTTGGACCCCTTTTCTCGTTTTTCTTCTCTCTTCTCAGAAATGGGTCTTCTACGGACGAACGGAGTTGTTTTGTAGAGCGCCCCTTAATATATGCAATGCATGAACCCAGACTTTTTTCAATCGTGGACCCCGGGTTTGTGTTGCCAATATGGGACAAACCCACAAGACGTAGAATGAGCCCAATCAGAAGGAACCGCGGCGCATTTGACTTCGCGCTCTCCTCAGTCTCCTTGGATGCGCGCACGTGACTAGGCGCCGCCATCCGAGGCCAACTTGCGACGCTTGCCGCCATGGTTTCTGCACTGTTAATGACCCTGGCCAGTGAGATCTCATGTGAGAAATTCTGGTCTGACCTGTCGCTGGCTTCGTAGTATTTTACCAAGCCAATTGCTCCCTGGGTCTGGGGAACATCCCCATCGCTTAAACTGGCCTGTGCCGCGGCTCAACCGCTTCTCGCGCGGAACACAAGCCGTGAAAAAAGGGTCCCCAATTGCGTGGCGCGCTAAATTGAGCGGGGCAGCATCTCGCTACTAACAATATCTTCGGAGTGCGCTCCGGTCTTTGCACTGTTGACAGTTCTCTGGTGCAAGTGGTCAAGGAGGTCGATCAAGAGTTCACCCCGCAGTGCGTGGACGGGACCCTTGAGTATCGAAGACGTTCTTGCCATTAATGAATGCATCGATAATGGCTATGCCCTGACATTCCCGAAGCCCGGTCATGTCTGCAACGCCCTGCAACTTTCACGGATGGACCACAAAACGAGGCTGCGAAAGGCCTGCGATGCCTGCAGTATTCGTAAAGTAAAGGTTGGTCCTTGAACCTTCGTCTGATTTAATTGTTTGACTACTAACACCCTGTCAAGTGTGATAACAGTGGGCCACCTTGTCGGTCCTGCGCTAGCTTGGATATTCCTTGCACCTATGAGAGGCCAAGCAGACGTCGTGGGCCGCCCAATCGCCATGCGGAGGCTCTGAAGAAGCAAAAGCTTGAGTCTCCGTCAGCAGACGCATCGCCAGGGAGTATCACAGACTACCCGCAGGCGAGCACGCCTAAGGCTTCTTCCTATGCATCAACCATCCCCCAACCAACGCCATTCGCCTTCTCAGCAGAAGCTATCTGCTCGCTGCATACCGTGCAGTTGTTACTCGATGACTTTTTTACTTACATCCACCCCTTGGTTCCCATCCCCCACGAACCTTCTTTTCGCGCGGCGTTTGAGCGCCGCGAAGATGCCACTAGTGGTACATTCCTGGCCCTGCTGGCCTCTATGATCGGATTCCTGGTTGCATCCTTTCCGAGACGGCCAAAGCTTCGTCTCAACACAGAGGCAGAACGCTCCGCATTTCCAAACTCCATAGCTCTGGTCAAGCGGTGCCATGAAGTTGCCATCCAGGCTCGAGGTACCGGATATCTCGATCGCAATGCAACGGTATACGACGCAGCCATCAGCTATTTTCTGGGTGTCTGCTCTGGCTACATTTATAGCATGCGGCGTTGTCGTACTTACCTCGCGGAGTGTCGCACTATGCTTCAGGTTTATGACCTCTGTCGCTCGCCAAAAAATCTGCCATCTACCGGATTGCTAAGCGCGAGCAGTGCTATGTCAGTTGACCAGCCTGTTGCAAGCTTAACGGAAAGCAATAAAGTCGACTTGATCACGCAAGAGCTAGGAAGGCGACTTTTCTACGTCTCCCTAGTTGGGTATCAGACTCTGCATCAAATTGGATCTCTAGATTACAGGGTTCACATAGCCCCAGAAACTCCAACAGACCGGTATCCACCACTCCCGCTGGAGGTGGATGATGAGTTCATCTTCACAACCCACGTCAACCTGCAGCCAACTGGCCGAGTATCTCAACTAGTCGGGTTCAATGCAAACGTGCGGATCTACAGCTCCTACAACTCTATATTAGCGTGGGAACTCGCTTTCGGCAGCGGCCGGGTATTCGATTGGGAACACCAACGCTCAACACTATGGGAGTGTCTCGAAAAGACCAAATCCGCATTGCTCGAAACCCCTCCCGAGCTTTCTCTCCTTCATCCAAAAAGAAACCCATCTGCGTTCATGTCTGAGGATGGCTCCGTGTTCAGTTATCCGGATGATCATATTCATCAAGAGCGTCGCGCAATTCAGTACGAAATACAGAAGGCCAATATCTACGCAAGCCAGTTGTGCACAAGGTCATATCTGGTTGATAAGTATTGGAACCTGTTTGAGATATTCAGCAAGTATGGGAACTCAGATCGAGTGCCAGCTGCAAACTCTATTGCGCCGCAAATCAAGATGGAGAATTCATCGGATGCACAAGATGGGACTACTGCCACCTCGTCTCAGAATACATCAGCTATGCATCATGCGCAAACAGATTACATCGGTCGCATGATGGCAGAAGAGCGCAAACTGGTCATCAAAGACTTGTTCGTGCTCCTTCGAACCGTCAACGAAGTCAATATGGAACCCAATGGTGCCAGCATAGTACGTGAAAGCTCTTCCGTTCTTTCCCCACAATCTTGTTCATTTGACTAACCATTACGCTTAGACAACCAAAATTCGCCAAGTAGCATCCACCCTCCTCAACATGCCCAGCCACCACCCAGCATCGAAATCACCAGCCGCCCCCGACGAGCCCTCGCCAAAGTCACACCCACCCGAGACAACAACCACCTCCTTATCAGGTCTGCACGTTCTCACAGCCGCCGAAGCAGAATCCTATCTCCACGCTTTCATCGATACCCTCGTTAGGCTGGAAGGCCATTCATCTGCGACGACCGATTCTAGCAGCAACGCCGAAGGTGTGAGCCCACGCACGAATGGACGAGCCATGAGTTACCTCAGTGACTATGAGCGTGATCAGGAGGAATTGAGCCAGTGGGCGAACTTGAGAGAGTATCAGCAAAAGTTTGCTGAGGCAGGGGGTGTTTTGTCGGAGCTGTAGGATAGAAAGTTTCAAGATTACCTTGTGATTCTCACGATCAACCTAATTCTCGATTCTTTAATACGAAACGCCCGCTCCAATTTCGATTTGAACTTGATAATACCATGTATCAATCTATAACTGTGACGCTGAGTATTCCACTTTTCCTGATGATGGAAATCGATAGGCCTGTCCAATGCTTTATCAATCGCACTGCTAATGCTTCTACATAATCGCCACTGATCTTCATCATGGGGCGATAAAAATGAGTGTCTACTGTAGGAGCTTATCCCGCCCCCAATCAAAGGTAGCGATCAACAAGTTTCAGACTACTCAGCCTCCACTGGGGTTTGTACAGGTGGTCGCTGTGGGGCCGCAATAGAAGTGAAATGTAAGCATTAAATGGCTAACATATGAAGATCTCCACACAAGGCAATTTGTGCGACACTTGTTAAGGAAACTTAACCAGACTGATAGACGACACGCCCCCAACCCGGGGGTCCTACGCATAACCCGTAAGCTGAGGAGATCAAGCTATAGGGGGCCAAATGTATAACAGGATATAAGATCAAGCCAGAAGCATTCTCTCTTGTCCTGATTGAATTCAAATTCCCAAATAATCAAACATACAACCCTGCAAACCTTCCATTAAACCATCATGTCCAACTCTCCCTCCTAAGCACCGCCCTCTTCGCCAGCGTGGCATACTGCGGCACCATGACATTTCTCCGCAGCGGCTCAAATTGCGTCCTCGCATTATCCGATTACTACTCCTGCGGTGAGACGTCAACGCCAATTGGAGTTTAAAACTCGGCGAAGAACTCTTGCAGTGGTAAGTGTGGTTAATCAATCATATGGTAGTGGCTGTGGAGAAGTTTGGTCATTAACGTGGTATCGCGATATAGCACCTCCCGGTTCTTCTACCGGCTACGGTTCTGTCTGTGGTACGAATATTGAGGTTTACTATGAGGGTAATGAGGCCTGGTATCCGCCGGGTTATGTGATTAGCCATCTGGATGGGCGGGGAGCTTTGGCGTTGAGTCTTGATAAGGTGGGGACGCCGCAGCAAGTTTAGATGTTGGGGAAGATGCTTGTTGCTTTTCCCGGTTGTATCGATGGCGCTGAATAGTGCCTGGCTCACCTATATGATCTGTGTCGCTATGTTGTATTCGAAAAAAGAGGAGTTGTACTGTGGCTTTTATACAATGTGTGATCATTTTGCGGTACTGGAGATTGATTTTGGTAAAGCGAAAAAAAAAAGAAGTAATTACGGCAGTGTTAGGTAAATTTTCAAAACAAGCATCCTCCAATGACAGAAAGGAAATTCAGAATACAGTATCACTTATCACACAGATCAAAGAACCCTCCAGCCTCTAACTGACAACTTGAATGCGAATCGCAGTCGCAGTGGTCGTCACAGTCTCCGTGCTAGTCTCCTTCCACGACGTCACTGTCTCGGTCTTTGTTTCTTTCCAGGATGTCACGGTGTGATACTTGGTGACAAATATGATACCCGAGGAAGGAGTCACGGGGATAACGGTCAACACGCCTGAGCCATTGGCTGGATCAGCGATGGTCGTCGAGCCCTTGGGAGCAGCCTCTGCAGCCAGCGTTGTTTGTGGCTCAGCGGTAGTCTGATGGATGGACGATGTATGAGGCTCAATCGTGGTGGTTGAGGCTGTGACGGTTATTGTTGGGCCAGACTGGGTTACGGTCACACTCTGCGTCTCTGTAGCATGAATCGTGTATGTCATGGTTACTTCGGGCTGACTTGAGCTGGACGTCGTTTCCGTAGGCTGAGTGGAGGTAGATTGTGTGGAAGTCGTCTCAACTTCTGGAGCCGACGAAGTTGGCTGTGCAACTGTGGAAGTCGAGAAAGCGGCCGTAGCACCTTTGGAGACATAGACTACAACTGGTTGTGTGACAATGGGTGCAGAATGACGAGTTGTCGAAGTTGAGACTGCTTCAGATGAAGTAGGTTGTGTCTCTACCACCGAGGATGCCGAGCCGACTGGACTATTTGACTGGCCCGTTGTAGGTGGCGTATTGGAGGACGGGATCTCAGTGGAACTGGTGGTAGTGGTGGTAGTGGTTGAATCCGAGAGTGTACCAATAATCCCAACACTTGCGCTTGTTGTCTGCACAGCTGGAGTGCTGCTGGGAGTAGTAGCTGCTACTGATACTGCGGACGAGGCAGACGTAGTGACAGGAGGTGTTGATGTAGAGTTTGCCTTCGACACAAAAGCCACTCCACTCGAACTGGATGATTGGACTGAATTTGCTGCATATGAATTCGTGACACCCGCTCCAGCCCCAAGGGTGGCTACAAGGCCACCAAACGTGGAGCGAGCAGAGCCAGTATTCGTATAGACTGGGATGTGTTGTCGTGAATCACTACTGTGCGTAGTGGAGGCTGCAACCGGGGTTGAAGATGGCACAACAGTGGTCTTGGGGGAGGTTGGGGACTGGCTGGTAGAGGGACTCGGCAAAAGTGAGGATGAACTTGTCTCCGGCGAGGTAGAACCCTGGGAGCTTGTTGGGCTTGGGACTAACGGGGTCGAACTAGCAGCCTTGCTTGAGGATTGAGTAGCAGAAGCAGTAAGCGCAGAAGATGAAGTCACAGCACTTGTTTGGACTGGTGTGGGCGATGTAGTATCGTTAGCCGCGGACAAAGACAAGCTAGCTGGTATCGCGGTTGAAAGAGAGGCTTCCGCTGAGGTTGTCGATGTATCAAGCGTCGAAAAAGACCCAGTAATAGCAATTGAGACTGATCTCGATGAGCGGATCGTTTCATATGATGAAGATGAAGAGGGGATGAGAGAGGGCACTAGAGTAGAAGTGTGTGTAGATGCAGTAGGTGTAGAGGACGACGTAGAAGATTGGATGATTGAAGAGGTAGACGAGGATGTAGTAGCCGCTTCAGAGGTAAGCGTAGAAGCGGAACTGGGAGTGTGGATCGAACTAGATGTTGGTGAAGCAGAGGCTGGTTCAGTAGAGGAAGGCGATGCAGTCGAGCTCGCCTGCTCACTAGCAGTTGATGAAACCGCATTCCCGAACACTGCCGGCGCAAAAGTAGAACTCGAGGCAGTAGAAGCCGTTGAAGACGAAGATGCCGTGGATGACAAAGATACCGTAGAAGAGGCTTCGCCAGTAGCAGACGTCAATAGCCACGAGGGTGTAACAGGGATAACAGTTATTCCCCCATCACCTTCATTATTTCCGCCGTCCTTCCGAAGAGCAGCAGGCGTTTCAACTACGGTAGAGGCAGTCGATAACCCGGTATTGGTCGCCAGCAAGGTACTAGACGAGGCAGGTTCCTGGCTTGGAGCAAGCGAGCGTGCAATCGGACCAGCCGAGCACGAGCAGGCCAGAGCCAGGAGGGCTGCGAAATGGGTGAGCAGCATATTGATCGACGAGTCTGAATAGGGTCAGATCAAATGAGCGAGTGGAGCAGAATGAAAAAAATATTGTCGAGCAGAGTAGGTAGGCCAGAAACGAGAAAGAAAGAGATTGAGAATGATCAAAAGTGATATGAGCGACAGAGGTAGTGAAATGCAATCAGTAGCAGGTAGAGAAGGGCAGTATGACCAGTCAGGCAGTTAGGCATAAGGCAAATCAAGAGAGAATTCAAAGGAATGATCCTATTCAATAGCGGTATAGGTAATATCGAAGACTGATCCAGGCAGAAGTCAGTGTATAGCGAAAGGCAGAGATGAAAGAGAGACGATGAAGGCAACAGCCACGCAGAAGGCAGAACAAAAGAAAGAGGCAACTTGAGACAACAAGAAAAGGAAGTTAGAAGACCAAACAGAAGAGAAAAGAAGAAAACCATCCATCCTCGAGGCATTGGGCCGATGTCGCCTATTATGAACCAGCACCTGTCATCCTGTCAAGCGCATTGTTTTGGCATGGCCCGGTCCAGCCAGTTCCATTTCCCTCAACCACCCGTCATTGTCAGGGGTCAGAGTGGAACGATGAGGTTTCAGTCTCGGCGAGAATAGAACCTGGTAGAGGAATGAAAGAAAGCAGACGAAGAGAAAGAGACAGGCAGATGGCGCGCGCGACACAAAGCGCCGTTGCAGTTGACGCCGGGAGGGAAATCTGGATGCTGATTGGTGGAGGGAGAGGAGTAGTGGGTCTACAACAAACAGCTCCAGACAGCCAGGATGAAGATGTGATTGGATGCAATTCAATTAAAATTAGAACCTGCAGCTAGGAGGCTGGACTATTCGGAGCCTCTCTGGGTTCTTTATTAATCTGCAGAACTTGATCGAAGACTCAGAGGTTATTATGGGTTACTTTCGTGATCTTCCATTGTCTCCATGTCGACGCCACACAGTTAGGGCTAAGTCCAATAATCATCAACACTCTCCTACTTCCATAATCATCACGACGATACAATAATATCGAGATTATTACCAATGCTGGCATCCAATACCCAAGCAAGCTTCTCCAAAACACGGTACTAGGCCTTCACGGTAAACGTTCCCCCATTCCCCTCAAACGACGAGATCTGACCGAGCACATTCTTCGAATCTCCATAGTAATGCATCCGGTACGTGCCACTCTGTACGGGATTCGGATCATCCACACTGTAGTAGTCATCCTCAATCTGCCACTGCAGAGTGACCTCGCTGTAACCAAGGACGGTGTTCGTGCGTTTCCAGTTAAACACTAAATTCCAGTCGCGGTCATTCCGGACAACCTCCCAGCTCCCAGAGTCCATTTGTCGCTCTATGGCCGCATAGGTAGACTCCTGGTGGAGATTGTTGCGCGGATTAGCGCCGACAAAGGTCGTGTTGACATAGTCACCGGGTCCGTAGGTCTTTTGTGCGGGGTTAGACACGACGTCGCCATAAGACTTGCCGATCGGAGCATTGTCGTAGACCACACCTGTGATAAAGCTGAGTGAGTTATTGGTATTAATGGGGGGACTTGGGCCCGTCGGGATCGTTGGTAGCTTGGCGATGTCAGAGGCACTCCCGAGATAGGGGAGGTATGTGAGGGTGAGATTAATGTAGGCGGCAAGAGTGCTAGGACCATAGAGGGTGGAGGCACCCTCGTAGCGCTGAATGTTGTACTCCTCCTCAGTTGTGACATAGTGCGCGTAACTATTCGAGGGAGCGCCAAGCACGACCTGTGGGTTTGACACTGAGAGCGTGTCCTGAGCCGCTTGCGCGATGGCCGCTTTCCAGCGACGCCCAGACATCGTCGTGGCTTCACTTGTAGACACGATGATAAAGAGCTGGCCAACTCGTAGGACCTGGATATCCACGATATCGGCAGCCCAGGCATAGGGTTCGGTCAGAGTTCCCACATCAAGGAGGATGTCTTTGGCTCCTTGGCACTTTTCTTGCTCTTCGGTAGGCTGATGGATAAATGCCCGAGCGACCTTCCACAACGGATTCTCCGTAGCCGGACCGCTCGCATTCTGCGTGAAGTCGAAAGCGCCCGGCCCATCCGTCGTTCCGGCAGCGAAAGAGTATCCCAGTGCAGCAGGACACGTCTTCAAAGAGCTGCCATTGAATGGTGACGGGAAGGTGTAGCCGTTCATATCCTGGTACACATGGAACGAGCGAACGTCTGAGCTACCGGTTAGGGCAGTGCCGGTGCTCCCAGAGCTTAGCTGTCCATAGAGGGTCTTGGCTGCTGCATACTGACGTTTGCCAATTTCGAAGCAGCTCTTTGCACCGTTATCCTTCTCACGGAAGAAGGGACCCCGACCATGACAGGCCTCGTTCGTACCTGTAGCACGACTAGAAAGCCCACTGGAAAGATCTCTCGAGCGACGTGTAGAAGAGCCACTGCAAGTGCTATCTGAGTAGGTGCACATTACATTTGATCCATCCTCGCACCACGCACCGTCGATGTTCGGGCTCGTATCGCCAACATTGGATTGTGAGAATCCGATGACGGCGCCATCGGCAAAGCGCGGGTCATTCTCCACACTACGTTCAAAGAGATATGCTGCGACTCCCTTGTTGTCACCAGTGACGATGGTGTTGTTGTTGTACATGGACGTGCCATGAACTGGGAACCAGGTCAACACAGCCGTAGTCTTGTTGTCGGACTCGCGGTCGAAGCGCAAGAGAGTGAGCGTTTTGTCCACATTGGCCGAGTACTTGGCTTTTTCTTCCTCGGGGTTATGGTCATAAGAGTAGGGGCTGCGGTTGATGTTGGCATCTTCCAGATCGATTGAACCGAACGAGAGACGTCCGGGAGCCAGACTCTCGTGTGCACGCTTAATGGACAAGATAGTGCCATCTACAATTGCTTGATAGCTCTGCTTGTCAAATCCCTTGGTCGGGATCTGCGGCAGCAAGTAGTTCATCCAGGCACCAGGGCCAGAGTGGGAGTGTGTCCCGGTCAGCGCGACGTTGTGCTCGCCATAGCGCGCATAGTCACCGCCAAGCGCAGTGAGTCCCTGCAGGACGCCATGCCTCACCGCGGTATCGCCGGCAAGCGTGTCGAGAACCAGATAAATGAATGTGTCCTCAGGGTTGTTGGGGTCTGCGAAGATGAAGGCACGAGAGTAGATTCTCTGCCGCAGACCCGTACCGAGTTGGTCTAGACTGGCATAGCCGTTGAAGTCTACTTCGACAACAGGGCTAGAATGCTATCTTAGCGAGAGATCCACAAAGTATGTAGATAAGTCATATCGAACTATACCCAGTAACGTCTGCCTTGCCGGCGCCCACGAGGAATAGACCATCATCTGTCGCTGCACCTGCTCTGTTTCTCCACTGATTGAGGTTTTTGTTGAAGCTCGATACAGGTACTTGATCCGCGTGCTGCATCACGGCAATCAACTGCATGAATACCAAGAAGGTCACGGCAACTGCGCCAAAGGCAGCGCCAAGCCGAAGATTCGCCATATTGTATGTTGAGATGAAGTACTTATAACCTAGAACATCAGGCACGCGACAAGTCCACAGCTCCTCTCAAACGGTAGATGTCTGAGAGATTATCAGTGTTAAAGCAGGATAAACAACCGAGGCCAGGACGACGTGCGAGTACTTAAGAACCAGAGTGATAGGCTCGGAGGCACGGAAAGCCCATGATCAGGGAAGCAATCAGAGGATGTAGAAGATCATTGCCCAGACTTGGCGCAGGTAAGCCTTCGGAGCTGGACCCTAGTGAAGATAGTGGGAATGGATTGCAGGAGAGGGGAGAGTCGCATCCCGCTAAGCGATGATGGGCGTGTGATGAGTGACGAAGGAGGAGCGACAGGGCTCGGGGGATCGTCCGGCATGGGAACCCTTTTCACATTCCGCGTGCCCAACTGGGTTTAGATGATTAGAATATCAGACTATACATCGCTACAAGACCTTGCTTTTTTATCAGCTTCCCCGCTCGGAGATGTATTTGATTCCGATATTTGACATATGCATGGTAGCTGATGTATGTACATAAGTCTCGACTCCGATGCCGACGCTCTTTTTGGAGTAAGTCGGGTATGACAGGTAGACTTCTCGCTTAACTTGGATCAGCGCTGTACTCAGGTACCGACACGATCCTGTTCGAGGCCATGATCATCAAGGTTACACCGCTGTCTGTTCGATCATCTGTCATCGCGTGCCATTTTGCTAGCCAGCCACGGGCTGTAAGGCGATAGTCCGTCGGAGGTCCAGTTGCGGCGGGGAAACTCCAAATCAAGTTATCAACACCAGTCAATGTAAGGGGAGTCACATGACCTCATGGGTTAAGGGACCCTCACCGCCTTGGTCGTGATCCTGGCATTTCCACCAGCTTCAGATTTCAGATCTCATCCCAGTCTTTACGAACAGCTATTACCACCCACAATTCTCAAAATGTCTCTCATCAATGAAGTCCACGACTCTCTACCCTGTACGCTACTCTACCCAGTCAATTATCACATTCCAGCCATGCTAACCCCCACCAGACATCGACGCCGAGCCCTCAGCCGTCGCGCGCCAAAAAGCTCAACAGCTCATCAACGCCGAGCTCGCCCCAGAACACTCTTCAACCCTCCACCCATCCATCCCCGCCAGTCCAGAATCCAAATTCTCCCCCTTCATCCAACACGAGCTCGAGCGCAAAGCCACGGGAGCTCCCCTCACGGGCGGCATCGACCTAACCCGCTACGAAGCCCCAGAACCACCAACCCGGAATTCCGACACCGAGCCCCCGAACCTGCCCGAGTGGCGCGAAACTCTGCAAAAGGCCTACACCTCCAGCTCACACCTGAACAAGCGACATGAGAATCTCGCGCTGCTGGAGGAGCACGGCAAGAACGCGTGGCTGATCGGTAACTCCCAGCTGGAAGAGATTCTGCGTGGTATGGAGAAGGAATTGGCGGATACTAAGAGCGCCTCGGAGGAGGTCAACAAGCAGCGCAAGATTGCGCAGGATGCGAGCGCCGGCGAGCTGACTAGCCTTGAGGAGACATGGAAGCGTGGCGTTGGAGCGGTGCTGGATGTCGAGTTGGCGTCTGAGGGCTTGCGGATGCAGATTCTGGAGCAAAGGCGCTTGGCGGCGCAGCAGCAGGCGCGGTAAGCGTCTTGACACGAGGACTAGTTTTA
The DNA here is from genome assembly GCA_023626575.1 of Penicillium sp. PF1803. Classification (NCBI taxonomy): domain Eukaryota; kingdom Fungi; phylum Ascomycota; class Eurotiomycetes; order Eurotiales; family Aspergillaceae; genus Penicillium; species Penicillium sp. PF1803. Next base: position 231,227 of record JAMAGZ010000039.1, read on the forward strand.
CTTCCTTCACTGCTTCACGGCAAGTTGGGTGCTCTGTTCGAGGCTCGGTGTCACTGCGCGACGTGAGAGCTTTTCTCAATCCGTTATGGACAGTTCCATGAGGTTTGGCCTGTGAGACACTTCTGCACTCGACATTTCTATCGGTGGGCTTGCTGTGCAGCATCATTGTCGTCCCAGGGTATCATCGCGCAACGCAACTGAGCTGTTGTCGATGACCCTTTCTCTTCTGGGGATACACAATTCTTGCCCAAGTGCACGCACGCGACTGTCGCGTGCTAACCGGCATATCACGTTGCTGCTACTCGATCTCATGTCTCGCCAATCAAGGAGATCGGAATTCCTCCGGTGGTGAATCCTAGCCTTCGCGCGCATTGGAAAATCATGACTCGGCAGCATAATTTTATGCGGAACCCCGAGGCCTTTGTGGTCAAGAGACCACAAGAGTCTTGGCTGACTTTTCTCCTGCACCATCAAGCAGGATCGATCGACTTCCGAAGCCCGATCCACTTGGAAGATGCCAATCAATCAATATACCCACAATTTTATGCATCTTGTTGCGTCCACTTGATAAAAAGTTCATTGCCAATAGATCGACATTACCCCCAATAAGAACCTAGATTTTAAAACAAAATTTTCAATTGCCCGCTCTCAGCTATGCTTGATAAGTACTCTAGGCCTTAAGGTTAGCTTGAAGCATGATCTCTCACAACTTCTTCTCCGGCGCAACAATCTTCACATCAATACCATCCTTTCCCATCGAAACCAAACCACCATCCACCATCCCCCCAATCTCAGCAACCCTCTTCGCATCAGCCTTCTCATTCCAATCAACCAACTGCTTGCACATCCCCTCCAAAGTCGTAATAACAGGCCGATACCCCAACCCGCCCTCCTCAGGCTTCCTCCTCGCCCGCCCATCATCCGCAATACAAAACACATCCGTAATAGCAAACAGCGACGGCTGAATCTGCAAAATATCCCCCGTCACCTTGGGCAGAAGCCACGGCAACAGGGCGGTTTGGATGTAAACGTATCCCTCGACGAGGTATGAGAGTAGCAGGAATGGGAGGGGTTGCACGGTTGGGAAGGAGACGGGTGTCTTGGAGAGGGTTGATAGGAGGGTGTAGACGTCGTTGAAGGAGATTGCTGGGTTGGGATCTGTTACGACGAAGGATTGGCCGCCGGTGTTGGGGAGGGTGTTTTTGTTTTGGGGGGAGGATTGTTCGAGGAGTCGGGCTTCGTAGAGGAGGTGTGCTAGGGAGACGTTTTCGGCGTTGACGAAGCTTTGGATTACGGGGCGGACCCAACTGGATTCTTGTTAGAATGGTGTTTCTTTTTGTGGGATGGTTTTTTTGGTCTTGGGGACTCACGTTGGACTTCCACCGCTGCGTAGGTACAAGCCGGTAATTGTCGCGCTCGCATCACTTCCAATACCATAGATTCCATTCGCAGGTCTGATACAGCCTGTCCGGAACCCAGTGGCAGGGTCATCAGCCGAGCGGACGAGACGCTCCGCTGCAATCTTGGACACGGCGTAGTTACCGAAGAACTCATCATGGCGCTCTGGTAGTTTCGCATCATCCCTCAAAACTTGCATAATCCGTCGAGGCAGTTTCTCCCACGGCGCAATCCAGAAACCCGGTTTATGCAGAGACACCGAGCCAGAGGAAGTGGAGATGAAGCATGTGGCACCGCACTTCTTAGAAGCATTGAGTACGTTTCTGGTCCCGTCGACGTTGACCTTTGTGCAAAGTGGGAGGTAGATCTCCAGACGCTCAAAGGCACGAATGACGGCTGCAGTGTGGAAGACCGTTAGAGGCTGATCGGCAACAGTTGTTGGCCATGGTTGCTCGAAGGCCGTGGACACGGCGAGTTCGTCGGTGATATTGGTCTTGATAAAGGTGACGCCGAGGTCGAGGACGTCTTGTGTTGGCGAGAGAAGATCTAGAATTCGCAATGAAGCTGGATCCTCACCACGAGCCAGAAGATGTGAAACGATCCAGCTGCCAACAAGACCTGTCAGAATAAAAGAGAGTTAGTTAATGCATTTTCTGTCATCGGGGAATATTCATGTTTTGCTTCTTCGTTTTCTTGTTTTTTTCCGCGCGATTTCAAACGAAATCGTACAATCGGGTGAAAACAAGCAAAAAGAGTATAGATGAGGGCCACGTACCCGATCCACCAACAACGATATAACGGCGCGACTGCTTCGGGGGCAGACTGTCTGTGATATCGATCGGATTTTCGAGGGCCTTCTCGTAAGCGGCCTTGACTTCGTCGACTGTCCAACGGTGCGGGGAGGATTTGCGGGCCTCATCGGGGACCCGTTTCATGGCGGCGTTGACATGGTAGAGGTACAGCGCTGTCAGGCCGAGAGTGGTGAAGATGATGGAGATCATAGCTGCGATTTGCGATTCAAGCCTCGATTTGATTCAGTGTCGAGGTGAAGAATCTCATTCAGGCGAAGGTCGGGTCAAAAGAGAGCGCTTCGGCGAATATGAAGCTCGAGATGGTGCACAAGGCACTCTTTCTCCGTGGTGGTGTTCACAGAGTAGAGCAGGAAGCAAAGATTCCCGGGTTGACTTTTAAAGATCAGAATGAGACAAATACGGGGAAAGCTCCTGGATCACGGAGACTGTCCGACAGCAACGGGTGTCGTCAACACGAAACGAGTCAGTGGCTTGCGATGGCGTGGACTTGGGGGTATAGTTCGGGAAGAGAGCTAAGTACTGTACGGAGTACTCCGTAGTGAAGTGAGAGAAACAGACACGATGGTTGCGCAACGCAAAACAGCAGATCATACTGGATTTTCCTTGTATTTTATTGTCAAGTAAGAGAAACTCCATCGTCAAGGAAGCGACCTGTCCTAATTTCTTCATTGGGTAGTATTCTGAGCCACGACCCCATCATCGTCGTACTGCATCGAAGTTAGAGCTGGGCTTTAATTCATTTTGGGCAGGGTCGCTTAGAGTTAGTCGGTTCGGTTAGTTCTAAACGAGGGTGACATTTCACTCTGGTTGGCTGTGGTTGGCTGGCCGCATGTTCAATTCTCCGAGAATACTGAGATGCGAGCAGGGTCAAAGATTCAAACAGGAATGGGACAGCGAGGAGACCCAGAAGGGGATCCAGTTGGTCTTTTAAGAATTTAAGGTCGGGCGCTAGACTTGGAAGTTTCTTAGCGATCCGTCGAAATACGCTGTAAGTGTAGGACGGCCAGGCCTGGTCCACGGGGTGAAGCTACAGATGACTAGCCAAGCGTAGTTTCAAGACTTTGTGACAACCCCTTAAGACATTATGACACGTGATGATTCGTTAGGTCAAATAATAATAATATCATTGAATTGAATATGCATTGCTGGTCTTTGACCCAGAGAGTAGGAAGTAGTATAGTCGACCATCTCAAAGTACAGTACTGCATGGAATCTAAAGAAATTTACAGTTCTACGCAATCTCTTTTGAAAGACCTTTCTAGTTTAATATTTATTTATCTTTCTATATAGCACAGGTATTATCTATCAGATTGTCATTCAACTCGTGACTAAGAAGATGATTTTTACAGTTCCATCGGACTTTCAACCACATAGAGACATCATCTGCAGGTAATAATGAAAAGTATTTCTCCGCTGCGGAAGCCTTCCGCCATTCCGCATCTGCATCCCGATATCAAATCTCGCCAAAGAGGCAGATCGCACTGTTCTTCACCAAAAAAAAGACCGAGTCCATCTTGCAAGCTTTCGGAACTAGCCATCGGCATGCCATGGCCCACTCTGATTAGAAAATGCCCGTACGGCAGATTCTCAAACCCGAAACTGCTCCAAATGGCCCGACCCTCAACATGCAACCATCCCAAACTCTGACCGCGTGCCCAGAAATCGATCGCACTGAACTCCAACCACCCAAACCCCGCAAGCTTGGCTTTCACAGGGACTGAACTTCCTAATGACCACAAAATACATACAATGTCTACTTACTCTTGGACCCCGACCTCGTACAGTATGCTTGTCGCGATCACACCTGGGGATGGTGTATTCGGCAAACCGGCACGCTAAGTGCAGACCGCAATACATATCCACTCGGGTGAGAACTCTGTATCCACCATCAACGAAAAAGGGGGATTCCCGAGTGCAACTGGTCACTGTCGCCGCGGGGCTTCAACTTGACGGTCCGAATCGAGACCTTTTTATCCATGGGGAACCTCTCCACGGAGTCCATTCATACTGGCGAAGGAGATAAGAAGCAGCTACATATATACATCCGTACGCATCACTATGAGGTGACCGGACTGTAAACCAACCCAGACATCCCATCCTCCTGTAGATATACTTCAGCCTTGAGTGGCGTGTACCTCGGTCTGCTTTCTGAGATCAACACTTTCCCCCTCGGCCCATCCTTTGGGCCCCCAATCACAGACACACAAATTGCATCCTGCCTGCTGCTGTCCTGCAAGGCTTTGACCTTTGCCGTGGACTTGTCGCAGAATTTATGCTTATCAATTGCTCGTTGCCCCACCTGGTCCGTTTGTTCGAAAAATTTCCTGGTCCACACTCCACAGGGTTGGGTAGAAAGTGTTTCACTGCTTGCAACGGCCTGGTGTTTTAATAGTTGCTGTCTTATCTTCTCTTCTTCCTCTGGGTTATTGTGGGCTCGGTCATCTCCTGCGCAAGGCCTCGTAAATACAGACGACCTTACTCGGTAAACCGTCTATTGTTATACCGGCCGATTTCGGAGTATTACACATGCTTCTTTTTCTTGGTCGTGCTGGAAGCTTGTAACAAGATAGCTTCGCTCGGCATTTGAATGCGCCGGGAAGCAGTCAGCCCTATATCAACGCCCACTACCCTCAAGGCGTGCCACATCCAGGGATAAAGTCCCATTGAGAAGCTTTGATAAGTTTCAATTACAAGGAGACCTCTCTATACCTCCGGTCATAAATACATCTGTGATCAACCAGGACAATGTCGTCTCAAACATCCTCTTCGTCAGACACCCACTCTCCCTCCGGCGAGAAATGGCCACAAGAGACAGAGCGCACATCACGCGACTCCGACTCTATCGTGTCGATCTCTTCAGTGGATACTGAAAACGACCATGATGCATTGGGCAAGACCTTGACGGCACGCACATCGCGAGTCTCGGATCATATGTCCCTCGCGGAGCGTGTGACGACCATCCCGACGAATATGACGGCAGATCCGAACTTTGAAGTTGATTGGGATGGTGAAGATGATCCTGAGAATCCAAAGAATTGGTCTTTCCGGTATAAGGCTATGGGATTGTTGTTCTTGTCGTGGAATACGCTAATTGTGTGAGTTTGACTTGTATTGTTCGGCCTTTCACGAGAGCAAAGGGGAAACATATCGATCTAACGAATGGAGTGCTAATCCATGAAAAAGCGTCCTTTATTCCACATCTTATACATCAGGCGTCGAGCTGATTGGGGAGGAATTCGGCGCCTCAAAGACTATCGTCACTCTCGGATTGACATTTTATCTAATTGGTCTCGCCATGGGCTCTATGCTCATGGCTCCGCTCAGTGAAGTCTACGGCCGGAAGCCTGTCTGCGTAAGCTGCCTGGCCGTGTTCACCGTCCTGATTATCCCATGCGCCCTGGCCAAGTCGGTAACGGCCTTGATCGTGGTTCGCTTCTTCGGCGCCTTCTTTGGCAGTGTGATGATTTCGACTGCACCGGGTATGGTGGCGGATCTTGTGGATGATGACCATCGGGCGTTGGCTATTTCGATTTGGAGTATTGGGCCGTTGAATGGACCTGGTATGTGCCATTTTTGGCTTGCGTCTGCACATATATGATAAATTATACTAACGGATTATTCAGTGTTGGGTCCCGTCATTGGTGGGTTTGTTACGCAGTATCTAGGCTGGCGCTGGATGTGCTGGATTGCACTGATTCTCTCAGCGGTGGCCCTGGTTCTCGCTATTATCTTGAAGGAAACATATGCACCTACTCTGCTTCAGAAGAAAGCCGCTCGGCTTCGCAAGGAAACGGATGACTCGCACTGGTGGTCTCGCTACGACCAGAAGGCGAGTCTGTCTGAGATCCTGGCACTGAACCTCAGCCGGCCGTTCGTTATGGCTGTGACTGAGCCTATTTGGTAAGATCTGATCCAGACCACAAGGATTTCCAATACCCACGAACTAACCGTCTTCTTCAGCATCTTCTGGAACATCTACATCGCCATCGTCTACAGCATCCTATACCTCTGTTTCACCGCATACCCGATTGTCTTCCAAAATATCCGCGGCTGGGACTTGGGTTTCTCAGGCCTAGCTTTCCTCGGCATCGGTGTCGGCGTGCTCGTCACCATCGCCTGTGAACCGCTCGTCCGCCGCCTAATCAACAGCCACGCAAAGGACCCCGAGACTGGTCGCGTCCACCCCGAAGCAATGGTTTCCTTCGTTTGCATTTGCTCCGTGCTCATCCCCATCGGCGAGCTCTGGTTCGCCTGGACCTGCTCCCCAGCCTCGATCCACTGGATCGTGCCTTTGCTCGCGGGTATTCCCTTCGGCGCTGGTAACACGGGTGTTTTCATCTACGCCTCCAACTACCTGACATACAGCTACGGCATGTACGCAGCGTCTGCACTGGCGGGTAACTCTGTAATCCGGAGTGTGCTGGGTGGAGTCCTGCCCCTGGTAGGATCGTACATGTACGCTGGTCTTGGGCCGAATTGGTCCGGCACGTTATTGGGTTTGTTGGAGGTTGCCATCGTACCAATCCCATTTATCTTCTATAAGTACGGGCATAGGATTCGCATGAAGAGTACTCTGATTGTGCGGATGCAGGAGGACAAGAAGAAGTTGGAGGGCAAGCGGGCGTGGAAGATGCCAAGGGTGCCAGCGCCTGGAGAGGATGCTGAGAAGCAGAATGATAATGCTTAATGCTTGTTTTCGGGGCTTGTCGTGTTTTGGTTCTTGCCGTGGTCTGATACCCAGCTGTTTCTGCATTGGAGGTGTTTGAAAATGTGTCGGTCAATTGGATTGGCCGCGAAAAGTTTTACAACTAGAATATACGGGCCTGTGAAATCGACGCCGAAAATGACAACCTCTGGCGCTAGAAACGGCCGCCTTTCCACCCGTAACTTTGGACGGCGAGCGGTTGCTTAACCGCCCGCTCTATTGTACTGCTCCCGATTCTGCACCTAACTAGCACTGTTAGTTATTATCCTCTTATCCTGCTATTAACGCTTAATTGCAGGGTAGAAGGCCTGTCAATCAGGTAGGAGAAAAGCACCAAGTCAAATTGAGTCGAAGACTGTTTCTTGAGGATCCCCTCAAGGAGCTCATACTCTTGAGCTATTTAACATTCATTCGTCCCCGTGACCCAAGACACACAATTTTGCAGTCCGATTCAGCTGAAGGAGAGGTAATACGAGATCATGCATTCGGGCCGGCTTCCCCGTCGAATCTATGCCGAAGGATCGCCAATCTCTGATCGATTCGTCGTCGACAGAATAAGATATGGGGAGATCGCGTAACGCGCATGCAGCACTTCCTCCAGCCGTGCTGCCGAGCGGCCTTCGACTCACCGCCGAAGGACCATCGTTTCGGCAGAATCTGACGAAACGGAAGCAGCAGTGGATACAGGGAACCTCTAGCTAGTAGTAATATCTCTATCTTAAGTCCACCTCGCACGAATAATATCTCCTTCGATCGTAAATTAACGGACTTCGTTACGCCTCCTAGCCGCGCGAATTCAGTGCTCGATAAGTGGTGAGATATAGGATAGAGCTTTAAGGTTGCTGATATATACTCCGGGTTGCTTGAAAGAGCTCGGAAGACTAATATTCCATATCGAGACGGGTAGGCGGCACCGATCCCTAAATCGGTTAAGTGGTCAGACGAGTGGATAATGACCGGGCCTTAGTGGACAAAGAAAGCAGGCCTCCCGATCACTTCTTCGATCCTCCTATCTAACTACCATGAATGTCAGCTCTGCCTGTAGGTGTCGCTATATTAGAAGGCATACATCACTCTCCTAGATCCTAAATTTCAAGTAAGCTATTAATAATAAACTTACTAGTACTCCTTTATCCCCTATATCGTATAATAAATATATCTATATAAGGAAGTATATAGGTATTAGATACTATCTTAATAAAGAGGGAGAAGATTAAAAGGAGAAGGCTAATTAGGGATTGGCTTAAAATTAAAGGTAGATAATAACTAAGGCTAGAGAGTAGGAAGATATTCGTGAACCTAGGTAGCTATACAAGAAGAAAGAGAGTAAGGAGAATAGCGAAGATAGACTATAACTTAACTAATTTATATAGTAGATTAGTAGTAGTAGTAGACTAGAATAGGAAGAGAGGGAAAAGGAGTAAAAAGCTCTTAAGTAAAAGAGAGAATATTATCTCTATAGTTAAGTATTAATATTCGTGATCACTAGAAAGTACCTAGAGATAATTAAAAGAGTATAGATATATATTTAGGGGTCGTACGAGAAGAATTAGCCTTAGAAAAAAAATAGTGTAGGTCGAATTAGGAAAAGTAGGCCCTCCCGGTCGTACCCTATTCAAAAGAATTAAGGCTTTTAAGTAATTTAGGGTTATATCGTATAACTCCTATACGTAACTAGAGAAGCTAAGAATAAAACTAGATATAGAGCATTGATTAACTTAGAACTTCTGAAATTTTTAAGGTAATCTTACGAAGAAAAGTGCTTGCAATCAGGTCAGGAAAAGTGAGAGCAGTAAGGGTAGTAGGTCTAAATTCTGCCTATACATAAGGCCTCTACACCGCTATACAGTAAGCCTTACTGCACTAGGTCTGTAAAGGGCTGTGATACAGGACAGGGGGCCTGTCAACTAGGTAAGGAGAAGCAAATGCCAAAGGAAACAAATGGTATTAGAACAAGACTGAATCTTAGAGATCTGAAAGTCATGATCTCCTGCGATTAAATACAAGGCAATGCGCTAAGACTTCGGGAGCGGATCGGAAGCGAATCGGCCCCGACGCAGAACCCTATTATGCGGAAAAGCACGGGTTATGCGGAAAAAGCACGGGCCCGGAGGGTCTGCGGAGATTCTAGGGCATGCTAAGGTGCCCCTATGATAATTACCTCTTCCTTTTATAGTGGTCGCCCTCGACTATATTAGGCTATAGACGTGAATGTTAATCGAATGTTAATTTAAGAGTAATCTTGTACTCCTAGGAGGTTAACCCCGCCTAGTGCCCTTTAGGATTAAAATACGTTAGTAGTTTCCTATAGGTAGACGGATAAGGAGGAGGAGAAGAATAAAGAGAAGAAAATAAAGAAGAAGATATAAATAGTTAATAAGGATTTAATAGAGAATCGCCGGATTTAGATAAAGGTGATAAAGGGAAGTATAGGAGAAAAGAACTATAGCGATTAGGTATTTTCGCGTAAGGTTTTAAAAGAAAGTATGCTTTTAGCGTTTAAGATAAGTTTAGTATTAAAGGGATTCGAATATAAATCTTACGAGAAACTTATTAGTAAGTAAAGTAAAATTAGGTAATAAAAGAGTTACGAAAAGAAGTTCGTTTATGCTACGATAATAAGGTAGCCTCCTAAAAAGGTAGTGTAAAGCTAGCGGTTCGAAGGCGATACTATCACTAAGTAAGGATAAATACCCTATAAGGGTCGTCCTAAAATCCTCTTATTTAGTTATTATTCTTAATAAGATAAGGTCTTTAGGATACCTTCTCGAAACGTTTATCGTTATACTACTACTAAAGGAGTTAGTTTTACTTTATTAGCGCTATCCTTTATAGTTTAGAGGCCTTCCTTTCTATAGTATACTAAGTACTTTAGTAAGGCTAAGGCGAATTATAATAAGCTTAAAGCTAGAACGGTTTTCTAGGTAAACTACGAGTTTAATCGACTAGGCTCGATATTATGCTATATATATAATATAGGTCACGATATTTACGAGACGGTAAGTATAGCTTTAGGGAGGGGGGAGGTAGTCGTTAATAATTTGTATAGGTTCCTATAGGGATAATCCGAGAGGCTCTAGCCTTCTCGCGATTATTAGATTTATATAAGGAGATTAATACAGGCACCCTATCGCTCGTGTTACCCCCCGGGCCTCTGTACGTACCGCTATATATGAGTGTTATAGGCCTAGCGATCTGGATTAGGAGCGAGGACCTTATAGTAACTTTCGCGGGTATATTAAAAGCTTATAAGTTAGAGAACTTATTAGAGGGTACGAAGTTGTGAGATATTAGTGTGAGATATCTAGAAGATATCCAGAAAATATCAAGGGTAAAAATGCCTAAACCGTCAGGAAGCATTATAAAGCTAGACTATGCTATACCACGGCTACTATTATCCAATCGGATAATCAGGCATAAAAAGGCGCATATAATAGTTATGCCACCTTCATCACTACTATGGTTAATTACACCATACAACCTACAAACAGCTATTACATTATATCACTATGCAATCTAGATCTATTTAGATCTATCACATGCATGAAATACGTTTGATATGTTTGCATAAAAGATTGATTATAAAAATGCCCTACTATTCCATATCATAACACACAGGTTTAAGAGATCATAATCATTACAATCAATAAAGCCTTAGTCCTACCTTACTTTCTTCTCATCTTTCTATTATCCTAAGCCGAATTAAATATATCAAGGAAACCGATCGATTCATTTATTAATCTATTCTTCCTTCGATTTCTATCCTTCCTACCTATGCACTATCAGCTTGCTCATAGGTTATAAGCCCGAGTTAACTCTATTTCAATTCGACTTACACTATATATTATATCACTCCTCTAATCTTCTTTTGAAGTTAACATGATCACCAAATATAATTATATCTCCTAGTTAATACGAATAAAGGTAATTCTTAATTAAGAGCGATTAATCGATATAATTTATCATGATTACGTTAAGCTTCCTGCTATTTAGCAGAATTAAATTCTAAACTATAATTAGTCTTATAATAAAGTAATTACTCTTCCACCTAATTAACGATCACCTAATTACAGAAACACTTTATTATAGATAGAAAGATCTAGAAGATCTAATAGATCTTTAAGCCCTATAGGTTAAAGCGCAGGCTAAAATAAGCTATTAATTCCTTCTAATAATTTTAAAACTATCGATTAAATTAATCAAGACGCCCTATTAGCTATAAAGCTCGTATATAAGGATAGCCTACTAAGCATAGAACACCTTAGCCGATTAATACAGACTAAAAGGCTTTACTACTAAATACCTAGTATTAAAAGCCATTTTTAATAGTTAGTTAAGTGATTTTAATAATATAAACGATTATTTCACTAAGGTAAAACGTTTAATCATCGAACTAGCCGGTCTAGGGATTAATTTCCCTAAGCAAATCGTATTCATATAGGTGCTTAATGACCTTAATTAATTATATATACTAATTATTCAGAATATTATTTAATCTCTTATACGAACATATGCCTTATATCTAAAAATTCGAAGATTAGATAGGTCTAGTTTAGCTTATAACTAGTATAGTGCGTTATTACCTAG
>JAMAGZ010000040.1:0-239727 GCA_023626575.1 Penicillium sp. PF1803
TAGGGGCTTTATAGCAATTCAGACTTGTTGACATCCAATTGGTGCACCATATGCTTGCTAAGCAGTATTTCCGTCATGAATGAACCACTTCCGACCGCCCGTGATTCTCGCCCCCACTCTCAGCTACAACATATCTTGATATCAGACCTAAAAGACGATCTCTTCTACAGATCTTTGACCAAAAATGTCACACTAATTAGATGGAGACTGATCCAAAATTCTTCTCAGCCTGAATTCACAATGTCCCTCCAGAACCCAGACTCCAACCAGAAGCGGACAAGACTAAGTAAGCCCAAAGTGCGCACTGGCTGTAAGACTTGCAAGTTAGTACTTACACCCCCATGCCAGCCCCCCTTGGCTAATTTGAAATTAATCTATAAACGCGTCACTAACTCTGATCTAGAACTCGACGAGTCAAATGTGACGAAGGGAAACCCACTTGTACTCGGTAGATTAACCTTCTTTCCATTCCGTCTTTTTGACACCCTTTCTTGACTCTGGCTTCCTGGCCTTATCACCAACTAACAACCCTGTAGGTGCACCAAAGCCGGACGAACTTGTGAGGGCTATAGCAATGGAACGCCTAAACCAACTTCCCTCCTGCCCAGACCACTGGCCCCAGCACCGGCAGTCGACGATCCCATCGAACCGCCCGCGCTAGAGTTCTTCTTCATCAAGACTGCCCCCCAGCTAGCAGGCTTTTTCGGGAGCGCATTCTTCCAGCACAGCGTGCTCCAGCAAAGTCTCGCGGAACCAGCTATCCGCCAGGCGATCGCGGCCATTGGTATTCTACACGAGCAAACCGCAACGGGGAGACATAGTACATCCCCAGGAAAACCCCCGCCAAATGTCCACATCAAGCTATACAACCGGTCTATCCGCGCAGTCCTCGACAAGGTCGCCGTCAGTCCCAATGCAACCCCGTTACTCGGCATGATAAACGTTCTCTTCACATGCCTCGAGATCTTCCAGGGGAATGCGAAAGCCGCCGCAGGCCATATCACCGCTGGCATCAAGCTGCTGCAAGCATGGCGCGAAAAGAATGGTGGGCCGACCACGCCCTGGGGCCGGAAGTATACTTCTTTCGAGGCGCAATTCATGGAGACGGAGGTCGCGCCGTTACTGAGTTTGTTCAACACCAACGCAGTCGAGTGCGCCGGCGGACATCGTAGTAAATTCCTCCTGAACCCCGTTGACGAGCACGGCGAATTACTCCTCGCTACTCGCTTCGAGACTCTCAACGAAGCTCGCGTCGGGCTCATCGATATGATCACCGATGCAACTTGCGTCTGCAGCGATCTAGACGACGGTCTCATACACAGACCCCTCGCCGACATCGACGCCGTCGTAATCTGCCAATCCGTACAACAGAATCTCGAGCGATGGCAACGAAACGTAGACGATCTCATCCGCCGGCAAAAATGCACCTGGGATGCGAAAAAGCAACAGATGGCCGACGTGATCAGCATAATCAGACTTGCCACGATGTTCGGCGTACGCGCATACAAGGCCCAATCCGAGTGTGAATGGGACATACATCGAGCCGAGTACGAAGACCTGATTCGTTTCGCCGACGCCATTTTCTCAGATCGGATCCGGTTTCCAGATGAGTTATCCCGTACACTTAGTTTGGATTTTGGACTGATATTTCCCTTGCATGCTGTGGCGTGGAAGTGCCGGTGGCCTAGATTACGCCGTCAAGGATTGGACTTGTTGCATCGGTCTTCGAGACGGGAATGGCTGTTTGAGGCTCAGCATTATCATGCTATTTTTTCCCGGATTATGGAAATTGAAGAAGCGAGCTGTGGTTTGCCACAGGGTGTACGACCAGATGATGAATGGTTACCGCCTGAGCATGTCCGGATCTGCGACTTTCTTGTTGATGTGAAGCCAACCCAGCCCGGGGAAGTTCCTATTTATGAAGTGACATTTTTCAGTAGACCTCAAGGTAGTGGCGGTCCCTTGAGATCGGTCACTGAAGAGATGCGATTAGAGTCATCGCAGACAGTACAGGCTGCGGTGCCAACGAATATGTTTGGGCGTAGGTTAGAACGCAAGGTGGAAGGTTATCGAGTTGATATCGGTAGAAGGAAAATGGGGTTTGACATACAATGATTCATAGAAATGATTAAACGAGTACACCAATATCTGACTGCCTGAGCACTCAACTAGTAATTTTTACCTCATTTACCTGACTGGCAATCATATAGGTCTACTTGTGCTTCCATCGCCTTCACGTGACTCGGCTTGTTGACATGTACGAAGCCATCCTTCACCCTCAGTGAAGTCAACCTCAAGATTAGCCGCCCACTCACATTTGAAAATCGAGATTATACAGTTCAACTTCTTCACCAGTATTCATTACGTTATGATAAACCCCCAGGACAGATTCTTCTCCGAAGGCCAATGCTACTTCGGTCTGAGCGAAAACCCCAAGACCGAAACTCATTGCAACGTCTGGGATTGGGATCGATTGCGAATGGTCAAGATCAAAGGCACCGCCAAGCTATTCCGACCCGACGAGGACATAGAGATCCCGATTCTGGCACGGTTTGCTGACTACCTGTCCTCGGAAGTTCGAGCAATTACTGTCGGCGACAATGGGCTCCTTTCCGGAGTATCGACCGATCCGGAAGAGGATGATACTCTATTTCTTGCATGTTTTCCCTTCTCGAATGTTCAATCACTCGCAAATTGCCGTACAATCCAGTACTCTAAATTTCAAGAGCTCGATCGACTTGGACCAGGTGTTGATCTCTCAGCATTCACCGACGAACTCGGGGTTCCTAAAAAGGTTGCCTTCAAATTTAACCCCTTAGAAAAACCCCAAAGAGTACAGATGGCCTGGTACGAACTCAATCTTCTCAAAAGTTTACCATCACATCCAAATATCGTACCGTTTGATCGCGTCGTCCTCGAAGATGTCGAATCTCGGGTGATCGGATTCACAACGAAGTACATTTCAAGCGGAACACTTCAAGCGGAACACTCGACAACACAAATATTCCTTTCCGATTTGAATGGCTGAAACAACTTACCCAACTCGTGGACTTCATGAACCTAGAACTGGGAATCATGTATCAAGACATTGCACCCCGGAATCTGCTCATCGATCCCGACACAGACAACATCCGCCTGTTCGACTTTGATTGGGCTGCGCGCGGAAAGAAACGCTTGCTTGAGGGTCGAGACGACGTGACTGGGGTGGTATTCATGATATACGAGCTCATCACGAACGATAGTCATTTTGCGAGTATTCCCCACCAAGATCGGAGCATAGACATTGCGCAGGGTCTCGGGGAGTGGCCTTGCAATCGCGAGCTTGACTCAGAAGTATCGATATTCCGCAACTTTTTGAAAGAATGGGTAAACACTCGAAAATCTGACAGGGATATGGAACGATACCTGAATGCACCTAAGCGGCTCACATGGCCGGATTTACCAACTGCGCCCGACTACAATGTCCCTTTTGAGCTGGGCAAGACTTCGGATGGAGAGGTGAATTGGGCAACGGGGCCACGGTTTAGACGTACGGCGATGGAGAAAGGGCAATATTGTTTTCGTTGGGAGAGGCCACCACAGAGTAGCGTGTTAAGGAACGCTTGAAGTGGTATGGATTAGATGATTTATAAAAGATAGCAATTGATCACACTAAATTAAGATCAGATCTCGTAGCCTTCATCTCATCGGGATTTTTTACTGGGGGCTAATGTCCTTTGAAACGATTCCCACACTTTCTAAACTACCTGACACATTCACCATTTGCCCTTTGAAGAAACTCCCAGGACTGTGGAAAACAACGATATGCTTGGAAAGTGAAGCAAAAATCTGACAGAAAGCGACAGAAGGCGATAACAACCTTGGTTCTAGCATGCATTGCACGAACGGCAGGATCTTCCTTTCTGACCTTCCGCATCTGGATGCGCGGATCGCACATGCTCTCGCAACTTATCAATTCGGCCAAATGACTTTCCACACCGTGAAGAGGAACATCTGAAAGCATCAGGGTATATATGCTTTTCCTTGATGTGCCGCCACAACGTTGTATCACGGGTGAACAGACGTGAGTTTTTGCAATCTTTCCAACCACACTTGAGAGGACCAGTGCTTCTTTTAATTTGGAAACTCACTTAGTTGAGATAGACAAAGATATGGGACAGGGGTAGAGAGCTATATCCAAGGAACTCACTTGGCGTTGGGCGTAGAGCGACGACTACGAGAGGAACGGCCCTCGATTGGGCTTTCTCCACGGGTTGCCTTTTTCGACGACTCCCCCATTGAAGAAGAACAATGCTCGTGCTGATAGCCATTCACGCCCAGGCCCTCAAATTCTAGTAAAGAATTGCTCGGTGTGCTCTCCGCTCCTACTGGGGAAGCGTTGCCTCTGACCCATCCAGTAAAAGATTCGACGTCAACTTGAGCAGATGTACTTGGTATATTGGGCTCCGAGCCATTCGAGGACCATGGGGGTTGCACACAAGGACTATATGCAGAAGTTGGAAATGGGCGGTTCTGTTCAAGATAGCGAAGCGTGCTTGGGGGTACATGTTGAGCATGGGGCATATTGTGAGGTTGAATATTACCCTCGAAAGGGAAAGACTGTTGGAAGTGTTCGTCGGAAAAAGCGCGTGTCATGACGAAGGGCATTGACACCTTGGTTTAGTTTCCGCAAGCTGGGGGAAGAGTTGGAGGTGGGTCAAACTTCAGTATTCGAAGACCGGCTCAGGAGTTCCTTGCTTCAGTGATTGAATCGAGGATTTTTGAAACTGGCAACATATGAGCTTAAAGAGCTAGCCAATATCTTGCAATAGTCTTAGCCATTCAGCGCGATTCCACGTCTGTATATAGGTACTGCTCTCCCACCCTTCCCGTCTTGGTGGCTCGATTCCAAAAATTTCTTGCAGCTCACAAATCCCCTCCAAAATCACGAAGCTTCACCCCTAATCTGACTGTTAACAAAGTAAGACATCAGCCGTTCATGATAGGAAGCCCACCATGGCAAAATTTCGGGAAAACCTCAGAGGTGGATCTTGGCTTGCCGATCCACGCAGTTCTCAGTCATCGCCGAAAGCCTCCCGAGCAGAATCCACTCCACACAAACTCAATCGCGTTGGATATCGTTGCTCCGTGGATTCGCCTGACATCATTTATTAGCTGCGCAAGCTTTTCCTAACATCTCCCACGGTGCAGGAAAAAAAAAGCAACCACATAAACCCAGCTTCGAGACAACAGTATCCCCGACAACCATCATTGGACGCGCAAGCAAACAATCGAAGCAATCAAGTAGCGATGGTGTCCGGCATCTCCCACGCGAGCCTGCAGGCCAACGCGTCCACAATCCCTTCCAACTTCAGCATCTACAACAACGATTTCCTACACATACTCGGCTCAACACCGAGACTAGAGCTCCTTCTCGAAAATAATGACTACCCCTTCGCCCACGAGGCGAGCGTGTACATCCCAACCTCAGACTCACTGTTCATGTCAAGCAACCTCTTCACCAACCCGATCACCAACAAATCCACCATCAAAGTCACCAAAGCCAACGTGAGTGCTCATCCCGTCACGACCGAAATTATCAACACCACAATCCCCATGCCCAATGGCGGCGTGAAAAACGGCAATGGCATCCTCTGGGCTGCCCAAGGCACCCTCAACGAAACGGGCGGCCTGTTCCAAATGTCCACGACAGCACCGTACAAGTCCGAGTTGATCATCGGGAACTACTACGGTCGGGAGTTCAATTCCATCAACGACGTGGTAGTAGCTAGCGACGGCGCGTTCTGGTTCACTGATCCTATTTATGGCTGGAAGCAGGGGATTCGTCCCAAGCCGCAGTTGCCGAATCAGGTGTACCGGTATGACCCGGTGACTAAGGACGTGCGTGTCGTTGCTGATGGGTTTGGTCGGCCGAATGGCATTTCTTTCTCGCCGGATGAGAAGACTGTGTATATTAGTGATACGGCGGAGACTGTTGGTGATGGGTCCACTGATTTGCTGCTGCCGGCGACGATGTAAGTTCGATTTTTTTTAACATTTTGCGGGATACGGGCAGCTATACAGCCCAAACGAGGGAATATAGACGAGTACTGATAATATCTATGTAGCTACGCATTTGACGTGACCACTATCCACGGACAACCATTCCTAACCAACAGGCGCGTCTTTGCGATGCCAGGCGACGGAATCCCGGACGGGATTAAAGTCGACCAGGACGGCAATGTATACGCAGGTTGCAAGGACGGCGTGAATGTCTGGTCAGTCGGAGGTGTGCTACTGGGTAAGATTCTGATCAAGGATGGGACGTCAAATTTCTCATTTGGACGTGACGGGCGCATGTTCATTTTGAACGAGAATAAGCTCTTTGCGGCGCAACTTAACCGCACCGTGCGTGGGACGCTATTCTAGAATCATATATGCGATACGAGATATAAGCAGTGTAGATGCAAGTGAGAAAAGATGGGGATGGCGTGATCATTCGGTTAATCCAGATGATATGTCTCGCAAATATGAGATTCACAGCAGGAATTTGATCTGGGATCTGGGATCTTCGGTGGTATTGCGATCGCCATCCTGGCCGTACGTACAGGGGATGATGGTATGACACGACTGTACTATAATCCAACCACACTCGAGCTACTAACTCTGCTCCTGTTTTCAATATCTTGCCATCGTGCCTGGATAGTGTCCCGTATTCCGTCGGCAGGTACATGCCATGAGATGCTAATACGGGCACATCCGAGGCACTATTGGTTGTAGCTTAATCAAGCTTCAATGTGGAAGCCCTGCGAACGCCTTTGCCGCGTCATCAGTGATGAAGATGCTTTATTTGAAATCAAGCTTAAGTTCGAGGAATGTATAGTTAACGGGGACGGTGCTTGCAGCTGTCGATCGCAAGGATGTCCTGGATGCGATAACGAGCGATTCGAAAGATGAAGATGAGAATATGGGAATAAAAGCTAAGGTTACTATATATCACCTCAAACTAAAGTACAGCGACTATTTACTTGCTGTCAAGATATGGTAGTCAAATGGATGATCGCACTAACTTTAGTCCACGATATAATCGCCACGGTCGCGGGGTCCTCCCTAAACCAAAAACCATCTTCTTAGGATTGAAGCAAAGCCTCAGGGACTTGACGATACCCAAGCCTTCCTTTGCATCCTCACTTTTCACCTGCATGTTGCATTCCGGGTCGGCTGGCTGTCTGATGTCAGAATCCCACTTGACTATACCGTCTCTTTGGCCCAAGCGAGGGGAAATCCCGAAAGTCAGATTGATGGACGCGGGAGAAGGAAGGCCAGCGAGGCTTCTCTATGGAGTACCGAGGACGCCTGAGGACGCCTTTGGCCAACCTTGACGGGAGACCCCAGCACGCCATGAGTCTCGTGTTTGCAATCATCCTGATGGGCGCAGTCATGCATGATGAGCGATGAGGAAGATATAGTGGAGAGCGGGCTATGTTATTAACACATCGATATTCGTGATATGACTGACTTAGATGTCTAGGCACTAAGTACTGTAGGGTATAGAACCCTGATACTACTCACAAGGCGCGGGGAAAACAGGTTGGTCACCGACTGGGATTAGCTGTTGGCCTAGTCAGCTTTAATCCGCGGCAATCTCGTAACCCTTCCCATGACTCGCATGATGACATCGGCTCCCAATCTCGCAAATAACATGGAGAAGGGAGAGTTGTCTGCCAATCAACGATGATTTATTTCCGACTGCCCTGCTGCATGACGATGGCCAAGGTCGGCCATCGGCTACGCGGATTTGCCGACGATTTCACACATCTAACATCTTACCGATTCTAGTGCATACAGCCAGCCAAGGACAGCGTGCAACGGCCAAGGACCTGCTCATGACAGCGACTTACAGCACTACTGTGCCACGCCTGTTGGTCTCGCTCTACAAGGCTCCCTTCTACTGTGACCACGAAAAACAGATGCAGGCCATGCAGTTCAGCTCCTCGGAGCTGTTTCCTTTTCAGAGAGATTCCTGGCAGTCTGACGTTCTTGCGACCCCTTTGACCCTGCGGAAGAAGGGTATCGAGCTCCCCTCACTATGTACTAGTCCACCTCCTTCTCGCAGCATGGGATCAAGCAAATCCCAGCATGATAAACCTCACTTGACCAAAGGGCGATCAGCAACGATCTTATCCATTTCCTGACCACGACTTCCCCAACGCCCTAACTAGCAGGAAATCAAACCGTCCAAGGCGATCCTGAACGATGGTCAGCACCGGCTCTTGCGACCGAGCACAGTTCAGCTGGCGATCGAGTAAGACTCGGCTAAGCTTATTGGCGCAGCTGGTGCCGTGACAGTCTCCACATGGGGGCCGATCATCAGCCTCCCCGGACTGGAGTCACTGCTTGGGCCCAAAATCCTGAAAGTCAACTTGAATGGGGAAGTTGTGGAAGGCAGAAATTAATAATGCCCCGAGTCTGAGAGTACAGATGACCGATGCGGTAAGTGATACTCCGTATAGACGGAGAAGAAGAACTCGCTTGAAATTGGCATAGCAACGAGGCATGGCGAGAGCATGGCGTTTTGCGGAGTACTTTTTCATACATTTGGTGATGCACTTCTTTCAGAGCAGACTGTTGTGCACGACAACAAGAATCGATTACTGTGTGTGCATCAACACATTTAATCGAGGTTGAAATGTACTCGCCATTTACCTCAACTCTAAACAAACAAACCTTTCCAAGATAACCCAGCAGCCCAATAAATCAATAGCACATCTCAGCACGGATGATCCCCCTGCGGACAACGACAACTTCCAATTTTATTTAATTTTTCCTTTTCGCAGGGGAGAAAATGTGGGCCCATGCGGCCGCGCACTTCCAGATTGCGAATCATGCACAGTCGGCAACATCTCCCCTCTTCCCCCCTGGTCTCCCGACAAGAGAGGCCCTACGCTAAAGGGCTATGCAACAGGGCCCGCTACCAAGATTCTCGATCTCAAGTTGGACTTGAGTGGAGCTGAGGTGCTTTTTAGTGTGTTTATCATTATGATAAACAGTAGCAATTTGGTGCGCTCTTTCAGGCTCATGTGGGGACATTTGAGAGGGCTGCGGTCTTGATGCGAGACATCATAAGAGGGAGATAGCTCGGCACAGCCCGTCTGATCTCTCATATAATCTTACATTAAATCATACACTTAAACCGACTATTGAAAAGGGCTGACTCTTGTATTAAACTAAAGATTAGATAGAGTATGTTTGTATTAGAGTATTTATGCAGACATTCAAAATCGGTATACTTTTCATGACCACTGTAAATAGTCCGTGTCATCGGATACTTTTCCAATAGGTCATCCTATAGGCATACATCCAAGGCATACACAAAGCGGGTCTATTTGCAAATTACCCAGAACGTCAATGATCCACCTCCCCATCTCTCCTGTCCCAAAGTCCACTCCCCTTGGCTTCGGCACTATCCCTACTATGGCGCCCGAGCCACGTCGGGGGGTGCCCAGCCTAACGACTGATACTGACATGTGCCTTACATTCATAGGATGAATATGCACGGAAAATGAAGCTCTGATTGGCGTACCCAGTCCGGTCCCACGACCCTCTCTTGACCTTGACTACGTACCTGCCAAGGCGAAAGATGCACCCGCAAAGACGACATTTGCATGACCCTCCATGGACATGAAAGCCATGAGAGCCCTACAAAGTAGTCCGAGAGGGGCAACAAGCAAAAAAAAGGGATCAACATAAATAACTGACCACCCCCTCCCCTATGGACGAGGCCTCGATTCTTCTAGCATAGACATAGCCGCCTTTTTTCGACATTCCTAGTTCTATTCTTTTTGTCGCTCTTGTCGATCCTCCTCCTCTTCTTCTTTTCTTGCCGCAACAATGCTGGCCATATTCTTCTGCTTGTTTATAGCTTTGGCTAGCGCTTACCCAGCGCGAGGCCCTTGTACAGGAGACTGCTGGACTCATGATCCTGCTATGATCCAGCGTTATGATGGCACGTACTTCCGTTTCTCGACGGGCACTGGTGTCAACACCATGACCTCCCCTTCACTGAAGGGACCCTGGACAGACGTGGGTGCGGCTCTGCCGAAAGGATCCAAGATTACTCTCGACGGAGTGGACAGCAGCAACATCTGGGTATGTACACAGAAAACAGGATATCAAGAACAGCACTAGCATCCTAGAGCTAGTTCTATTTTGACCAAAACACCAATCCCCGAGATAAGCAGGCCAAGAAAAGCTAACATCCCTGTCCAGGCCCCCGACGTCCACTACCAAGACGGCACATACTACATGTACTACGTGCTCTCCAAACTAGGCACGCAAACCTCTCAAATCGGCGTAGCAACTTCCAAAACAATGGAACCCGGCTCCTGGACCGACCACGGCATCATCGGCATCCCCGCCAACAGCGCCTACAACCGCATCGACCCGAACTGGATCACCATCGACGGCAAGCAGTACCTCCAATTCGGCTCCTACTGGCAAGACATTTACCAAGTTGCTCTCGAAAGCCCGCTGCAGGTCGGTTCCAACACGCCGCATCAGATCGCTTATAACGCTAGCTTGAATCACCGCGTCGAGGGCTCGTTTTTGTATCAGCATGGTAGCTTTTATTACCTGTTTTTCAGCGGTGGTGTTGCCGGCTCGTACACGGCGACTTACCCCGCTCAGGGCGAGGAGTACTGTGTGCATGTCTGCCGCTCGTCGAGTGGAACTGGGGGCTTTGTAAGTGGATCGTGATCGGCGGGCCCGTTCATCGTGGATTCAGGGCTACTGTAGGGCATCATCGTGACTAACTGTTTTTGTGTTCTCGCGTCATAGGTCGATCAGGCTGGAACTTCTTGCCTCGAATCTGGTGGTACTATCATCCTTGCTAGCCACGATCAGGTTTATGCACCCGGTGGACAGTAAGTTGGCCCCCATTCACACATATATACTCTCCCCGCGCCCCGATGGATCTACGCCCAGACCAAAATGGATCAGACCCCTGACACATGTGACAGGGGTGTTCTTACCGACAAAGATCTCGGCCCCGTGCTGTACTACCACTACTACTCGCTCGCCGCGAAAGAAGCCGGCGGCACGGGCGTCAAGGGGTACTTGTACGGCTGGAACGAGCTGGACTTTTCGACCGGCTGGCCTGTCGTAAAGGCCGTTTAACGCTATGCGGGCTTCTTTCTAGCATCTTTCTTCACCTTCTATACATATCGCATGGAGAGATCCGGACGGGTTGTGAGACTTGTCTGGATGTTCTCGATCTTTTCTTTCTTTCTTATCTGTCCATGGTTCGGGGATCGTATACTTGATCCTTGCCCTGTTTTGTGCACTCGTTTGTTCGATACCCCATGCATGGCGGCTGTTGGGCGGCGCGCGCTTGTC
This sequence comes from Penicillium sp. PF1803, assembly GCA_023626575.1. NCBI lineage: Eukaryota > Fungi > Ascomycota > Eurotiomycetes > Eurotiales > Aspergillaceae > Penicillium > Penicillium sp. PF1803. Next base: position 11,374 of record JAMAGZ010000040.1, read on the forward strand.
GACAGGCGGTTTTTGTCGTACTAATTCTTATATTCTCATGTGGTTTGATCCATTGGGGTTGCCCTTGTCGGGCTAATGCACAATCACTATAATCTCGAATATCTGCATATGATATAACGATCTTAGTAAAGCACTCGTTTCTTCGTCACTCTATAATTTTTTTTTTTTTTGAAAAACCTTGTCCCGCCCACACCTGTCTATTATTAATGTACAAACTTATGCACGTTTTGTACATGAGCATGATCGAGTCTAGTCACAGTCTCTCGGCCCACTTGACAAATTTGTCGTTGTATACAGAATGCTTGGCGCGCATGCCATTCCACCATAAATCCCACTCAGCGCCCCACGTACTTGAGTTCCAGCGTGCGCAGGGGCAGATATGAGACCGTGGTAAAAACGAGGGCTAGCTCGTTGGCAATATCGCCACCATCGGCTCCAATCTTCGCCGCGAGCGCGCCGACATAGTACGTCTCGACCATGCCGACGATCCAGCCGGCGGCGCCGCAGAGGAATGCTGTTAGTCCGGCGTATCCAACGGGCATCTTGGAGGGGGTGTTCCAGGCGTCAAGGTCGTAGTTTGCTAAGCTGCCTTCTCGGAAGTAGTAGTGCTCGATGAAAAGAATGGCAAAGAAGGAGGTGTTCCAGTAACCCAGGAGTGAGAGGAAATTCTCCAGCACGTCGAGCAAGTGGTCGCGGCCGGCGATGCCGAGGGCAAGAATACCGCCGAATACGAGGATAGACCAGACCACGCGAGGTACCTTGGCAAATGGTGCGGCGAAGAGTTGCGCGGAGAGCGCGCCGGAGTAGATGGCAATGCAGTTCACGCCAACTGTGAGGTTAGAGTTAGCATCGAGAGATCAGCAGCCCGTTTTGAATTTGAGTTGAGACATACTGCCAGATAGGACCAAGAGCACCAATAGGAATTTGGCAAACCCGCTGGGGTAGATGATCTCCTTCAAGATCTCACCAATGCCGTTCTCATACGCAGCTGCCCAATCGGGGTTTGTACCGACCGCCGAGCTGATACAGGCACCCAGCAACATGCCAATGCAGGTGGGAATCGTGATACCAAAGGTAGTATACAGGAAGATCTTGATCTTCGGCGTGTCCACGGGGTAGTGCACATAGAAGTCAGAAACAATCGAACTCCACGACGCACTAGACCCGTACACCACACTGATCAGACTCAGAACATTGCCAGACGCCGTCATACCAGTGACGGTAGGCGGCGCGGAGAGGTTCGCGCGATGAGCCGCCTCGCCGTAGATGATCATGAAGATAATGAAGAACATGATCCATGCGTACTTCTCGTACAGCAAGACACCGCGCAGCCCGATGAAGCTGAAGAGTAGACTCACGCAAGCGATGATCACAACACCAACTGCGATGGAGACACGTCCATCTGACACGGCGCTGAGGGCCAGACCGCCAGTGATGCAATTGACCGAGGCCCAGCCTAGTTGTTCGATCACGTTCAGCAGGGCGATGATGGAAGACGGATAGAAGCCCAGGGAGTATCTGGAGATGGCGACCTGGCGCAGACCGGTACCGGGACCCATAGTAGCGCACCAACCCTATAAGCGAGCAGAAAAGTATGGTTAGAACTCATCCAGCGCATAAGTCGCATTGCGATATCACGACTCGACGAAAGAAACCAAGATAGGAAATTGCATGCTCACTGTCACAGCAGCACCCAATAGCGTCGCAAAGATCACAATAGGAATCGTTTGACCCAGCGATAACCCAAACTCATTCCCCAGAAATCCCGTACTGAAACAACTAATGTTCATCGTCGCCGACGCCCACATCAATCCCATGACCACGGCGCTAGGCGAGTTGCGGGTTTCGGGGTGCACGCGATCCAGACTATGCGACTCAATGCCCATCTTGCGATCCAAATATTCCTCATAGTAGCGGATTGTCGCGAAGATCCCGCTCGGCTTGGAAATCTTCTCAGGCTCGTCCACCGGCGACACAACCGGCTCAGTTTGCAGCTTTTTCTCCATGTCCTCGGTGGTGTTTGTGGCCATTGTTGCGACGGGCTGGCGATTATCGCGCGCTCGCGGCAGTTAAGGCTGGCGGGTTCGGGGGAAGGTGCAGGGAGAAGAAAATTGAATGGGCAATTGCAACTTTTTTTTTCTAATCTCTTCGCAAGCGACCAGACGAGAGGAATCTGGGGCTATGATTTCATTTAGTCACAGAATCTTTTTTGCTGGTCGGCCCGTTTTTATAGTGGGCCGTAGGCCGTCTGATCGGGTTTGTATGAAGTTCTTTTTTTCTTTTTTTTTTTTGCTTCGGTTTGCCACTGGTGGTTTTCGATGAATGGGTCAGTGTGGAGTGCATAGTTGTTGCATCGCTTGTTCTATCTATATGATTGTAGCTAATTGATAAAAAAATGTTGTGTTGCTTTGATGTCTTTGTTGGTAAATCTTCTTTCTGTCTAGTTCTTTCTTCAGCTTCAATATCTGGCAAGGATCAGCTTTGGGTTAAGCTTTGGGCGGTCCGACGAAAATTCTTCCGTTATCAGGTGGGGTCGGATGTCGCCAAGGCTGCTGATTCGATCGGTTCGTTTATTCTGATTGGAAGAAGGGTCGAGCATGATTATTATTGAGTGCTGAACAGTTTGAACTGGATTTTGCCAATTATATTGCTGTCGTAATAATATATGCAATTGGATAGATTGTTGAGCAAGGTTTAGTTGTAGGCCTCTAAGAACTCCGTACTCTTCACATAATAGTCGCGAGATCTCGGAGTTTAGGTAGTGGCTGCTCTCGCAGTCACTCCGAACTCCGCAACTGGTGCTTTGTCGGGATGTGATCCATGCTATATACAATCGAAACAATGTTCATTGGCGTGATTGAATGTATAATCTGTAAGGAGTATAGGCTGGATTCTACTTTGGTTACATGGCTGACTGCCAAGCAGGAACGTTGGCTTCTGGGCACGTGGTCCGCCTAGTGTTCGCACTGTCAGTGTAAAGTGTCAACTTGTCAAGATGTCAACTTGTCATCCCGGACATTGAGCCTAGATAATCATAGCTAAAGTAGCCGTTGAACAAAGGCGCTCAATTGCATCTATTGAAAATTTAGGAATCCAGTCATGATAGTCAGAGGTCCTTCTAATATTCTGTACAGTCAAATCACTGAAGAGCGAATCAGCCATTTCCCTGCTCGCGCGCTGGGGTCATATCCATCGCTACTATTAACCAGTATCAACCTTTCAAATTGACCAACTATTTAGATTCTTCAATTTCTATTTCTGCACAACTCTCTCTCTCTCTCTTTCTCTTTCTCTCTCTTGCACAGAGCCTCTCACCAAATTCTTACAGCTAGCGTGGTCGCCAGTTGACGTTCTCGTGGCCCGTCGGACTCGGAGAAAACTTCCCCGGAGCCTCGAACTGGCCTTTTGTGTACTTCTGGGGATCTCTCCAGACCTCACCTCCAATCTTTCCTCCCTCACCTCTCCACACTCCCACTCCCAATCACCTCACCTCCGCTTTTCTTTTCTCTTACCTCCCTCCCCCTTTTCCTTTCTTTCGGGATCTTTTGAATTTCTGGGCTCTTAATTATTCTTCCTGGCTGCTTGGTCTAGGTTCCCCAGATTCTCTCAGATACCGCTCCCCCTCCCCCCAATTCCTCCGAGGAATTGCCCTCAACCAAGTGGACGATTCCGGCTCGGATCCTTCCCCATCTCCAATTAGCGAGGTTTTACTGAACCTGTGAGTGACCAATTCCTCTCTAGCTGACTTGCTACCCTTCTGGCTTTCCTTCCCTCGGTCAGCCAGTTTTCGGCGTACGGTGTCATTCCCATACTGATCCATCCCAGTTCTGATTGAAGACAGTTCCCTATACAGCCCCATCGCTATCCTGTCGCACGCTTACTCGTCCCCCGGTTAATACCCCCTGGTCCATCATGGCTGCTGAAGCATCCACCGCCACCAACGGCGCCTCCAAGTCGCTCGCCGCTATGCTGGAGGAGCAACATTCCCGCGATGAGGCCCACAAGCCCACCGTTGAGGAAGTTGTAGATGAGGAGGACCTCAAGCACCCTCCTCCCTCGGCGACTGCGAATGACCAGCCCTTGACCCCTGTCCTGTCCCCCGCCTCGGAGTCGTTGACCCCCGCCGAGACCGCCGCCCCGGTACCTGCCCCGAAACCCGCCGTGCAGAAGGCACCGGCCTTTGACGTACAATCGGAGGAGCTGTTCCCTGCCCTTGGCAGTGGCCCCAAGCCTGCTGCCCCTGCGGCGGCTACGTGGGGTGCGAAGAAGCCCTCTGCGGCAGCGGCCGTTGCCAATGGCCGCCCGTCCAAGCCAATGGGTACGTGAGAGTGACAGGAGACCGGATTCTGGAGTGTAGTGCTCAGTTTTCTAACGATTGCATGCAATAGATGTCCCCCGCTTGATGTCCCTCCCTGGAAAGCACATGGAGCAGCTTCGACTGGCCCCATCCCAGATGCAGCCCCGCGGGCAATTGAAGAAGCCCATCAGAGATATCCTGCGCGATATCTCCCGGAGATCCAAGGCTACCGTCGATATGCGCGGTGGCCCTGGTGGCTCGATCATCTTCGAAGGCAAGGGTTCGGTTGATGCTGTTCGCCAGGCGCTCAAGGAAGTCGCCCAGCAGGTCGGATCGAAGGTACGTCCTACGAAATTAATCGGACCAAAAATCACATCCCTAACTTGAGATCTTCATTAGCAATCCGTCCGCGTTCCTATTCCTACTTCCGCCCGAGCCCACATCATTGGCCGCCAGGGATCAGTGGTTCAGGACATTCAGACCCGCACTGGTGCCCGTGTCCAAGTTCCCCGCGCTGATGATAACGGTGCGCCTCTCGAGGAGGACGATGACGATACCATTGATGTCCTGATTGAGGGTGATGCTGTGGCTGCGGAGATGGCGCGTCGGGAGATTGAGGCCATTGTCAAGGAACGGGGCTCAAACATGAGCCTGCGGTTGAAGACCATCCCCCCCGAGTTCTTCCCCTTCATTGCTGGTGCACACGATGCGCAATTGCGCGAGATCGAGGAGCGCACGAAGGCGCAGGTTCACGTGCCCCGCTACGATACATGGTCCACCCAGCCACCTCCTCAGGAAGCCAACCCTGGCCAGGTGCAGTTCGTGCCTTGCCCTGAGAAGCACATTCTCATCTCCGGAGAGCGCGCTGCCGCACAAGAGGCCCGTGCCGAGATCGAGCGCCTGGCCGCTGACCTTCAGCGCAAGCTGACCCTTCGCCAGCTTGCCATCAATCGTGGACAGCACCAGTTCATCCTCGGAAATGAGGCCGATGCTCTCCACCAGTTCCTTTCGCAGACCGGCTGTGGTATCGTCCTCCCCCCTGCCACCGATGAGAGCGAGTTCCTCACTATTACTGGACCCCTGGACCAGATTGAGGCCGGTATCAACCATGCTATGGATCTTGCTACCAGCATGCAGATGGCGAGCATTGATTTGTCCCGCCAGCACCCCAATGCCCCTGCTGGCTCAAACACCCACGCCCGCGCTCTGACTCAGTATCTCCGCCGTCGCCAGATCATCAAGCAGCTCGAGGCGGCTTACGACGCCCGGATTGCTCTACCCCCCAGCGTCGATGGACCCGTCACTTGGGAAGTCTACTCCCGTGATGGCAAGAACACTATTCGTGCCCGCTCCGACATTATGAACCTGGTTCAGGCTCATCCCCCTTCGCGTCTTCGCCACGTCCCCATTGACCCCTACTTCCACCCGTACCTGCGTTCCCGCGGTGCCTCCAAGCTTCAGGGTGACTATGGTGTCCACCTCTTGGTCCCCGATGACATCAACAGCTCCGAGGTTGTCCTTGTCTATGAAGGCCCATCTGCTTCCGCCTCTAACTTCGAGGCCCCCCGGCAACGTCCTTCTCCGGCCGAAATTGCGGCCTTTGAGAAGTCGCTGCAGGAGGCTCAGGAATACCTGCTGAGTGCACTGGGAGACCAGCAGGATATCGTTACCACCACTACCTCTGTTCCTGCTAAGTACCAGGAGAAGACCCGCAAGTTTATCCTCCGTGAGCAGGAATCCAAGGACGAGGACAACATCCCTGTCCGCGCTCTCGTTGGAGACGCTAAGGGTGGAAAGTGTGAGGTTGCGCTGCGTGGACCCTCCAGACTGGTCGCGGAACTCGTCGCCAAGTTGGGTGCCTTTGTCGAGGATCAGGAGAAGGACGACTTGGAGCGTGGATACACCACATCCTTCGACTTCCCCCAGAAGTATGCCAACTTCCTCATTGGCAAGCGCGGCGAGAACATCAACAAGCTTCGCGAGGAGTTTGATGTCGATATCAAGGTCGAGAATGGCAAGGTCGAGGTCAAGGGCCCCAAGGCCAAGGCCGATGCTGCTCGCATGCGCATCATCAACTTGGGCAAGAAGCTGGAGGATGAGACCACTCACATGCTGAAGATCCCTGCCCAGTACCACCGTGAGCTGATCGGCCAGCGCGGCAACCAGGTTAATCGTCTCCAGGAGCGTTACTCTGTTCGCGTCCAGTTCCCTCGTGCGACTGCCTCTGCCGATGACCAGTCTGTTGGCGATGCTAGCAGCGATGCCGGTGCTGCCCGGCCTGGTCGTCCCCAGCAGGCCGCCGACGAGGTCCTGATCAAGGGCCCTAGCAAGGGTGCTGATCAGGCCCGTGATGAGATTATGAGTCTGCTCCAGTGGGTTGTTGACCACTCGAACTCTGCTACTATCTCTGTCGCCCAGAGCCAGGTTGCTTCGCTGATTGGTCAGCGTGGCCGTGAGATGGACAAGCTTCGCGCGGACACTGGCGCCCAGATTGATGTCCCTAGCGCGAATGATGCCCCCGATGCTTCGGGCCGTGTGCAGATTCGTGTCAAGGGTACTAAGCAGCAAGTTGCCGAGGCGAAGAAGGTCCTGCAGCAGCGTGCTTCTGAGTTTGATGCGACCGTTACCAAGACGATCGATGTCGACAAGAAGTACCACAAGGCCCTTATTGGTGGTGGTGGTAAGTTCTCGTCCTAACCCTCTCATTCTTTTTCAGATTATGCTAACCTTGGATTGAATAGGTGCCAACATCCGCAAGATCGTTGCCGACGCTGGTGGTCCTAGCGATGGTAGCGCCGCTCGCATGGTTCGCTTCCCCCGTCCTGACAGCACTGAGTCCACCATTCGCCTGGAGGGTAACGGCAAGATCGTGGACAGCATCGTTGCTGCTATCGAACAGTTCGTCAAGGAGCGCGAAGACCAGGTGTCTGAGACTCTGGATGTGCCCACTGCTCAGCACCGCATGCTGATCGGCCGCGGTGGCGACATCCGCCGTGGCATTGAGTCCAAGTTCAATGTCACCCTGGACATTCCCAAGCAGGGCTCTGGCCGCACTGATGTTAAGCTCAAGGGCCCTAGCACCGCCGTCGCTGAGGCCAAGGCTCACATCCAGAGCATGCTCAAGGAGCAGCACGCTGAGACCGTGGAGGTTCCTCGCAACCTGCACCATGCTGTCGCTGACAATGGCGCCATCTTCCGTCGCCTGCGTAATGACTACCAGGTTACTGTCGACCACGCCGGCAAGGCTGTCCCCGCCAACCCTGCCACCGAAGAGACTCGCAGTGGTGCCAACGGCGCTTCTCTGCCCCTGATTACCGACGACCCCAGCGCTGCTGCTGATGCCCACTCATGGAAGGTCGTCGACTCCAGCGCCGCTGGTGATGCTGACACTTCCCCCTTCCCGTGGGTTCTGACCGGCTCGCCTGAGAATGTTGCCAAGGCCCGCGCTGCCATTGAGAAGGCCATTGCCGCCTCCGGTCAGCAGTCTGCCACTGGCTACCTGATCCTGCCAGACCCCAAGACCTACCGCTTCGTGGTCGGCCAGGGTGGTAGCCAGATCAACGCCATCCGCAAGAAGACCGGATGCCGCATCAACGTGCCCAAGAACCAGGCACAGGGTGAGGCGATCGAGATCCGTGGCAACGCCTCTAGTCTGGACGAGGCCCGGGACATGATCCTTGAGGCCGTGCAGAACGGTCTTAACGGCTCTGCCCGGTGATAGTTAATTGGACGATCGATGCGTAGTAGTTGGATAATGCACTCGGACTCTTCTCTTTTGCGAAAATTTCCGTGCGACTAAATAAGCGAGATTGCGGATGAAGAGTCGACAGAACATACTTGCACAGGGCATATACACCACCTCTCCCCTTATCCCCCTTTATCATCCTTTGCTCCGATCTTCCCCCCTGTCTAGTTGAGCGGGCACGGAATTCTTGTTACTTTTCTCTAACTTGTTTTCTTTTTGCGCTTTTTGACCACTTTTTACCATAGTACTTAGTTTATTTCCCTTTTTCTTAAAAGAACGATTCTCTTCTCTTAAAGTCGTGGATATGTGACTTGTTTCTTTGCTTAATGATGGAGGTTGGAGAGCAGTGTCCATTGCGATGGATCCGGATGCTGAATATAGGATGCTTTGATGCCTCGCTATAAGCAATTATCAGAGTAAAGAACCGGTTTCATGACCATTCACATGGAGTATTCTCTTCCAACTGTATCCGTGAGAGGGAATCCCGAGTGAAGCCTACAAAATCTAGGATCTTAATGTATGTCGAATGTACAACTTCTGTATCTAGCAGATGCTTCATTAGTCCCTTGTACACGCCCGGTATTACAAGCGGGGATAACATCTTCTCAGGTACTGACTTCGACCCATTTAACTTTTCTCATGAAACATCCTGTCTATTCGAATCCAACACTCTATATTCTACATGTAAAATGAAATGCTCCCTAACGCTAACATCCCTCATGAACGCCCATTGCCCTGCCCATGCCGCCGATCCATCTGCAGTCCAAGCGTAACAAAAGCCCCAAAACTCCCAGCCGTCATAAGCACCGGCCCCCAAAACGCCGGCACAAACTGTCCCTGAAGCAAATACCTTCTCATCGACCAATACCGAAAGAACCCATACCCCAACGACCACAACCCGAGTAATTGACAAATTCGGCTTGCGGAGAAGGAATCCGAAAACACCACTGAACTTGAACCGGGTGAATAGAGTGTCGATGTAGTTGCAGGTGCAGAGGCATCCTTGTTCTTATTTGCGGATGACTTGGACTGTTGCTGTTCCTGGACGTGTGTTTGCGGAGAAAAAATTGCGCCCAGATTAAGTTTTGAGGATAGGATTTGGTCGATTTTGTCGAGACGGTCTAGGGCCATGGCCATTGCGGCGAAACCGAGGCCTGCGCGGGTCCAGGAGAGGAATGTGCGTTCATTGGCGTGGTGGTCGCGTTGTTGGGAGCTTGTGTTTTGGATGCGTGTTGGGATGAGGCGGCGGAGGAGAGATGCCATCTTTTTTGGTGTTTGGTGGCAAGGGAATATGTGATTTGGATAATTGGGATAGTTTAGGTTTGGGAAATTGTAGAGTAATGGATTTGACGTGAGTATCAGATTCGGATTATGGGTTAAGATGTGAGGATCAACGGTGCCACGCGGAAGGAATTGCGCGAAATGTAGTTGTTGATAACCGTATCTTGATCTATCTAATCGGCTATAATAATGTAACAGTATGGACTTGCTAAGTTGCTAGACACCGAGAGCCCATACTACTATGTACGTGGGACGCCGATTGATGGATGTGGAGCCTTCTTTCCAAGATCCACTATCCCTCAGACAATCCTACCTACTCATAGTCTCATACGATCCTCTTACCAGATCAAGTTCCTTCTCTGCGGAGTTCTCCTCCCCATGACGCCTGCGGCTCCATCACCTGGTCGAGTTACTCTCCAATTTGCCCCCGTTGATTGGACGCCATAGACCCACAGCACTGCACTCCCCCCAATTTCCTCTAGCATGGATTTGATATCAAAATAATTCCTTATACAGCTCCAAGACTACTCTATACTGCTGGGTTGATCCCCAAATGATCGTATGATGATGTCGGCGATTCGTTGGATGAGGGTTGGAAGAGTTGGGAGTTGTTCTCGGTCGAGAAGGCCCCCGCTCGGGCGAGAAATAGATTACTCGGGCGAGAGGCGATGGCATCATCGCTGTCTTACAGGTATCGTACTGTTGCGAGTTTGGTGGGATAATACGGCTGTCTATATTCATCTAGTTGATGCTTGAGTGTGCTTGGTATCTTGATCTATAGTTACTTTGGCTAGAAATAATGAAATGTTGTTGTTGCTGGGTGGCAGAGTCATTACTAGTCTAGAGGTAGGTGGATACCAAAGAATGGAATGCTTCAAATTTGAAAATCGATTGGAGTTGGGATATATCCAACCCTTATCACCATCGTGATACTACCATCTACATCACCAGCAAGCTTTCAACCATCGTGATACCACCATCTACCAATCTAACCCACCCAATTTCAACGGCAACCTCAACAGCCGATGCCCCGACTCTTCCTTCCTCGGCAACCTCCCAGCCCGAATATTAACCTGCAACGACTGATGCAACAACCTCGGCGCACTAAGATTCCGATCTCTCTCCGTCCGCATCTCCACAAACTCCCTCTCACTAACAACATCCCTCAAATGCTTATTCTGCTCTCTCTGATCACGCACACTCATCCACGACACCGGATCCCGTCCCTCGGGCGGGTAATCATGACCAGGCCAGATTTTGACATGATCCTCTAGACTAAGCAATCGACGACCAGATTTGAAGAGATGGCCTGCGTCGCCGCCGGGAAAGTCGCAACGCGCGGTGCCGATGTCTGCGTGGAAGAGCGAGTCGCCGCAGAAGACGTTGTCTCCAATTTGATAACCCAAGTGATCGGGTGTATGACCAGGGAGGTGAATTGCTTTTGCGGATAATTCGCCCACGGTAAAGCATTCATTGTCGTCGAAGAGTTTATCGAAAACACCGAGCCATTCATCCTTGGCTAGGCCGTAGCGCTGACCAAATAGCTTTTGCACTTGCTCAATGCGCTTGCCAATGCCAATGGCTGGTTTGAAGCCTTGGGTCTGCGCAAGTTGTTTCTGTAGATATGACGAAGAGGTCAAGTGATCTGCATGGGCGTGGGTTTCGAGAATGTGATCGATTGTATAACCCTTTTCCTTGACGAGGGCGAGCAAGCCATCCGCAGCGGTGGTCGTGATGGTCTGCGTGCAGGGATCGTAGTCCAGTACTGGGTCGATGATGACGGCTTTTGATGTAGCGGGATCAGCTACGATGTATTGCCATGTTCCGGTGTTGGACTCGAAGACATTGTGGATGGTTGGTTGTTTTGGTGCGGTGGTGTTGGTGCTGTATGCAGAGTGTTGGTGTACCCTGCTTGGGTGGATATTGGTGATGGCATATTTTGGGTGATATGAGGAGATTGAAGAGACTCTATTGAACGGAGATTGTGTCTTTTGAAGCCTTTGGGTCGCGTATGTCGCCCTACTACCTTGCTGGAGTTGGCGACAGACATTTTGGCCGCAAGGGATGAATGCTGCTGCACTGGACGTCAACGGCAGACCTGCTGCGGATGACCAGCGACGTGGTATCTGAGTGCGAAGAGAGTTCATCATTGATTGATGGAGATGATATGAGGAAGTGAATGACGTGACACTCAGAGCTGCGGGAGCTACATAGAGGATAATATAAGCTTAAAAATGTAATCGAAATGGAAGACTCGGGCTTTCTGGATTTGCCCCCCTTGGTCGCCGATTGCCACCGAATCGGCGTTTGATGAAAATCATATGTCCCCGGCTAGAGCGGAGACTAAATCTATTCATGACTCAGATGTTTTAAGCCTCAATGTCCAATCCCATTATTCCATTATTATTCCATAATTATTCGAATGTTTTCCGTGCCTCCCATCATGCCCAGCCGCAAGGCAGTGGATCCCGTAACCGTGGCGTATCGTAAAGTTACCGGTCGATCACGGCCGAGACAAGATACTTTCTTCCTTCCTTTTAATAGTTGCTGATGCTGGCTTTTCTTTTCTTCTTCTTTCTCCTTTCACTCTATACTCTCCCCATCGCGATCCATTCTTTACATTTCCTTTCCCACATAAACCAGAGAGTCACAGGCTTATACATAATGCTCGGCCACCAAGTATCATCAGCAGCCCGTGCGGCGGGCCGCACTGCGCACGCAATGCCAAGCATCCGAAAATTCGCGACTGCTTCACCAGTCGCTGCGACTGGTCGCGCCCACAAGGTCGTCGTGGTCGGCGGTGGCTCGGCTGGTATGGCCATCAGTCACCAGCTGCTGAAGTCTGGGAAATTCGCACAGGACGAGATTGCCATTGTCGACCCCGCCGAGTGGCACCACTACCAGCCTGGTTGGACGCTGGTCGGCGGTGGCCTCAAGACCAAGGAGGAACTGCGACGTCCTCTCAAGGATCTGGCTGATTCCAAGCTGAAGCTCTACGCAGAGAGCGTGGCCACTTTCTCGCCTGAAGAGAACTTTGTCACCCTCGGCAACGGTGACAATCTCAGCTACGAGCAGCTTATCGTGGCCCCCGGTTTGGCCCTGAACTGGGGTTCTATCAAGGGTCTCCCCGAGGCCCTGGCCGACCCCACAGCTCCCGTGTCCTCGATTTACGGCTACGACTTTGTTAGCAAGGTCTTCGGCACCATCAAGAAGCTGGAGAAGGGCAATGCCATCTTCACTCAACCCGCCAGCGTGATCAAGTGCGCCGGTGCCCCGCAAAAGATTATGTGGCTCGCCCTCGACCACTGGAAGCGCGCTGGTCTCTACGACCCAGCCGACCCCGCCGGTTCACCAATCAAACTTAACTTCGCCACCGGCTTACCCGTCATGTTCGGTGTGCCCAAGTACAACAAGGCCCTCACCGCCCTGCAGCAAGAGCGCGGCGTAAACGGTCTCTTCCAGCACGACCTGGTCGCTATCGACGGTAACAAGGCGACTTTCGCCCGGCCCGATGGCCAGGAGCAAGTCACCAAGCAATTCGACCTGCTCCACGTTGCACCCAAGATGGGCGCCCCGGCCTTTGTTAAGAACAGCGCCCTCGCAAACGAGGCTGGCTTCGTTGACGTCGACGACAAAACAACCCGGCACAAAAAATTCGCCAATGTCTGGGCCGCTGGTGACGCCTCGTCTCTGCCAACCTCCAAGACCACGGCCGCAGTGACCTCGCAATCCCCCGTCGTTGTGCGCAACCTGCTCCAGGCAATGGAGGGCAAGGAACCCGATGCGCTTTACGATGGGTATACCTCGTGCCCTCTGTTGACGCAATACGGCAAGGTGCTCCTGGCGGAGTTCAAGTATGGTGGTGAGCCTAAGGAGACGTTTGGTGGTTGGTTTGGTATTGACCAGGCGGTGCCCCGTCGCTCCTTTTATTATATGAAGAAGGACTTTTTCCCCTGGGTGTACTACAATGCCATGGTCAAGGGCAACTGGGCTGGACCTAAGGGGTGGATCAAATAGATGTTCCCCCCTGCATTTGCAGACTTGATTCGGATTCCCCCATGTATTATTTATTGTATGGAGTTTTAGGTTAGACAAATGATTTACACATTTTTTTAACTTCCCGTTGATCGCTCCAATAGATAGAATATGAATTGGTGAAATCAAACTCCATACCATAGTTCGATATATACCTCACAGTCAAATCAAACCCCCCCCCCAATCCACATCTACTGTCCACCACGAACTCTCTCCTGTCTCGCCCGATGCAACTCAAAAACCACCTCCCCCAACTCCGCCACAGGCCCATCAACACTCAACCCCGGCGCAACATCCCTAATCCCTAACGCCGCCACCGGCCCCTCCTTGACCCCCAACTCCTCCATCCACCCCTTCAACTGGCGCGAAGAACTAGCATACACAATCCGTCCCAGTCCCGCATACGCATGCGCAGCCGCACACATAGGACAATGCTCGCCGGAGGTGTACACCGTAGCTGTAGCGCGCTCGGTAGGGCTGAGATTCTTCTCCGCCCAGATGGCAAGCGTGAATTCGGGGTGCAGACTGACGTTGGATTCGGTGTGGATGCGGTTGCGGTGTTGTTGGAGGATTGAGCCGTGCGCGTCTACGAGGATTGAGCCGAAGGGGTCGTCGCCGGCCGCGAGGGCTTCGCGGGCTAGGGAGATGCAGCGGTGCAGAAAAGCTTTGTCTGTGCTTGTGATCATTGTGGTGGTTGGTTGATTGGGGAGGTGTATGAATTTGTGTTTGTAGGTAGGAGCAGTGGTTTGATGATTGAGGTATACCTAGGTATCACTTTGTGTGGGGTGTTGAGCCTCGGGATGATTTATCAGCTACCTTATTGGCCAAGGATGCCCCGGATATATTTCTGAGCGGTGGAAGAGTTTCTTATAGATCGCCGTTGAGGTTGGGATAAGCTCAGTTATGAAATGTGCGAGTACAGTGTCAATAATAGGACCCGACGAATAGCAGAAATCAGAGCAGATACTACTTATCTTCTAAATAGTGTGGGGTTGACGAAGCCGGCCGGGCCCGGCCAGGCTTTATCAACTTTCATTCTACACTTGGTGTAAAAGTAGCTGAATTTGTTGTTTTTTGTTGACTGTAATGGCAATATTGATGGAACCTTCATGGATGTTGATTTCTCTGTAACAAAACTTATGTACCGGGTTTCCTACGTTAGGTCTGGGTCTTCCCTTTCCGTTTCAGAGATCAGCGTATATAAATCTACAGTACTTGAAGGATGATGATAGGACTGTCGTTGAAAGTCCCTTGGCCGAAAAAAGTGGGAATAACCAGTCCTTGTGGGCCTTTCAATCTTTCATATGCTTCTATCTCTTGTTCAAATTCATCATGCCAATCATCTTTCCTTCTTTTGATGATTACAACGGTCGGAAGACCGTGTAAATCCTGGCATTTCTCTAAAGTAAGGCGATATACCTCGCGACGTGCATCCAGGTGTTCGACGATTTCCGCACGGAGAGGGACCGTGTTAAAATAAAAAACCTTCTACCTCATGAGAATATTGCCAAACTCAAGTGATCGCCACCGACATACCTGGGATTGAATTTTATCAAAAATAGGGTCCATGGTCAAAGTCGCTCGAGGTCATCAGGGAGCGAAAGGGGAAAGTCATCCTATTTAATGCATACCCGGGCGGGTCATAGCACCAAGGAATCTGTGAGTGAACTGAACTAAGGACGGACCACTGGATGATCGACAATGCAAGTGGGATTTGGAAAAGAGTATGAAAATCATCAAATTCGGTTTGCTTTGCATCTTTTTGAATAAAAACCATGAATGGTGTTCCTTTCACTTTTCTTGATTAGCAACTCCACACTTCAAAAGCCCACTCAACATATAAGAGTACCCACCCCAGTAGACCAAGACTGGAGACCTTTGGTCAAGCTAGCTCGCTGACAATATATGTGATGGAGATTCCCTCCTATCGGTAGATTCCCTGCTCGTTTGGTGGATTCCATGTTTGTCCAGGCCTTGCGCCATGTTCGGTCGGCCTATGTATATGAGGACTCCGCTTCCCCTCTTTCCTTTCTCTTCCTTAGAATGATCTTCAAATTGACCGATTGACTTGTTTTTCTCTTCTACTTGCTTCCTTTGTGTAGTGATGTGAGTGTGCGTGCCATCAATGGTATGCTTCTGCTATCTCTCATTCAGAATATCCTCGAAGCTCTTCCTTTCATTTGCCTCAATAAACCAGCCATTTCCCCCCAGCATACCCGTCACCATACGACTGAGAGTATGACTTTCAAGATATCGTTTATTCGAAGTTTATGAAACTGACTCCCCAGTCCAGCAATATATCCCTTGCGAGAGTTTAGTGATGAGTGTGATGAGATGCAGCTGGAGTATATGCACTGTTTCAAGGATACGCTGATATTGATCGACGGTGAGTGCCACACCTTTTCTATGAATGACGAAGCTAACCTTACAGACCTCGTGATTTGAGGCGAGCTTGAGATCCGTACATACACTGGCGAGTACCTCGTGAACACTCTCTACAAACAGCGTTGTATTTCATTCACGATGCAAATCGTCTATGACGGCTTCCAACTCGGCCGAGTGGTACCATATAACAGTCTCTGATGGGAGTATACATGATCTCTATCTACATCCCGGCGGGTGATTCCCTTGAGTATGAAGAAGGGATGCTTAATTGACCTGTGGGATTTTTTTTATCATGGATGAGATCCCAGCCGGATACCCGCGAATCTTCGCATACCTCTACCCAGTGACCCCATAAAGACCTAACGACCCACTCCTCTCTCTTCCAATGATAGAACTTCATCGCTCTCCTTGGCAGTGAAGAAATGGTGACTGGGTTCCCTTCAGATCCAAGTCATTCAGAGTATAAAGGTAGGTATTTCTGCGCTTGCCCAAAGCCTCACAGTATAGTGATACAAATGCTGACAATAATGGAAATGCTGCATTTTAAGGTGTTAGTCGGTCGAAATGGATACGATCTTCGAAAGAGGGATGCTTTTGTGATATAGTTGAAGTCTTCAGCTTTTGCTGACATCTCTGTGGAGAGAACCTTGGAAGGGAGGCCGTGAGGATACTCTGGATTGTAAGACAAAGAGCTCGAGGCCAAAGATGCCTCTCGCACCCAAGGCAATGCTGTAACAGAATGCCTGCCCCAAGTAAGGTTTCAATCTCGACTGGCCAAGGCGAATGTCACCCGCCATCGCCATGACGCTCACACAAGTATACGCTCGGCATCGCATTGTACTTCTTTTGTGATGATTCGACTATCTACGCCTTCGCCGGCACAAGGGCAACATGTGCCATCCAGGTCCATCGACCGGAGGCCAGATTCGTATGCCATCGGTGTCTAGGTTTATGACCTTCTCACTCCTCGATCCACGAGGTTTAGGATAAAGTCGACCAGAAGTCCCGTCTGTCATTCTTCTGCGTCTGACGGATGACTTCACAGCACTGCAGCGCCCACCCCAAGGCTGGTTTTGATCAGCATGCTCACATTCGCATTTTCTGGATTCCCATCGACCCGCTCTTGATTATTTAGGCCACGGGAAATCATGGTTTCCAATGTGCAAGGCGTTTTGGGTACTTTGTGGCAGCTGGAATAGTGCCACTTACCTGGTAGGATGGAAGGATTGGAAGGATTGGTCGAGCACGGGCTCTCGGTGCTGGTTTGGCGATGTATCTACCCTGATCCACCGCGGCATGCAAGTCACCATATGTGACAGTGGGAGGTTCAGATCCATGAAGGATTTGACACAGAGTTAATACTAAGAATTACGAAAGATGAACATGCGTTAATTTCTAATTGGGTCATCCTCGACGAATGCCAGAGCAAGCTTCATGATACCAATAATGAGAAGGAAAGTCGCCTAAACCTCTCCCTAGCAATGCTTGGGCAGCAACGAGGTTGGGAAATCCAGGACTTTTGGAAGAAATGCACCGACTGTCAAGAGGAACTAGGGCATGTGAAGTCTATGCAACTTCTCCTCCACGAGCGGCGGCAGCTACAGGGAAATGCGCTAGCTGCTACACTAACGTGAAATCGGATCCTCTACCTTGAACTTCCAATGTGGTTTCTTATCAGGTTTGTTGCAATACAAGTGGCCATCAATTGCGTCTGTCTGGATATTTTATGCGGCAAATTGGCCGTGATCAAAATGGGCAGCTACGCAGGTGCTGTCCAGATTTCATTGATGGAGCTTGCCAGGTCCACTTCCTTGGGGAATCTTGATGGGTTGAAGATACGGGGATTTTCTGCAGTGAAGACTTTCTTCTTCTCCCCACTTCTACTTCCTTTCTTTCCTCTTTCCTCCCCTTCCTCCACAGAAGTTCTCTTCTATATTTCACTTCTCATCGTCAAGGAGCCACGAGTTTCTTGACCTTGACTTGCGCTTCTACCCATCCTTTAACCTATATACATATAGCTCTCAACACGAGGGTCTCTTCTCACAGCTGTCGCAATCTGCAACGGACTGGGGTCAATATGGCTAATCAACGCCCATGTTCTGGGTGTGGCAAGATGAAACCTCTTCTCCAGTTTGAATTCTCGACATAACTTGGACTTCATTGTTCGAGCTTCTTCCTCGTCAAGTGTATCTTGGTACAACTGAATCTTTCTCTCTTCCTTCCCAGATTCCTCTCTCGTGTCTCTTCCTTTCCTCGGCCGTTAAGAACTGAGTTCTAACAAGGGAAATTCAACGGACTAGTCTCACATACCTCTGCTACACCCATCTTTCTATCAAGCACATCTCCATCGAGTATAATTATATCGAGCATCTCTCTATCACGTATCTCTCTGCTACACATCTCACCTATCTTTCTACCAAGCATATTTCTTCCACATCTCTTCCATATCTCTTCTATATCTCTTCAGTTGATCAGGGGTCAACTGTATCATCTGCACATCCCAGGGTTGATTTTCAGAGACGCCGAAGTCTCTCAATGCATTCGCAACGTCATCGTCGATTACTCTAGCCAGGAACACCCAGGCTTCAACACGTATGCGATCACCCGGGAGCATATTTATGCAGCAGAACATCTACCTCAAGGTCATGCTGTACGCCGGGGTCTCGCTGCTGCGTCGGTGGAGGGATATCTCCAAAATGCGGATCACAAGTTTGCACCGGAGGTACGAGAACATCCTACGTTTGGAATGGATCTTCTCCACGAAGCTGGACTTGTGCTGCAGACAGTTTTTGATACTGAGGATGGAGTGGCCTTCGAAGACCCGATCTATCTTGCGCGAAAGGGGCCATGAGTGGAGAATGATGATGGGTTTATCGACGAGTGGTATTTTTTCAGTATACGGCATTCTTACATTCTTTATGTTGCCGTCGTTGTTGCAGAGCTTGCTATCTGAATCTTTTTGCATCTTTTCTGCTTGGTGAGGGCTTGATGCGATTTGCTGCTATCGATATCACTAGGAGCACAGAGGTTAGCTTTATTGAAATTTAGTCGAGTCACATTTGCGAAATCATTCTCCAGAGTATATAGAGCAGGCGTAAGGAGTTACTACATTGAAGCTGTACGCTGATTTTTTTTTCATGTTCTTCTTCTGTGTGTTTAGTTTGACAGTGGTAGAGAGCTAACTATGCAGTCCCGGATTCATTATCATCAAACACAACAACAGTATCTCTGGACATGTCATGTTCGCTTCACTTGTTACCCTTTTCTTCCTTTCCAGAGAGCCGCCTGATTTCCCTTTCTTCTGATTTCTCTTTTCTCTTTCATCTTTCGCTCATCACCAAGCGTCCTTCCTCAAGAAGCTCAACCCACATCGCTCCTCTGCGCTCGATTTTCTCCCTCTTCAGCATCTCGATCTCTTTTTTAAGCCTTCACATCAATCTCCCTCCTTTGTGTCTATCCACAATCACTCCACAAGGGTATCCTGTGCAAGAACAACCTACTTCCCAGTCTACCTTTTCATCTCTCACCTGCAACATCCTCCCAAAATCTGGCATCATGTCGGCCTTTCTCGATTACACCTCAACTGAATTTTTGAACGAGTGAATGACAACATATGATTGAACAACTCGGAGACCACTATCTTACGACTTCTATCTAGCATCCTCCCACTCTACCAAGGCCCTTCCGTGAAGATCAGACTCAAGCCCAGTGACATCGAATTCACTGTATCAGAGGCCCTTATCTGCGAGAAGTCCCTGTATTTCCGCGCCACGTTCCAAAGCGATTTCACCGAGGGACGGACAAAGATCGTGGAGATGGAAGAAATCGAAGGCGTTGTCTCCTCGCGAAGCATTGCCGCTCTCATCCAATGGCTATACTATCGCCGAGTCCGATTCGGCATCGATGAACCCGAGGAAGAAATCACCGCGGCGATAGAGCTTGCACGCTTGGCAGACATGTGTGACGTTGGGCTGTTGGAGGATGAGATGTCTGAATTCATCAGAATGGTGGTCATTGCGATCCCGAAGCCCAATCCGGAGTACGGCGACTACAAGGATCTGAATACCCACTGCATCACCGAGAAGCACATCGATTCAGCAGCCTACTTGCCTCAACGCCATGAGGTGCGCCGTGTTCTGGCCGCAGGTTCAGTCGAGTGATTCTTTAAGGCTGAACGCTACAAGTTTGCTGAGACGGCTGAAAGCCATCCGACGTTTGGAGGTGACCTTCTCGAACAGTTGAGATTGACACTGAATAGCATTAAAACCAATGATAGTTACGCGACGGTGAGGGATCCTATTACTGGAAACACGATCCGGGTCAACAGTATCCTTCGTCATTGATGGATGTTTCGTGAGCAATGAAGTGTTCTCCTTCCGTTGCCGATATCATTCATGTCTTGGTGGGGTTTTACACTGTCTAACAGATAGTGAGGAAAATGCTACTCTCTATTTTACAAATCAAATATCTCCCTAACTACAACAGCTTCTCTTAAACATTCCTATTTCTATGATCCATAATCCAAAGATAAAAGCAATTCATATCGATCTATAAATATACACCTAAAACCAAAAGAACAACAATCTCTATCTCCCTATCTCCTCATTCCCCTCTTCCCTCTTCCAAGTTCCCGCATGGGCTGGCTACCTTACCCCACATAGATACATGTGTTTGTATTGGCATTCGCGGGCACCTTCCTGATTCCGATTCCTCCTCCCGCAGCGCATCTCCATGCCCAAAGAAGTAAAAAATCCCGCTGTTGAACATTCGGGCGCTAGAAACTTCCACATTCTGGGAAATGTCCTCCGAATGGAACAAGCACTCGCAAGAGTAAAGGGTAATAAAAAAGGAGAATTCAAAGCAAAAGGTTTAGCAAGAGTGAACAGCAGAAGATAAGTCTGCGGAACGGGAAAAGGTACTCCATGGGTTGAAAATGAACAAGATAATAAAAAAAGAGAAACTCTGCCAATAATAAACCAGAAAATAAAGTAGAAGAGTACCAGTTTCTCCAATCTCCCAAAAAAACGTCTTTCTCTCCTCATCCACCCCCGCAGTCTATTGCTCCCACCCCTCACGATGGCGTCCAACGGGGAGAGTCTGTTCCTGCCGCCGTTTTTCATTTTCTCTCTGATTGACTCATATCACCAACATTCACACTTCTATGCTCGACAACCCAACATATCCCAAGTCATAGATGAGATATTTACTGGGCGGCCTGCTGGGCCTGGAGGTAGTTGTAAGCACCGTAGGCGATGGCACCACCAATGAGGATGACGGCGTAGAGGCCGACACCGAAGCTGCCGGAGGAGGATGAAGAGGAGGCGGAAGAGGAGCTGGTGGAGGCGTGGGCCTTGGGGGCGGGGTCACCGGGCTGGAAACGTGTTAATAAGAGTGTAGCACAAGGGAATGACTCCCGATAAGGAGAAATATTATTGAATCGGGAACGTACCAAACGCTTCACGCTGCCGATAAGCAGACCGTCGAGGATCTCGCGGGCTTCATCGGAGTGGCCGACATCCTCGAAGGCCTCGGAGCCGTCCTGGCCACCGACGTCGAGAAGGACTTCCTCACCACCGCTGTAGAGGGATTGTTAGCAATTCGTATCTGGCAAAGTATTCCGGGCGTAATCAATAGAGTCGATGGAGTCGGGGAGGAGGAAACAACGAGAATGGACCAATTTGCAGTGATGCTGGAGCGATAGGGGTATACCGTCGCGGGGCCCGATTCGCATCGGCGCAAGTGGGTGAAGAGTGCTAGGAGGGACTCAAGAGGAGAGGAGAGACATACGGGTGCTCATCGACGAAGCTGGTGCAGTCGTAGACCTTGTCGTGGATAACCATGTACAGGTCCTTCTTGGTGTTGTGGGAGGCGACCTCCTGGAGAGTGAATTGCTTGGTGGCAGACATGGTGATGGTGTGGTAGAAAGAAAGCCTGGGAATTGCGCGATCGCAGAAGAATTAGCCCAGTGTCACAGAATCAATTTGAAAACTCCGTTGAAGAGACAAGGACACTGTCAACGAGGTAATGAGGGGGATCCGATGGGCGGCGGGCAAGAGGAAAGAGAAAGACTATGGGACTTCGTTCCCCGTCGGAGCCAGCGAAAAAAAAAGCCCGATAGGAGGTGCCGACGGCCAAGGATGGGACCCGACAGACGAGAAGGGAATTCTCAGGCTTAGAAGAGGGTATACTCACGTTGAAGAAACAAGCGACAGAACCGAAAAAGAGAAGTATAAGCAGGAATACAAGGGCGGGGACGAGACGAGGAAGAGGAGGAGAGGAAGGAAAGAGGCCGATGAGTTGCCAATTGTATTATTATTGGGTCTTACGGGAACTCCCCAGGTCCGGTAAAGGCGGTGAGTCCCTCACTCCACTAGACTAAAAAGTGTCCCTTTTTTATTTGCTTGTTTCCTACTGGACAGATCCATGACTAATGACCAACTTACGTTTTCCCCTGCCGTGAATTTCACCCGGTGAGGCAAACTCCTAGGGTTAGCCGGGGTTATAGAGAGAGAAGACATGGCAAAAAGGAAGAGGGGCTTATCTGGTCTGTATGCAGTTCTGGGGACTACTAATCTTCTAGGAAAACATGTCCCGACTGCTTCCTGCGGGCCTGCAGTGTGACAAAAGGTCGAGACTTGTAGAATCCCATACTCGGCGAGCCTATCAGCGGCTGCTGATTATGATTTGGGGGCCTCGGTGCAAACGAAGGAGGGGACGATTATACTACTAGACACGGGGTTGTGAAAGAGTAGTAACTTATAATAGTATCGTATATCGTATAATAATCACAACTAGAAACTAATGCACATGTTGAATATCTACACATTCAATTACTCTCCCTGATTAATTGACTGTATCCCGATATCTACAACGCCTAATCTAGTCTATCAACCCCTCGGAATCCGGTCTTCATATCGGGAGATGAACTTCTCCCTTTCGGTCCTCATTATACAAGGAGTTAACAATTCAGCAATCATAATCGACTTGGTAAATAATCACAGTTCTCTACTACGATCTCCCCATCGGATCTCAAATCGGACACTATACTCGAGTATAATCTCCAAGTGCCAGCCTCCATACCCATCCCCTCCCCATACCCTCGGGTGAACCATCACTCGGGTAATGGCCCGGTACCCGCCTACACCCACAGTAGTACATTCATACGCTCAATACTACGTGTATACTACTGTAAGTGCTGTGCGGAGCGTATTCCCTGCCCTATACATGTTGTAATCCATCACAACTCCGCACTCACCCACTCAGTCCCCGCTTTCCGCGCCCGCGGAATTGTATGGAACCAGGCATGGAATTCCAATCTGACCCCTCGGGTTGATCAGCCTATCCCCACAGGTTTTCATTCCCGCGCTGATGGTGCGGTGCATAACCGGTGAATCCGATATATGGCTATGGTCATAATCAGAAATTAGAATTATTATCGCGCAAGTTACAGTCGCCAATATTTGAACTTAAGGTTTATCATCGAACAAGCTATAATCTTCGCCGTAGTTCCGTCAAAACGTCTCTCGGAATATTGACTCCGTTCGTGGTCCTAACAGTTCCGAAAAATTCTTTTGTATTGATTCCACGACTTATCAATCAGCGATAGACCCCGCCCCAGCAGATCAATCCGAAAGGTACCTACTTAGACTGTATATGGTACATAGTATAGATTGTCACTATTCTTGTAAGCAGTCGCCAGCATTCTAGTTCTCTCATCCAGACGTGTCGCTCATAGCGGGAACAGCCCTGACGGCATGATGCATTTCAACACTATCCGAATGCGAGTACACCAATATACATCCCTCTCCGGAATCTCCCCAGCGCCATCTCTATCCAGTCGTGACTATCGTGACATGACATGCAAAACAGAACAGAACCAAAAGAACCATGAAGGCCCAGAAACAATCAGAATGTAATTCCCAACCGCAATGTTCGGAAAGGGCGGAATGGGTTAGCATAGGACAGAATAGGGGATCGTTAAACAATACAGAATAAAGCACAAAAAACGCTAACGCTCATTTCGCTGGAACTCGCTCATAAAACACAATATATGCCTGCTCATTTTGCAGTCGGTCACGCGCCCGGAGATCGCGCGGGTTAAAGTCGGTCGTGCGCTCGTCGTCAAACTTTCGCCAGCACTGCCGTTCTGCGTCGCGCACCAGTGAGATGTAATGCCCACTACCCATAGACGACCCGATATGCCGAAGCACTCCAAAGGCGTCGTATGTGAATGGGGGCGTGGTAGAACCCATCATAGCGGGCGTGCTGGACTCAGCTGGCGGGCCGGAGGTCGGGTAAGAGACGACAAAGTCATCCATTCGGAGACCGTAGAGGGGAAACTCGATTGGAGTATGGATCTTGCGCGCACTTTGAGTCTTGGATGCCGAGAAGCGCTTGAAATGGACGACTAGGATTTGCGGAGCTCGCGTGATGATAATCTGCTTGGTCGCGATGCGGTCGCATTTGCAGTACGGGCATTTCCAGACCTCATCACCGCTGAGCATCTCCTCTTGGCAGTAGCTTCGGAGGCATTGGTAGATATCACCGGTGCCGTCGGGTGGGATCTCGACACTGATACTGTAGAATGCTTCGTACGTGGTGGATGTTTGGCGACAGGTGGTGCACTTCAGTCGACTGGCGTGCTGACCCGCAAAGAGTGATGAGATGAAAGAGTCTTCTCGATGGCAGTAACGATTCCATTCAATCTCCGATACTTTCTGCACAGGCATGCGCTCACGTTGCATTTCTTCGGAAAACGTCAAGGGCCGCAGGGGGTTGCGCTGCCAATTGATGTTGAGATCTTCGTGCAGACAGTCTACGAGGAAGTCGAAGAATTCCTTTGCATCCTGTTGTCGATCAATCGCCCACTCCCGGTTCAAGCGACCGCAGAAGTTGCGGAAAGAAGTAGGCATGATGACTTCCACATCGCCTTTCCACAGTGATCGGATGAGATTGGCATACAGACCCGGCATCACTCCTTGCGAGCCCTTCCAGTTCTTCTGCACGTAATATCGATACCGATCGTCGATAAAGAACTTGCTCACCATGACGGTTGCGCTGAGGCATTGGATCGTCGAATTCATGTAACAGGTGACACCAAAATTGTGCAAACCTGTCCGTGGAAGCTTGAGACGGCTGAGATATGAGCTTGATGTGTACAAGGCAGCGCGGTTTGCTGAATTTTGTCGCTCCAAATGGGGCTGAATGTGACGACCGTCGGAGACGCCGCTATAGCTGGGGCGAGAAACTGCAGGAGCTGGCCGTGACGGAGCCATTGGGACAGGGGCAGGGTAGTTTGGAGGGGCAGATGGTCGAGGGTCCGGGTGCATCATAGACTGCTGGATATGTTGTGGCTCGGGGAAGCGGCGTAAAAAGGCTTCATAAGTGTGCACAAACGGAGTGGTAGGTTCTGGCTGGACCCCTTCCTCCTGGGGCTCCTCGGTCAGCGGCTCCTCGTCCAGATAATGACTGGTGTCGATCTCCTCGTTTTTGGATCTTTCCAACCATGCAGACAACTCCTCCGAGTTAAGCGGCGTGAACTCGCGCAACCTCCTCTTGCGTACTTCCAGGCTGGAATTGGCACTGGCCATGGTGGGAACCCGACCCAGTGGCTTCCCAGGTCTCGGAACGGGCTTCTTGGCCTGCAGAGAACCCATAACCTCAGCAGTAGAAGACGTAGCAAGTGACTGCTGCCCAAGAAGATCAATCCATGCATCCAGTCCACCAAGCAGCAGTGCAGGTGGACGTCCCGCCTTCAATGGCTTGTATTCGTTGAACTCATACAGGGTATCGTGAAGCGCTCTCAAGTGCGGCGCTGAAGTCCCTACAGGAGATCCTGCGAGATAGCTGACGGAAGCCGTTTGTTGGTCATAGTATACCACAAGATCGAATTCGTTGCGCCTTTCAAACAAGGTCTGTTCATATTCGGGAGACACGACGAGGCGTTCCTCAAGCTCTTCAGCCGACACGTTCTCTTTCAGCACCACTGGCTCAATGCAAATGATCGACTTTGCATAGATGTGACCATTATCGTACTGCTCTCGAGGGCGGACATCAATCACCAGGACATTGAATTTTCGCAAGTAATCCATCAAATTCTCGGCTGTAATATGCGTGTTATAGGGCAGGTCGGGAGAGTTACTCCGTGTTCCGCGGGCCGAATTGATCCCATTCGGAGTTCGCGATCGGTACGGATGATCGTCGAGACCGCGACTTGGACTACCATGCGGAGAGTTTGTAAATTGGGAGTATCGCTGATTGAATGATGATCGCGTACTCTCGGTTGATGTCCGGGGAGGGTTTGAAGGAGGCTGGGTGGGTACCGTGTAGATCGGACTATAGGCAGGGTCGGGGGCGCGTGGCATGGAAGTGTTTAGTGGCAATTTGGGAGGAATCGATGGGACATGAGTTGAGGACCCCATACTGCGAGGGCCCAGAGGGCGTCTTGACGGGGATCCGTAGGGGGAGCCATGGCTTGTTGCAGCGGTGTTAGCGGTATAAGCAGAAAACTGGCCAGTGGAAACCGATGAAGATTGCCCGGTAGATGTTGCAACACTAGATATAGACGCATCGCGAATCTGGGAGGTTTTCAGCCTTGCAAAACGTTCTACCAGAGAATCACCTGCGGGCACAGATGACTGCTTGGGCTGCACTTGAGGACCTGCCATTCGCTGGAATTGCGTTGGACTCGGCATCCTCATGGTGGCGTTGCTTGACTCATGATTCTCACGACCTCGCAGAGGGTTGGAGGCTGGCGGCGAAGTCGACGTGTAAGACCCAGTCGGCTGCACGATACTCTTCAAGTTGTCCTCGATAATCTCTCGCTTGATCGCATCCATCGTCCCTTGCTTGCTTCGCACCGCCTGTATTGAAATAGTGGGGTTAGCTTCTTGTACATGTGATCTACTCGACGACGCGCATTGCCAAGCACTAGAAGATCGGCGGAGCCAGAAGAGCGCACCATCATCAGAGTTGCGAATTCCTTATATAATTCTGGATTTCGGGTTTGTATGGTCCGATAGTCGGGATGGTGGGGTATGAGGTTGATGGTGATCTCGGATGCGCGCAGGTACTGTACATAGGCCTTGTCGGAATCGTCACCGTCTGCGAGGATCTTTGCTTGTTCGAAAGCCGTAGCCGCGGTTCGTAGCAGGACGTCAATCTAGGAGTCGTCATATGAGCCATGTGTCCTCCCATAGAAGCTCATGTCCATTCTTTGTACTAACCGGCGTCTGCTCGTTCACCTTCAATACCGCGGCCTGATCCTGCAGGTCCTTGATATTAGGAAATCGAGGTTGTGGTGCTGGTAGAGCGCCATTTGAATGAAGGCCTGGTCTGGTGACCTGGTCGTTGGAATGCATGTTGCTCCCCACCGAGTAAGGACGGCTGTCCTTCCACGGTGGTATGTCTGGTGGAGTAGGTAAAGCCACCGCATCGGGGGGCATGGTCGAAGCAGCGAGCGTGAGATGAAAACACTTTCCTAGCGCATGGTTTTGGGAGAGAGGAGAAAAGAAAGTGGACAGTCGACAAGGCAACAAGAATAACGAAAGAACGAACAAGAAGCCAAGACCAAGGCCATTACACATGATCCAGGAACTGGAACCAGCGGGTCTTCTGGGGTACAACGAGTGACAATACTCTCACCGCCCCCGCGCCTATGACGCCAGGAGCTTAGTCACTTCTGCGGGCTGCCTGGAGCTCTCCATCTCATCCTGGATTCACTCGGCGCGACTTTTTTGCTGGTGCTCATACCTATCCTCTTGAAGATTTCGCGCCTTCTTTGCGTGCTGCTCTCAGATCTCCATCATGGCCGGCTGGTTCTCCTCAACGTCGCCGCTCGATGAGCAGATCGAGCGGGCGACCGGCTCCTCCCTGTACGTTATCACCCACCATGAACCCACCTGCTGCCTAACAGACTCCGGTTGACGACCTGCGGTTTGAAATATCACTTTTAAATGCAGAGGCTGACCAATGTATCAGAGAGGACATCGCCCTCAATTTGGAGATCTCTGACATGGTTCGATCGAAGAGCGTCCAGCCCAAGGATGCCATGAGGTCTTTGAAGCGTCGATTGGAGAACCGAAATCCAAACATTCAGCTAGCTACATTGAAGGTATCTGTTGCTTGCCTTGATTTGAGGACAAAGAATGATGCTAACATGTACCCTTATTTCCTAGTTGACCGATACATGTGTTAAGAACGGCGGCACCCACTTCCTGGCCGAAATCGCATCCCGTGAATTTATGGACAATCTGGTGTCACTACTCAAATCAGAAGGTGCTCCGCTAAACCCTGATGTCCAGCGCAAGATCTTAGAACTCATCCAGAATTGGGCGATGGCGGCTCAGGGCCGCATGGATTTGATGTATCTGGGGGAAACATATCGGAAGCTGCAAACCGAAGGCTTCCGGTTTCCCCCAAAGACAGAGATGAGCGGTTCTATGCTGGAGAGCAATGCAGTAAGTGTGCCATTCCAAGCTTTGTATTCGAACGTGGATCATAGCAACTTGGACTAAATCCCTTACTTCAGCCACCCGAGTGGATTGATTCAGATGTCTGCATGCGATGCCGCACTGCTTTTAGCTTTATGAACAGAAAACACCACTGCCGAAATTGTGGCAATGTCTTCGATCAACAGTGCTCGAGCAAGACCCTCCCGCTTCCGCATCTCGGCATCCTCCAGCCTGTTAGAGTCGACGATGGATGCTACGCCAAACTGACCTCAAAGTCATACACACCAGCCGGCTTTGCCGATCGGTCCGCATTTAAGAATAACTCCATCACCAAGTCTAGCGCTATGGAGCCTCGAGGCGCCAAAGCGGATACTAGTTTTGACGATGATCTCCGCCGGGCATTGCAGATGAGTCTGGAGGAAGCAGAAGGAAGAGGCCCGACTGGATTTGTGCCGCAAACTGGAAATGCGCCTCAACAAGCCAAGCCGGTGACTGCTCCTGCTCCTGGCCCTTCAAATGTTGAAGAGGAGGATGCAGACTTGAAAGCTGCCATCGAAGCCTCTCTCCGAGACATGGAAGAGCACAAGCAGAAACATGCGGCTGCATTGAAGAGCAATCCTCCGCCATCCACAACATTCCGTGATTCATCTAGCACACCTACCCCACTACCAAAGAACCCATACGAGCTCAGCGCTGTGGAGGCAGAAAATATCCACCTTTTCTCTACCCTTGTCGACCGACTACAGCATCAGCCTCCGGGAACCATCCTCCGAGAACCCCAAATTCAAGAACTTTACGAAAGCATTGGCACGCTTCGACCTAAACTGGCGCGCAGTTATGGAGAGACAATGAGCAAGCATGGTAAGCCGAGACTCGGGAACTCTGATCCATGGACTTGGTAATGCTAACTCCGAACTGTAGATACTCTCCTGGATCTCCACTCAAAGCTCTCCACCGTTGTTCGCTACTACGATCGAATGCTAGAAGAGCGGTTATCTAGTGCTTACTCTCAACAGAACTTGGGCTACGGAGCCATCCCGGGTGCCGCACAGTACCCGACTATGCCCTCTCATGCTCCGGATCTGAAGTCTGGCGCCGAGAACTATTATTACACAAACGCGCCAGACACTCCTCGCGCTTCCACATATGCACCTTGCCAGGTTAGCAACAGTGGCTATGATGCGCCTGCGAGCGGAGTGACGAGCCCGGGCTACCCCCAACCGGCGCCTAATAATTGGGGCCAGAACCCATATCCATCTTTGGGATCACCTCCCCCGCAAAGTAACGCTATTCCCAACCACCCGGTTGCTCCGGGATCGGGTGGTGCACCTCAGTACTACGCACCTCAGCCCGAACAAGATCTCTCGCAGCCGCAATTCTCCGAAACCCCATATCACCCCTCTCCAGTCATGCGGCGAGATTCACAATACCAGGCGAGCGCACCTCCCGTCGGCCTGGCCCCCAGCGCACCTGAAACGCACTCGCCCGAGCAAGTCCATCCACCTACGTACTCTAGCGTGCCTCCCGCGGGGCCTACCCTACACCAGCAGCCGACTGGTGCGCCTTCCCAATCCTATTATTATCAACCCCAGCAACCCATCACGGTACCTTCGGGATACCCACCAATGGCGGCGAGCCAACCGGGCGCATATCCGGATGCCCCCCAAGCGCAGCCCCCGGCCTCGCACCAACCAGCCCGGCCCGTGGAGGAGAGCTTGATTGAACTATAGCGTAGATGCATCTCTTCTCCGGCGTTTGATTCTAGTTTACTGTCTGTGCTTCTTTTTCGCTCTTCTCTTTCTGGGCGTCTACGTACTCGATGATACCTGAGACTTTTCTTTGTTTTTTATGGTGACCTCATTGCAGAATGTATCTACTACACTACAACATGCTTATTGCTTTAGCTCCAGATCGGGAGAGAGTCGAGAAGTATGGAAACTCAATTTCCCCACACGGACCCGGTCAATTATGTCGACGAGTCTGCACCACTGTAGTTGGTAGTTAGTTAGCCCCAGTAACACCATAGCCACTAGCCACTAGCCATGCACGAACTAATACGAGAATTGATTCCAGTCTAGCTCAGGATGTCTTCCAATCTCCTTCTCCTACGGATTGTATTTCTCCAGCTTCCCAGATATTCTGATCAATCTTTGATTTAACTTCTCGGAAGGTTCAAATGGTCCGTTGTTCGCCTTACCGTAATATTACCCGAGGCCCCCATCGCCGAAGACAGCGAGATCGACTTCCACACCTTCTTCCCTCCGTTCTTCTACTCCAGTCTTCTTCCTCAGCTCTTCTTCCTTACAACCTCCCGCTCCTCTCTCAGCTCTCTCCCACCCTCCCCCCATCGCCATCGGTTGTTCCACAACCCGTAGGCTCGAGCGGGGCGGTGTGAACGCCTCCCTGCATTCGAACTATTACAATCTGGTTGCTTTTTCGCCCTGCACGTCCCAGCTGCCGTGATACCTGCTCTCTACCTCGGCCAATCCCCTTCCATGCCCCCGGTACATTGCTGATTTACCCGCCGCTCTCTGGGGAGCTTTTGCCGCCATGCCAACCAACACTTCCTCCCCTGTCAAGCGCCCCGGCCTGAACCGCCGCGTCGTGTCTTCACATGCGGTCGTCACGAGGACTAACGCAAACGCCGCCAACCCCAACGAGCTGTCGCAATCTCAGTCCTCCAGGACCACCATCGTACATCATAAGCCTCACAGAGCCCATGTTGTGGGCGGTGGTCACCGCAACCACCATCGAAACCCCTCTTTCGGAAAGAACCTGAACAAACTCCAGCGCTTCCAACTTGGCCCCGAGACCACTGGCCGACAGCACCAGCGCAAGAAGTCGGCCCCCGCAACTCCTATCGGCAGCCCCAAGGGTCAAGCACATGTACACTGGGCTGGGGCGGTGGACGACCATCCCAAGGACCATTCGATGAAGAGAAACTACTCGACCCCCATACTCCGACGGAATAATTCAGCGGTGATAGTGAAGAAGACCCTGGTGACGGAGCGACCACACTCGAGCGCGGGAAAGAAGAAGTCGGTCGGATTTGAGTTGGGGGATGACGATGAGAACGACGACGCCGAGTGGGAAGATACCACACAATCACCCGAAAGTACGAGGCGCAACTCCGTCGCCCCCTCCAACCATAGCGCGGATAACAACCAGGTCTTGGTTGACCCTCTTACATTCGTGAAGCGGCCATACCCGCAAATTTCCCGCGCAACCAGTTTGCCTGATTCTATCACGAGCAAGCTTGTACAGGAACGGGAATACCCAGATCAGGACCACGACCACGAACACGACGACGAAGAGGAAGAGGAGGACGAGGAGGATAACTCCGATGACACACAAGGGCCCGGTCAACCCGCAGACCAGGGCGACATCGCGAACCGCCTCCTGAGCCCCTCCCACTCTGCCAAGGCACCGCCGGCCATGTCTTCCATCTCAGCGATGGCGAAACCGTCGGATTCCACCTCACGCAGCACCTCACTCAACCTGACTGGTGGCCTGGATGCGGCTCGGCGAACATTCTCTACATCCAACCTCGGCATGGTCCAAATGCCCGGCAGTCAACCAGGAGCTACGTCGTCCTCTATGGAAGGCGGCGTCTCCAGATTTATCATGAGCAACAAGTCTGGTCTTCAGTCATCCTCACGAACGGACTCCGACCCGAACACTCCGTCCTCGTTCCTCCCTCATTACCATCCGCAAACACCCCCATCTCCCAACCGCGCCAACGGCAAGTCCACCGCATCGCCTGCACGTCCTCGTGGTGTTGATCTACCCTCGCGAACCCAGCAGAAGCTTTGGCTTCAACGCACAGCCACGCTGAACAACTCCCCACCTGACTCTCATGGCGTGTCCACAACGGTATCACCGTCGAATATTGACCCGGGCTTTATTCCCGGCGGCCACTCCCGTGGTGGCTCGACTTTTGACGGAACTCGCAGTATGAACGGCGGCGGCCGTGCTGGAGTACCTGGTCACGATACCGAAGCGCGTCAGATTCGCAAGGCCTACGAGAAGACCTCTTTGGAGCTCATGGTGGCTCGTCGCTTCCAGTCACCCACGGCCGACAGCTTTTACCGCCTGCGCGCAGTCGCTCGCGCATCCGCAATCAGTGCCGAGAACGCATCTGCACTGGGCAAGCCAGTCAAATCCGCCCCTTCGTTGCCCCTTCTCCAGCGTGGTAACCGGCCTAGTCACCTGGCCTCCAGCGCCGATGCCAAGTCGCAGTTGCCTGATCCCCACTCTTCGGCCTCCGAAGACCCTGCCACCCACAGCGAATCCACCGATACCACCCAGGCAGCTCCATCCTCTCACCCATCCCACCGGATCTTGTCGACTTCCGATGAGGCTGCGCATGGCCTGACCGGCGATCATTCCTCGGATGACTTCCCCGCTCTGAGCGAGACCGACCTGATGATTCGGCGGATGTGGGAGACTCGGGAGGTGGCCACCTCTGGTTGATCATGACTATTGCACTTCTTTTTCATCATCATCTTTATGACTTGATTTTTTTGGGGGTTTGAAATTCCCCGGCGTTGGTGGTGCTTTATCATCTATGGTTATTCTGGATATGGCCTTCCTGGTTGTTTTTCTGCGCGCATGGACATATTTGTTCTTTCTGGAGCTTTTGATGCTAACATAATTCCCGATATGCAAATGGAACGCGTCTGATAATGCTGAAATTCTACTTTTCTCATGGCGTGTAGCTCGCTGATACTGTAACTACTCCCCCTGTCGTCAAGGCGAGGAGCTACAGGCTCCACCCAAGGGGGTTCGCATTTAGGTCCAGCCCGAGAAATGCCCAGAGCAATAGAACACAGGGGTAATCAATCTCTTGGCCCTGACCAGGCGTAATCCCGAGTGTTTCATTGGCACGATGCACTCTGACCTTTTGTCGTGGTGCTGGACTGTGTACACTCCTCCACCCGGCAGCGCGGCCTTCCGGGGGATCGACCATGGCGTGACCCCCAAGCCCTAAGAGGATTAATCCTCCCAGTCTGATTTGACTCCCAGTTAAG
The DNA here is from genome assembly GCA_023626575.1 of Penicillium sp. PF1803. Lineage (NCBI taxonomy): Eukaryota > Fungi > Ascomycota > Eurotiomycetes > Eurotiales > Aspergillaceae > Penicillium > Penicillium sp. PF1803. Next base: position 44,599 of record JAMAGZ010000040.1, read on the forward strand.
TATAAGGTACAGGTCAAGGTGTATACATTTCTGATTATTGATACTTACACAACACAGCCAGGAACCAAAATGGAATCATTGCCACAACTGGTCATTGGCCAGGTCCTGCGAATCTCGGGCTACGGCGTCGCTTTGGTGTTGATCTCGGTTGTTCTGAATGTCATCAACCAGCTGTTTTTCTACAGCCGGAATGAACCTCCTGTTGTGTTTCATTGGTTTCCTGTTTTGGGGAGTACGATCAGTTATGGCATGGATCCGTACCAGTTCTTTTTGTCGTGTCGGCGCAGGGTATGTACTGTTTTGAATTGAAGGATGGTGAACAGGGTCTAATGTTGATACTAGCATGGTGATATCTTTACCTTCGTTCTCTTGGGCAAGAAGACCACCGTCTACCTGGGGACTGATGGGAATGAGTTCATCCTCAATGGAAAGCTGAAGGATGTCAATGCTGAGGAGGTCTATGGCAAGCTGACCACGCCAGTCTTTGGGTCAGATGTCGTGTATGACTGCCCAAACTCGAAGCTCATTGAACAGAAAAAAGTAGGCACCCCTTTCTCATTACTCATTCCTTTCCCGAAGACATTAAAGACGTCTTTCTAACATCTCTCTCTCCAGTTCATCAAGTTCGGCCTCAGCCAAGAAGCCCTAGAATCCTACGTCCCTCTAATCGAAGAAGAAGTCAACCAATACATCAAAACATCCGGCCATTTCAAAGGTCAATCCGGCACTATCGACCTCGGCGCCATAATGGCCGAAATCACCATCTTCACAGCCGGCCGCACTCTCCAAGGAGACGAAGTCCGAGCAAAGCTCACCTCCGAATTCGCCGACCTCTACCACGACCTTGACCTCGGCTTCTCGCCTATAAACTTCATGCTCCCCTGGGCACCTTTACCACACAATCGCAAGCGAGATCTCGCTCATGCCCGTATGCGCGAGATCTACTTGGACATCATCCGGGAACGACGCAAGGCTGGCACAGCCGAAGAAACCCAGACAAAGGATATGATCTGGAATCTCATGCGCTGCGTTTACCGCGATGGAACACCTATCCCCGATAAAGAGATCGCCCATATGATGATCACCTTACTCATGGCCGGCCAACACTCCTCATCCGCAATAAGTTGCTGGATAATGCTCCGACTCGCCTCCGAACCCGCCATGACCGAAAAACTATACAAAGAACAAATCAACGCTCTAGGCCCCAACCTACCCCCCCTCCAATACAAACACCTCGAAAAACTCCCCCTACTCCAAAACGTCATCAAAGAAACACTCCGCATCCACTCCTCGATCCACACCCTAATGCGCAAAGTGAAAAACCCCATGCCCATCCCCGGAACGCCCTACGTGATTCCAACATCCCACACCCTCCTCTCATCACCGGGCGTTACAGCCCGCGACGAACGCTACTTCCGGAACCCGATGACATGGGACCCGCACCGGTGGGAGGAACGCGTTGAGGTTGAGGATGAATCTGATACGGTGGATTATGGGTATGGGGCTGTGTCGAAGGGGACGAGGAGTCCTTATTTGCCATTTGGAGCGGGGAGGCATAGGTGTATTGGGGAGAAGTTTGCGTATTTGAATTTGGATGTTATTGTTGCGACGCTTGTGAGGGAGTTTCGGTTTTTTAATCCGGAGGGGAGGGAGGGGGTTCCGGAGACGGATTATTCGGTATGTTTTGTTGTTCTTGGAGTAATTAGATCTTGGTTTATGGGGTTTACTGACTGATTGTGTTTATAGTCTCTTTTCTCGCGGCCGATGCAGCCTGCCACCGTGCGATGGGAGCGTCGTTAAGTGTGATATTAATAATTTGCATTTCAGGTATTGAGGGCTTACGTCGCTCCTTGGTGTCGTGTTATTGATAGCTTGTCTCAGAAACAAGCTACGGTACCTAGTTAGATTGACCCTTAATGGAATCTGGATTTCTTTTAGCCGATGAAGTCTGTACAGTATGTCTCTTGCCTTATTATCTACGCCCTTGAATTTAGTGAGGCTGCCAGAGAAATCTCTCGGCAAACTTAGTGCCCAGACACCCTCAATGCTTGTCTTACCAAGCCATGCCCCTGGCGGGGCACTATTGGGGGCTAAGCCTTCCCTTGTCTAACTTGGTGCTTCAAGCCAAATATTGGAAGTGGACTCAATTTCCGTCAATACTCGCTCAGGGGTATGCCCATTTAAGCAGCCAGTCACCGATCACAACACAAACAGCGTGTCCCTCAAAGTCGCACCTATTCCTCGATCAGGCCTTAACTATTGATCTCATATGTGAACGGGGCGTAGTAAGCCACAAGTATAGCTTATATATCTCGTTAACGCCGCCCTATTACCCGGTGCTAAAGCCGGGCAACCGGTAAACAGTAAACAAAGGTAAGCACCAAATCTAGGGCTATTTATATAGATCCTACTAGGACCCCTTTTTTTGTGGCTCTACGGAAAACAATCTTTAGCCTTATCTATTTCTCCCCACGATTATAGCGGACAAGATACGAAACTTTCTTAGAAGCATCGTGGTCGGCTACTTTCTTCTAGGCTTACCTTTGACTGCTTTCGTCGAAGATGATCCACACTACAATTCAACACAAAATTTCCGCCCTCGGAATATCACTAGTCTAGGTGGGATCTATAAATAGATTAGATCGTGAGTGACCCAAAAACAAGCTCGTTTTGACTGAGATACATAGACACTGACTTAAAGCAGATACTATAATTCAACCACGCAAGAATGGTTATACAGGCCCACTTGGCAATCAGCAGAGAATGAAACCTTGCGAGACCACTTCAATTTCACAACAGCAAAGCTCTTAGATTCCTTCTCTCTTGCAGCAAGACTATTGCAAAACGGAATTACCGGATATGCTGTCTTTGGGTATCCAGATATCTTGCTGCCAATGTGTATCTCCAGCGACTCCTACGGAAACTATACCGTTACCCATATCAGACTTGCCAGCAGACAAAGAGTGGAACACATGGGGATGAACAGACTTCAAACTACCCTCCCTGAATGCGACATTCAACGCAAAAACCGCGAATCTGACACTTGAGGGCAAATTCGACACAGATCCAACTTGGCCTCTAGGGGATGTTGTTAATGGTGTTAACAGGTATCCCGATGACCCTGAGCTTGATTACAATGATTCGGTCACGGGTACCATTCGGTTTACCTTCAAGGATGCGTTGGATGCGTATCATTCTGATGTGCTGAATATGAATACGTCAACACCGACGTGGCTTCGAACCGTCGGGTTTGGGAATAATTCCTTGAATGCTGGTTACACCTCCGGAGGTCTTGGTCGCCCTGGAGTGGGAGCTGGTGTTATCGTGGTGCTGTTTTCCATTTTTGCCGTGTTTATCTAGAGTAAATATACCCCGAGATCGTACCACTTCTTTTTACAAAGTAGCCAGATTAAGCTTCAGAGAACATCACTTTGTACTCATACATGATTAAATTAGGCTATACCTGATCCTTGCAAGCACAAAAAACATCATAATCTTGCCCGCATAAGCTCACGCCGCAACCTGATCTCCTCATGCTCCAGACCGAGAGATTGCCTTCAAAAAAGCAACTCAATTAGAACAATCACGACAACAGTTCCAATCTAAGGTAGGCAGCTTACTCGACTATGCCCTCAAGGGCAACCGTCCCTCTCTCGCGCAGGGCGCGAAGGAAACGCCAAAGGCACAAAATGCCAACAAGTTGGACAACACCGACCAGAGTGGTGAAATCGGTCATGTTCTAGGTATAATCAGCCCACTTGAACTTCTCCCAACCTCAACAAGGTTTTGGCTCAATTCAGATAGCTTTTTGTATACGTTTTCGAGTCAATGGGTTGTTGTTGATGGAGAGGTTTCAATGAGGCCTCTACGGGAGTCATAACTGGACGTAACTACCCAACACGGAAGGCGCGACGAGCGGATCTATAACGCCTGTAAATATTCAAGGAAGGAAGGCTCAACCTATAAGGTCATTTCAAAGCATTTCTCTTGATATCACAGATTCATTATTCCACAGGGTCAAAAGAAACCTCCCTATCAACAACAACCCATTGCCTTGAAATCTCATACAAAAAGCCCATTCTCGTGAGTCAAAGCCTTACTGTCGTTGAAAGAAGTTCGAGTGACTGATTACATCTAGAAAATGTCTTCCTCTACTACTGCTGCTCATTGAGGACTGCTTGAAAGCTTTGAAATTGTACAATGACCGCAAACTGCACCAACAACACCACCACTTCCGAGGTGGCTTCCCTTGAGGTATTTGCCAAGACAGCCAATGACTGGCAATACACTGGCCTGCTTACCCTGCTTGGTGTCTGGGAGGTTTGGCAGCTCGTCTGCGCTGATTGGCGGATTGAAACCGCCGCCATTGAAGTCCGCGCGCACCTCAATATGATCTCGGGTTCGTGCTTGATTTCGCGAAGGAGGGAGCTTGGATTGATCGTCTGAGGCAGTCGGTGGCATATGGATACGACACCCCGTTATAGACGGGTGATGCGGATGGGACATCCGAAGCAGACGAAGACGTTGCCCGGTCATCCTGACTACGGAGCACAAGCAAATCTCGAGACCAACTTTGATATCGTGGAAGCGCTCGGTTGGAGTGAGCAATAATGGCTCGTGTCTAGCCCGATAGATTGGAGCTCCTCGCACGACAAGCTGTACGTTCAAATATGCTTCACATTTCTGTTTTTCAAAAGATCTTTCGAAATGTCCTTTGAACCGCCATTCTCGGTAGCCCCGATTTTTCTTAGTCTATAGTTAAAACTCGTGACTGAAAATAGGATTTTGAAAATCTGGCAGGTCTTCAAATAGAGACCTATAGATAGAACGTACTGTAAGAGTCCAGTAAGTGCAACTATAACTACCTAATATTGGAGTTTGCATAGAGTTAGAACTATTTACTTGAAACTGTGACGGAGATGTCGGTGGCGCTCTTGATACTGGAGGATGTAAACAAGGCAAGTGTCCGTTTGTCGCTTGTGTACTGCACCAAACTGCCTTCGGGGGAGACTTGGAAATTATATCCATTGGGAAACGTGGATGGAGGCAGAATGATTTCGGTGGGCGCGTCAATATTAGGATCAGACTTGAACTGCAGCTTAAACGTGGTCGTGTCCTCAGAAAAACTGAAGCTGATGGGAGTACCAGCAATTGCAGCTGGATATGCACGGCTGTAGTGCTTCGCTAATTCGGGATAAGGTTGACCAGTCGTGCCATTGTACAGGTTCTCGTACGCCCAGCCAATCCATGAAACCATATTTGCGTCGGTTGCCGTCATAGCCTCTGTCAGCCGCTGCATCTGCTTATCATCGCCCATCCAGAACGTGAGCTCCGTCAGCACGCCAGCAGTCTTGAGGCGCTTGCTGTCCTTTTGGCGGTTGCTGAGCGTGGTAGAAATGGAGCCCAGCTGCGGCGGGCTGTAGTAGTGGAATGACTGCACTGTCTTCGAGCCGTCTCCAAGAGGGACGTTGTTGAAACCTGACAGAATGTCTAGGGTAGCGCCTTCGAACCAAATGAGCGTAGTATTGTCCACCGTACGAATCTGCTCCGCCGCGCGGTTCCAGAGCCCTTCCATGACCTTGTGGTCGGCAACACCTGGCACAAGTAATGTCGGATCAGCCCAAGTGTCGCCAACCCATGGCTCATTTAACAAGTTATAGCCGACCACGTTGGTTGTCTCGGCATATCCTGATGCCAGCTTTTTCCAGTAGGCGGAAAAGGCATCGCCAAGCCCGTCGTAATTGTTGTATAGCCGGCCAAATGCATTGCCTATTGCAACTGACGTATAACTCAGAGACCAGTCAACGGTACCGCAAAGCGATTGCGGTGATGGAAAGCCGTTTCCATCCACGGGGAATGGTGTCAGCTTAAGAGGAAACGGGTACATCTCGCTGCTCGGTACCCAGTTTTCCTTGACAAACCACTGCAATGCCGTGTCAGTATCAAAGAATCTCAAAATGGCCTTGTGTCTACTTACGTCAGGTACGCCATGGCCGCATAACTGCCGTGCCAGGCAGTCCTGATGCACGTCTACTAGAACGTAGATGCCATGTTCCTCGGCCATTTTCGTCTGCTCCTTCATGATATCCAGGAAAGTCTGGTTGTACGAGCCACGCACGGGTTCTGCGCCGGCCCAGCTGTGACCCAGCCGGACGATGTTCAAACCCAGATCATGCATATTTTGGACATCTTGCTCGCTAAATGAGGAGACACCTGGAACCCACTCCAACGGCCGATACCATGGTGGCTCCTTCATAACAACATTGGTTCCGTGGAAGAACCGCGTACGATTGTATTCATCGACAATTTGATGCGTGTTTTGGTTCACATGGCTAATACGTGACATGCCTGGATGGGCCTTGTACCAGCCCTCAGCATCTTGAGCTAGTACAGCGGCTAGAAGTGTGCTGAGCACAGCTAGAAATGATGGAGCGGTAATGGGAGTGAACGACATATCGATGCAAAGGTCAGCCAAGTCATTACCAGGTGAGAACTGACAAAAGAGATGGAGCAAAGTAGAGTGCAGAGGATTCAAAACAATCAAGGGGGCAAACGTGGAGTATAAGTGCCCTCAACTCTTCACATGCAGCAGGTTACATCTTGTTGATCAAAGTGGAGCTGGGATCAAACTAGTGTTAATGTTGTATTAAACACTTCTTCAAAGAGTCCTGGCCTTTGGGATTGATAGAGCGCAGCTGTCCTTAATGGCAGATGACTTACTAGATAGTATTTATGAGCACCATCCTTATACCTGTAGGAGAGATGCTGCCGTAATGTCAGAGTTAACATGATGTCGCTTCAGTAAGATAGCCATCACTGCGAAATGGCCCCATTCAGTCGAAGATACCACTAGTGGCACGGCACCCCCGCAACATAGTCGCGAGAGTCTGCACGAACGTGTTCTTGCTTCTGCAGAGCAGACAAGGTCCGTGTTGAGCCCTCTTCGGCAGCACATGCAAAAAGTGTGTCACGCCTGTCATCGGCCTGACTGACATCGCTGCGGCCCTTGATTTGAAGTCCAAGAGCAATTTACTATATATTAATCAACATTCTAGCTTTGTATCTGAAGAGCGCTGTGATTGTCATATAGCATTTCTTCATTCGCAGGTTAAGCTCCAATGGTATCAACAACGTACCTACTAGAAGATCCGGCTTGAAACTTTTATGGATTGCTAATTAAATTGTATCAGATCTGGAAATTCTTAGACGCCAAGTGCCAGCCAGATCAACAAGTAGGTGAGAAGGAAGTGCATAGAGTCAACAGCGCTTTTCTACGTAGCACATATCTTCCTTTTTGGTGGGCATCAAAAAGCTGCAGCCATGATCACGTAGGTCCATTTTGTCATAACAAATCTCCGATCTATATGGATTACAAATGACATTACATCTTTGACGACATGCCCTCCAACGCTCAGGTCGGCCATGCAGTACATGCAGTGGTAGAAATCTTACTAGCGTGGTAAACGCAACTGATCCCATTATGATTCCTTAACCTCTTCCATCGTCGGTCTTTATTTGAAACCCGACGCCCGATTCGCTTAGCACCGACAGTTTAGCGAGTTGCAATTAAAATCCGAGGACCAGTAACGTTGCTGACAAAAATGATTATTATTCACCTCTTCTTTAGCATAGAAACTGCCCATAGTCTAATGATTGACCGATATGCGGCAGTTCCCAATTCTTCAGCCGTCCACCCTACTGCGCTTTGCCCTTTGGCCTGGCACTTCCAATACCAGCACCGTAGCCATACACCAAGGTCCCACCAAGTCTAGCAGCAAATAACTGAATTGCGACCACAGCGCCGCCCAGCCCTAGCAATCGAGTCTCGGGCACGTAAACAGGACCACCCGATTGTCGGCGCACCCACCAGCATCCCGCTCCAGCCAAAAGAGCAAGGTCATTCAAAGCAGCATGGGCGAACAATTTCTTGAACTTGGGTTTCACGGTTTTCTTGTCTGCTTCAAGAATACTACTCTGCTTGCTCATCATTCGGCTGGCCGAGACAACGCCCGTTAAGACGGCGGCAACTCCACTTAGAAGGCCGGCGGACAAAGCGTAATATGAAATGATAGTGAGCTCGGTGGATGCGGGGAGATAACCCAGTGCAGCGGTTGGGATATATGAATGGAAGGCATTCAATATGTCAACTCCAAAGGCTGTACTGATTAGGGCGATTGGCCAGTGGACGGCAGCTGGGTGTAATGGGTGACTAGGTGGAGAGATGTTACTCTGGATATTCTAAGAGGTAAGGCCTGCAATCTTGAAGAGATAGTACTCACTTGGCCATGGTGATTCAACATAGGTTCAAAGACGAATCAAGCACACGTTGACGAGGGACGATATGTCTTGAATTTGGAATGGGATGATTGTAAGGCAAGTTCTGCTGGCAGGGGGCTGGGAGGCTGGAATGTGACTGGCTTAGTCTCTACGTGGGCCGTCAACCCCGGACCACGGGGATCATCACGGGCCTGTGAGCCTTCGGCAAATGTAAACCAAATCAGCTGCTAACCTTATCGTGATTATGCATGAATAGAAACTTGTCCATTCGAATTCTAAGATATCCATTCATGCCACGTCATTGCAATGTCACATTTTAAGGGGTCACTATCCAGAGATCTCTAGGAATTTCTTGTTCAGCGGCCTCAGCAAGACGTCGGCGTAGGCGAGTCATCACCTATGATCTCTCTCGAATAGCAGAAACTCTGGAAATGATCATGATTGTGCTATTCTACCTAGTTGAGTAACTGTTTCGGCGACGTCTATGGCGAAGAAGAAGGGGGATGGTGGATAGGGAAAAGGGAACTGGGGATAGTGGCGTTCACAAACAAGGCATTTCCCAAGTCTAAATCACGACAGTACCATGTCTCTCTTATTTGAAAGGCTGGGGTGAGGCTTAACTGAATGACGTACGAGTGCAAAGGGCAAAACTTCAGAATGGACGGCCAGTGGATATTGTACTGCAACTGCAAGCTCGAAACAAAGTCTATAGAATCCTCATGAGGATCAAGTGAAACGCCGATTTGTCCAGTGATTGCAAAGCCCGTATTCCACAATTCGAGAAAAGCAAAAGAATAAGATAATAGTTGGAAGAGGGGGGGTATTTAGGGAGGTTGGGTTGAAACAGCACGTTATCAACATCATCACCAAAAGACACAAGACAAAATGGACAGTGCCAATCGAGGACAACATGTCCCGACAACAAGATACAGCGAAAGAGTAAAGCAATTCAAAAGAACAACGTTTATCCTCGATCCTTTCCCCTGCCACGTTGATTTCCATGTCCCCCACGTCGAACATTCTTTCCACCCCCAGCACCAGAAGAATGAATCCCGCCCACACTTCCTTGTACAGGCACCGGAGCAGACCCATTGACATTCGCGCTCTTCTTAGGTGTACCAGACACCGGAGCAGACGCAGTATTCTTATTCCCCTGAGAACCCACAACATCAGGTCCAGCATTCGTATTGCCTCTACGCTTGCGCGAGCTCCAAGCTGCACCGGGACCCGCTTTCCCACCACGACCACCTTTCCCGGCAGCCTGCTGCTGGGCAGGTTCAGGCTCAGGTTCGAGAAGACCCTGCACACGCTTACTTTCCTGATCCCACCATTGCTGGAATTCCTGCTCGGCTTGGATTTCTTGCAGGTTATGCTTGGCGGTGGCTGCTTCGCGGATCTCGTCTTTTTCAGATTGTTGTTGGAGGAGGATTGTTGCGAGCGAGAGGGAGCCGCCGGAGGGGGAGCGCAGGTATGGATCTTGGCGGGGGATGTGGCGGATAGACTGGATTGCTGGTTTTGGCGAGGCTTTGGGGAGTGTTTGGAGAGGGGAGATTGGTGGAGCTGGAGCTGAAGGCGAGGGTTTGGAGAAGGAGGGTGATTGTACATTGCCGGAAACGCTGCGGTTCTGGGTTTTCACTGGTGTGGCCATTGGCTTGGATCGTGGAGGAGGAGTTCCAGCGACGGTTTGTCGGAGCGTCATGGCCGGCTTTTGAGGTGTCATGGACGGCTCGGATGCTGGTGTACTTGTTCCGCTTTGGCCAGGCAGGGGGTCTTTGACAGGCGTCGCTGGAGCTGCTGGAGGAGGCAATTGCCAGGGATTCTTCGGCGCAGTCTTGGCCTTTTGTTGTGCGGCCAGTTTGTCCTGCATCTGCTGTTGCTGTATCTTCTTCCGTTCCTTCTGGGACAGCTTAGCGTTGAAGTTGCCACTGCTCTCGCGTCGGTTCTCCATTTCCAGAGTCAAATTGGATACTCTAGACTGTGAAGTTTCGCCCATGATGTCCCTGAGATCCTTCTTGCCATTTAAGGTGACAGGCGAGCCCCATGGTGCAGAGCCTGATTCAGGAGAAGCCATGGCTCGTTTCTTGTGCATGGCGATGGCCCGCGTTTCAGTCGGTGACTCCGATAGTAGCCCCTCCCGCGGCGAAGACATTCTTTCATCAAAGAAGCCTCCGTCACCAAGTGATTCACCTTCTGGAGCACTTGCTCCCAGAGCAAGAGAATCGGGATAAGATCGATTCTCGATGCCAAGACCACGCATGACAGCTTTTCCTTTGATAGAAGCTCCCGGTGAAAGCACAGCTTCATCGTCCATCTGGAACATGAGATCGTTGGTGGATTGCCTCGGTTTCAGCAACGGGCTGTTGACGGAGCTGTCGGTATCCCTTGAGACACTGCCCTTTGACTTCCGTGCCAACGGCGACGCATTGACCTTGTCATTTGCCGGTGCTCGTGGTCGGTAATCATATGATTCCACTTCGCTGAGACGAGACTGCAGAGTCATCGCATCGATGCGCCGCTGCTTGTCAATTCCAACAGAGCTTACAAGCTCTGGATATTTCTCAAAGACATAGTCTTCCGAGTTACGGCCACGCGAGACTGGGAAGCATGCCAATTGATTTTCATGGCAGACCGTGTCAAGCACTGTGAGAATGTCTTCGTCTAGATCCTCCAGGTAACGGTTGGCAAGCATGGCCTCAAGGTTTAGACAAATGTACTCCAAAGAAGCCTCTTTGAACTCGGAGACATAGATCGGCGCGACCGAATTGAGAAGGTAGGAAATATTCCTAGTATGAACGAAGCGCCCAAGCATCTTTTGACAGATTTGCGACAAGCGGTCGATCATCAATTCGTTGGCCACGAACATGACATCCAGAAGCAAGTCGATAAGATCATCAAGCGACTTGGTTCGGACTTGGTCGAACAATTGTTCTTCCGTGTCAGCATAGAGGTAACGCAAGACAAAGTCAAACGTAGACCGATCGATGTGCTTGAGGTCGACATGCACCTTCTCCGAAGGATTCTTTCGACGAGACGCAATCCACCCACCCGCAGAGCGACCATGGAACAGAGCATCGAAGAAGGGACATCGTTGACAGACCACTTGGCTGTGGACTTTAACAGCGTCACCGTTCAATTCAACAACCACATCCGCATCGTTGAAGAACGAAGGGTGATTGATCGCATGAGCCATGTCAGTTTTCAAGCTCTTCTGAGGTTCAACCATCAACCTCGCAGCACGTTCCAGCATTGGGAGGCCGAGGTGAGTCGCAACCTTCATGATCTCAAGGCGAACCTGACGGTACCGACCTGCATTCTCGGGCGAGCTCCTGGCTTGATGCCAGACGTCAAGAATGCCGTCGGTGTACAAGAAGAACACGACATTCATGACGGTCAGAAAATCTGTACCCAGGAGCCGGATTTGAGTGATCCCATCCTTACCGTACTCAATGTCAAAGACATCGGGCACGGAAGCGTAATAGGACTCGCGGAAATCCTGCAATGCTTTCTGTAGAACCGGACTGCGGCCAGCTAATAGAAACTCGTGCACTGGAATCCGTGCGTCAGATGTGGAGCTGGTCATCCACACTGTTCCTTTGGAGCGAACAGGCAAAAATTGGCTTTCAATTTCCGATGACATGAGGATTTCTCTTTTGATAGCTGCCGCAGAGGAGAGAGGCATGGGATTTTCGGTAGTATCTCCGTCCAGAATTGCCTCTACATCGTCAAAGTTAGGGGTGATAAATGGCGAGAGAGGCAGAATATCATCCCAGAGTGTACTCCTGTCAATGTGAATCTGTTCTCTGGTCACATCACAGTCACGTTGCGCAACCGCATATGCTCCGAAGGCGTTGCTGCGTACGGCCACAGCCCTGGATAGTCCCGGAATACGAGCGAACTTGTAGTCTTTCGAAGCACCCTCCTTGTTCTTCGTTCGCTTTTCCTTCCTCCAAGCTGAGCCTGAAGTGGTGCAAATGATGATGGATCCATCTTGACCGACGTCAACATCACTTGCAGCCATGTGGGACTTTTTGACAGACCACGCTCGCTCGGGAGCAGCCAATGAGTTGCGGATCTTGGCAGGGTTTGTAGTGGATGTTTGGGTTGAAGGATCTTCTGATTTGTTCACATGGACAGTGAAGACATCACCAGAACTAGCGAGGGCGCAGATTGTGTTGCCGCCACATGCAAGCTTGACGACGTGATTCACAGAGCTGTCGTATCTCGTCGCCATGAAGCTATCCCGAATGAATCTCGAGCTTGCTTCGAGTGGAAATGAGAGTTTAGAGTAGCCGTACTGCGAGAAAACCCAGACCTCGTGGTTCTGTAGAAGTACCGCGGTGGCACGGTCGATAGCAGAAACCATCTGAATTGGGCACTTGAAAAGAGAAGCGCCAACACGTCGCGGGGTGGTCTGAACTTCAAGTGATCGAGCGTCCGAGTCAACCAGGCCTAGTTGGCCCTCATTCTTGCCAAACGTGTAAAGGCCCGAGTTGCTGAAGACAACCGAGTGAATAGAAGAAGCAGCCGCTCCAATGATAGTTTCCTTCTTGAAGGGGTTGAAGATCTGTCGTGGGGTTGACTGAATAGGGACATCGTTCTTGTTGCTTGTCCTGGGTAGACTGTATCCGAGTTGACCAAACTTGTTGCTTCCCCAACTGAAAATTTCACCAAACTCGGTGATGGCCAGACTATGGTCTTGACCAAGAGCAACAGACACGACCTTTCTCCCTGCCAAGCCGCCTGTCTCAATACACACAAAGCTAAACCGGGTAGACTCATCACCGGTTCCAAGACGACCACCGGGCCCGAAACCACACATGAACAGGTTGGCTTCGGGGTCATCTGTGATCACGGCAGTGTGCAGCTTTGACATGAACACATTTTGAAGCTTCATCGGCTTGTTTTTGATGACGGTCGGTAGTTCGTTGGGATTGCTATGGTCAAGGAGATCCTCAAGACCGAGCTTTTCCATCTGCTCCTCGTATTCACGGTAGAATCGGTTCAGCAAATGATCAGGACGCTTCAGCACAATTCTCTCTGGGAACTGTCGATCATCTTGATCTCCCAGCCCAAGATTCAGGTTCTTATTACTGCCGAGAGTGAAGACCTCGTCCGCAGAGAAGTCTGACCGCGACTTTAGAACACTTCGTGCAAGATATGCGTCATCTTCGCCATCCTCTCCGTAATTTGAGCCAGGGTTTGAAGCAGCGTCACTGCCCTCGATATCGGGGACCATCGATCCCGGCCATTTCGCTGACGAGACCATCTGCTTGATATCCCGAGACATGATGGTAGATCCGTACACATCGAATGGGCTGTACCCCTCACGATCCTTGATCTTGATCAGACTCCCGCTTTGACTCGTGTGGCCCGGTTTAATGTAATCCGTCATATCCCGCATATCCCGCGCCATGAGCGCTCGAGCGATGGTAGCATTGCCGGCATACAGAGCTCTATGCAAAGCGGTCCATCCACTCTCCCAGTCCTGCGCATATATATCAAGGAACGGAATTCCGAGCAGCGCGCGCGCAAAGCTTGCAGCCGTGGGCTTCGGCGAGGAGGCGATGTGGTGCAAGAGTGTCCTGCCGAAGTGATCGCGAGCATTGACATCGGCGCGCGACAAAGCTGTGTTGCCGCGTGGAAATCCAGATCGGTCCGGTAGGGAGGTTCCTGGCGATGCGGCCGATGCTTTCCTTTGTTTCGTCGGATTAGGCGACGATGCGATTATTGACCCGGGGCTTCCAGTCTTTGACGATAAACTCGCCGCTGCCGCCGCAGCTGCTGCGCTAGACACTCCAGAGGCTCGCGGTCCCGCGAACGTCGCGTTCGCGAGGTACCGTCTGAAGCTCTCCACATCATCTTGAATGAAATATTCCCAAAGCTTGCTACTCATGTGCCCGGAGTGGTCGGATCGCAGAATCTCTTATCAAGCCCGCGCCGGAGCGTCGCTGTCACCTCGACCGGGGTGAACTGCGACGGGGAAGCTAGGTGATAAGAGGATTCTAGGGGGAGGTTCGGACGGTGTGAAGAGTCGATTCGGGATAATCGACGCGTCTTGGGGCTGTTCACGATGCGATTCGATGAGATTTGCAATATAGGCGCGGTGACCCAAATTCGATTGTGGGGTTTCGCAAGGATAGGGCATACGCGGTCCACGGGTGGCGATGACTTGTCCTTATGTGGGAGGTATCTTGCGGAAGGACTCGGGTCTCCTGCTGACGGAGAGGGGAACGAGGAGGGGAACGAGGCGCGATCGCGACGGAGCAAAGTTCACAGTGTAGTCGAGCGTGTCGAGTTGGTCGAGCATCGGGTTATTCGGGATTCCCGTAGATTTCTTGGATTTCTGTATCGTTGCCCTCCGTCATGGCTCGGTCCATGGATCGTGGACCCTCTTCATGTTCTGGCCAATGACGGGCCGCACGTCCCTCCATGCGGCCCCATGAGAGGTGGACGGGGGCTGACGGTCAGATCCGAGCTGATTGAGCCCGTGGGGGAATGGGGAACTGCTGATGGCTGGTGCCGTGATGCATATTCGAGAGCCGGAGAGGTACTGGTGCATCTGCGTGACATTCTTCGATCTACAGGAGCAGCTTATATTCCCCCGCACTTCCCAACAGAATAATGTCCGCCATTACCGCGATATGTTTACACTAAAATAGACAGACCGTCCACGATATACAGACGTATCTAGGACCTCAGTCACGACAAGAAACTCTGATAGACTTTGCTATGTCTTTGTCGACGATCATACTGGTAGGAGTACGGACTACTCGGCAGTATCTAAGCAAATATAGTTACACAGTCTCTCAATGAGTGATGCTATTGCCAGACTAACAATCACATTATACTTTCAAAGAACAAGGTTGACCCCGCTTAATAGCTCCAGGCTGATATACCTCATGCTTCCCACCAATTTAATCCTTTGACCCAGCTTTAGCATGCGCGTCCCGGTCAACAATAATGGTTTCCATGTCCTCGTCGGTGCTTTCTTGGGCAGCCATGGCAGCTTCTTTTCCTTTCTCGCAGGGAAGAACAGTTAGTATAAACCGATTTTTCTTTGCATTCAGCAAAATATACATACCGTTTGTGAATAATAACGGCTGTCATGAAACCAGCCCAGAGCGAAAAGAAAAACACAAAAGCCACAGGCCATCCTTTCTTCCACCGCGGGGCGCCATTGGGGCCTGCAGTTGGGAACAGTAAAAGTGGGACCCATTTGTTGAAGGAGTACATAGCCAAATGTCATCATAGATCCCTGTCAGAGTTAGTTGAATCGCGTATCAAATGCCAATAAAGCAGGTAAGACTAAACCATAATTAATGCTCGTTCTTCAGAATCACCTTTAACGATCGTATTCACAATAGAATACAAGACGGGACTCAAGCAGCCAGCAAAGCCAAAGAGATACCATGCAACGAATCTATGAGAACGGAAAGTTAGCAGAATTCCAACTGAGCAATGCTAGTCAACTTACTTTAACCCGGTGGGAATAGTCCAATCAATCATACAAATCACAGAGAAGAAACAGCACCCTGAACCAATCGAGAAAATTACCCATTCAGGGTAAATGGCCGCCAGTGTACTTCCCAGCCACCGAGGCAACAATATTAATCGCATAGGTGATCATCGGCAGTTGATTAATTTGAGTGACCGAATATCCTTCAGCCTTGAGCCACAGATTCATATAACCCATGGGATACGAGCAAATGATCATCAACCCAATAATGTTAGTTCTCATAGCCCCTTTCGAAACAGCACATTCGCCAAATCGTATACGTACGTGTAGCAGATAATGAAAACCCAGATATGCCAGCGCTCCAAGCTACGCTTGGAAACATCCGCATTCAACTTCCCCGGACGACGGATCTTCGCTCTGCGCAGTCTCTCCTTGGCCAAGCTTATGTCACTTCCTGTCGGATAGAACGGCCGAGGGGAATCTGGGATACCCGGGAAGATGAAGAAACCAATCAAGGCCACAGGAATCGTAAAGATACCATCAATAATAAACAGCCATCTCCATCCTGGCATACCACCAACCCCGGAGAGACTAGTGTACGCAGCTGCCTGAAGATAGCCACTGACCATGGTACCGAGTGAATTGCAGATGAACCAGGTGCCAGCCCGCTTGAAGAGTTCTGGACCCCAATACCAAGAGCCTGTGTTTCTGCTGATTAGTACAGTTGTCTTTTTTTCATGGCTGATAGAATGCTTTCCAAGGATAAAATGTGTCCCGGCAAAAACGGGCGCTTCTAGCATGCCAACTAGGAAACGCAGGGCCTAAATCTGATTGACGCTGGTGACACGGCTTTGAGCGAAGGTGCAGATCCCCCACAAGATTTCTAGTCCGGGAAGCAGCCATCGCGCTCTAGTATTGTCAGTCGATTGCTCATTTCGGTAGACGAACAGAATACATGAACCTACAGTTTGGGATACGACATTAACAGCAGACCGGGGACTTGAAACACCACATAGGCTGTGAAATAGCAGACATTGAAGTAGTTCAGTTCATTCCCATAGAGGGAAAATTCCTCTTTGAGACCGCTCACATAGGCATTGCTAATATTTGTCTGATATGTTGATCACCCGTTAGCTTGATTACTTCAGAGAATATCGTCAGTAGCATACCTAAATGCTTCACAAAAACTAATTTCGGTCAGTTCGAGATACCCACATAGAAGCTTAGTTCAGACTTACAGCACAAACAAGCAAAGACCAGGATCGACAAGTCTAATTTGAAAAGTAACCTTAGCAAAGATTAGAATTTTCAATTTGAGACAACACACAGGGGTTCGTTTTACTTTCTCTCCTCGGACGGATAGTGAGACGGGTACCAGTTGAATATCTCCTTGAAACGCCCGAGGGCGGAGTCCCTGGGCCTAGGCTTTGCTTCAGACATAGCTATGTCTACCCGGCACCTGTGGGTGAAATTCCTGTTCGTACGGATAGAATTATAGAACAAAAACACATTCCAGGTAATTGTATAGCATATCCCTTCCAGACCCCAACCTTGTGTCTGCTCCCATATCATTCGCACTCCTCCATGTAATTCCTCCACATGGTGTCGCCATCGTGATAACGCTCGGAGTGTGTCCGGGCCAAACATGGCGAAAACATTTCAGAACAAGGGATCGAAGAAGCAGAATGAAGTTAATGCATAAAAATGCTAAGTGTTTGATGCAGGACGACACTGGTCAAGTCGACGACTGCGACATGCTGACGAAGTATGGCGTGCGCAGGCCCCGGTTTCAATCCATTCTCACCAACCGAATATACCCCGTTATCGCACGACTCATGCGGACATATTTATGACGTGCTTTATTTATCAATCAGGGTAATGTGCCGAGACGTGCAGGGTTGAGATCGGTTGTTTGTGCCATGTTTTGGTTTTATATGCGGTATCACGCTTCCATGATGATGGGGTGTTGGACATTGCTTGAGTGTGACATAAGCCTCAACGAGACCACGATTTCTAGAAGATACAAAACTTCAACTTCAATGTGCCAGGAAAAATCATTGACAGTCATGATCACGTTCCAGTGACCAAGGAAGCCTGTGAGTTGGCTGATATCATAGCTTTTTAATCCTTGGCTTGACAGAGCTTTCGCTAATACATTTTAGTGGATTGGGTGGAGCTGGTTACCCTCGATTTGAGCAAGTATGAGCAGCCTGGTGGCAAGGAAGAGCTCTTAAAACAGCTAGAGCATGCTGTGCAACATGTTTGTTAATTTATCTTCACGAGTGGTATTCCGCAAGTAGTAATATTTTCGACACTGACCGGGGACCTCAAACAGGATTTTTCTATGTGAAGAACTTAAACATCCGCCAGGAAGACGTCGATCGCCAATTCGCTCTTGGTGGCGAATTTCATACTCTGCCACTTGAGGAAAAGCTCAAGTATCATAACGCGGACCACTTGCTAGGGGCGAATACAATGGATATCGACCAGCCAGCCGGTCATCGCATGTGAGGCCCCCCACTCGCGAAAAGATAGTATTCATGCTTACCAAAGATGCAGCCTCGGAAATGGAGTCAAGGATAATGTGCAGGTGTGCAATATTCCCAAATTCGATGACTATTATGAGAGGCAGCAACCACCAGTGGTTTCAGGGAATATCGCCGAGATTGAGGCCTTCAGTCGCGTATGTATACTAAAAGCATATCATCTTCATTCAAAACCAGGCACACACAGTTTGATTTTACAAAAATGCCACACTGAAGTAGTAGAAAGGCTCCTGCGCCTCTTCGCCATCCTCCTCGAACTACCAGACGAGAACCAACTAGTCCGCGACCACCAGTGCAACATCAAGGGCGAAGACTATCTACGCTACATGCACTACGCAGCCCGCAGCACGAAAGAAGCGAAAAAGTCGGCGACCTATATAGCCCCGGCCACACCGATCTAGGTTCGATCACACTACTATTCCGTCAGCCTGTGGCTGCCCTTTAGATCCTCAATTCGGATGGTGATTGGAAGAGGGTGCGTCTGCAGGACGGAACTATTACGATCAACACCTGTGATGCATTAACAGCTCTCACTGGTGGCTTGATCAAGTCTAGTGTTCACCGTGTACACACTCCCCCTGCAGACCAGGCACATGTCGATCGGCTGGGTGTTCTATACTTTCCCCGGTGAGTACAGTACCCTTGGATGCAAGACCTGGATAGATGTTTTGTGCAGCCGTGGAATTTTCGTGTCTGACTGTTGAGGTCCCCTAGTCCCAATAACCATGTCATTCTGGACCCGATCAAGAATAGTCCACGATTTAATCGGCTTGGTCTGACTCAGAACGTTTTTACTGAGATTGGGCAACATCTTACTACGGAGCAGTGGGTTAAGGTGCGACAGACTCAGCAACAGCGGCGCCATTGGGATGTCAAAGTGTCCAAGGACGGGAAATATACTTACGGGGAGAAGGATCTGGAGATTATTCCTGGTCTGGAAGCTAAAATGTACAACTAATCCCGGTAACTAGAGATAGGTGATATTATCCGCGTGTGCCGCGAGCTTAGGAGTGAACCCGGTAGGTATATATCTAGTATCTGGGACATGCAAACCTCTGTTCCCTTAATTTCCGCGACACCGTTGTTCAAATTGATCCATGTAGATAATTGAATCATCTTGCGAGACTATATATCTCTTTCAAATGAGTAAATACTGCCTACCACACACCCAGATTGAACAAATGTCCGCTGCAGGTATACAGATACAGTGGGTGCCATACCAGGTTTGAGACCCCGATAATTTTCCAAAATCATTCTAGTAGTCACGACGGGAGTTGAGCAATATACTATAGTAATGGTACCTGTGCCATCAAAAAGATGATTTAAAAGACGGCTAGAAAGATCTTTCAAAGGAGAGTGGTTGAAGCATATCTGGTTGGTCCGTTTCCCCGGTTCATAGAGCCACAGTATTCTCAGTCAGCGCAATTCGATAAATGACCTCTGGCCCCTGGAAGTAAGTTCTACATAAACAGTGAAAAACGGGCTGGATGTAGAAGATATACTAAAAATATTCAACGACTTCCAAGACGGCCCTTGGTAGCAAATCCCGTCATTCCCATAATGAAGAAAATTCCATGGCACCCATCGCTTCGAATACGGTGGAAATACGATTCCTCAATAATAAACCCCGAATCTTTGCCGTTTCTCAGTAACCCCATGATCGACCATAAGTGCAAGACCTTTCTAAGCAGGCACATGTCAAGAAAAGACTCGATCGTTCGTCATCGGCTTATCTATCACCCCGATCACCATCTCACCTAGCCCTATCGCAATTGACTTTGTCTCCGAAGACCGTCCATCGTCCACAAAAACAGTTCCCTGCAGTGTCGATCCCAGCCAGGATTACTACGGGGGCATACTACGGGGGTTTACCCCCAGAGTGCGGGGTCACCGCCGATCTCTTGTTCTCCAGTGGTTTATTCTCCGTGATCCACACCCAAGAACCACCCACAACGCAAAATTGGATCAGGAACACCGTGGTTTCTTCACGAGAGCACCTGATAACTTCGCAATATGGCCGGAAAATATCGGTCATCCTGATGATACCCTGCCCAGGGTTATAGACTTCTAATCCGTTACGAAGGGGATGCTACTCATGGATTGGTTGTTCTTTGGGGATGATTGCGCCAGGAACGAGGAGGGTGAAAGGGGAAATGGGGATCACCGCGCCCAAAAGACGGGCTAAGCTGCCTCGGTAGGAGGCTACCATCACATTCACTAGGTCCTGTGGAGGGTGGATATTTAGGGCTTTCCCCTCCGGCTTGTTTGTGTTTCGATGTGGGAATCATCCAAGACTCGTTTCCTCAGAAACTTGAATCCCAGCTGAAGAGGATCTTGATCAATATGGCCTCCTATCGTGGCGTGTCGGTGCGCTTGGCCGTGATGGCCGTCCTGGCTTTCTTGCTGGCTATCGTTTCTGCTCGACCAGCTTCTATGCGGACACTGTCGCGCTCTATACCGCAGGCTCCAGCTGATGATCCGTTCTATCAGCCACCAGCTGGCGTCGAGTCCGAGGCGCATGGTACCATTTTGCGTGAGCGTGAGATCAGTGTCGCTTTCCTGGGATTGATACCAGACCCGGTCAAGGCGTACCAATTGCTGTACCGCACAACGGCCATCAATGGTTCGGCTATTGCTGGTGTGACGACTATCTTCGTGCCCTTTAACGCGAAGAAAGATCGATTCTTGTCATTCCACACGGCGTACGACAGCTCAGCCACCATTTGCAACCCGAGCTACAATTACCAGCTTGGTGCTGCGCAGACCGACATCATCTCCTCGGCCGAGCAGTTGATTCTTCAAGTTTACCTGCTCATGGGTTACATTGTCACCTCGCCCGACTACGAAGGGCCTGATGCAGCCTTTGCTCCGGGCCACTTGGAGGGAATGGGTGTGTTGGATAGTATGCGAGCCGTGTCAAACTTCAAAACATTAGGCCTGTCCACTGCCAGACCCATGATCGTGGCTACTGGGTACTCGGGTGGTGCCATTGCAACCGGTTGGGCAGCTTCCCTGCAGCCCACATATGCCCCCGAGTTGGACATCAAGGGCTGGGTGCAGGGCGGGACACCTGCCAACCTGACTGGTACACTAGTCTTCATCGACAACACGCTCTTCAGCGGGTTCATCCCGGCCGCTGTTGCAGGTCTGGCGATGCCCAGTGCATATGGTGCCGAACTTAATCCAATTATCGATAGCATCTTGACTCCAAAGGGTGCCAAAGTTCTGGAGACGGCAAGAACGACCTGCGCGGTCGGAGACTTGATCGCGTTCCCCGAGATGTCGTTACTGTCCACGGAGATTCAAAGCCTGGGTGACCGACTGCTCTACCAACCAACCATCCAAGCGATCCTGAGCAAGAACATGCTGGGCGTTAACAAGACGGAGATGCCCACTGCGCCGGTCTTTGTTTACCACGGGACGCAAGATGAGGTCATTCCCTACACCAATGCGTCCACGATGGTTAAGTCGTGGTGTAGCAACGGAGTCAGCGTCAAGTTCACCACTTTCGCCACGGGTGGTCACGCGACAACGGAGGTGGTTGCTTTACCGGATGTGATCAATTTTGTCCAGGCTGCCTTTGCCGGTAAAACGGCGAGCGGGTGTTCGAAGAACACCGAGCTTGGTAGTATCCTCAACCCTATTGCCCTTGGTGTTGAGCTTGAGCCTATCCTGACCAAGCTGATTGATGTGCTTTCGCACCTTGGTCAGAGTGATTCGAATGTCAAGTCGAATTTGAACATGCTTAATGAGGTTGTCACCTGGTGATGATTGAGCTGTCACGTTGGGAGGATTCTAGGGTCTATGATCTATGGATTGGTAATGAGTGGAATGAAGGGCGGTTCAAGTGTCATTGTGATTGTCATGTATGGATGCATTATGATATGGATGAATGGTAGATAATAGGCTGTAATCTAATGTTTGCCTTGTGATGATCATCTCTTTGTCTGTAATTCCTTTGTGAAATACTACACGTGTTCTAGGCCTGATTGACTCTCAATTTGGCAACACTCTGGCTAGAATTAAACTTCCATGATCCTTAGTTATTCCGTGCTCGCTTGCGTCATTCGCGGCTCTGCGGATTCTGCAGTGCGCCCGGCGGTCTGCCTGGCACAGTACATCGTATTGACTGCAGCACCGCCCAATATTCTAGGGCTTTTCATCTGATTGGAATTACAGACTCTCGATCCCTGTTCAATATTGAATCATCTTTAGGCAGCCATTGGAGGTCCAGACCTAGATGGACAGTCAGTGATTATCGAATGAAAGCGCACAGCCTCAGAAGAATAGCGGAAAGAAAGTAGTTAGCGTGACGATCCCCCGTACCGCGAAGAACAATGAGCTATGGGATACATACATAGTATGGTTCTTGATACTGGATTGTAAGACTTCTTCAAGACAGATCGGCCAGTCATAATAGATAGTCTTGCCTGTTTCATGTCTTTAGTCAGTTAGTTACCGTGATTGTGCTCGGACGATCAGCTGGAGATGATCAGCTGCGTTCTTATCTTTTTGGTTTCTTGTGCGGGAGACGAAAGTATCGTACTGCGACCGGGTAGTGCGCAGTACGATGTACAGAATGTACAAAATGTACACAAAGTATATCGTACCAACTCGATTAGAAGCACCATACCCGTTCGATCTTTGCTTTTCTCCAATTTCTGCAGTTGCAAGGCAGCAAAAGAAAAACACCCATCCAGACTGTACAGTTGTAAGTCTGCAGTATTCTTTTTCTCCAGGCAGTTGCACTGATCAGCTGTGGCGTTCCAGGCTGACTTGAACCCTCGAGACCTGTCGAGTCACCGGGTGTGCGTCACAGACGAGACAAGCCCCAAACCTTTGGAAGCCTCCACCCCTTCTGCACCCTCCTCCTCCCTTCCCTTGCTATACCAACCCGATAGTCATAAATCCCATCCTCACCTACCACAAATCCCGACCATGACATTCATAGTCCCGTAGGTTTCACAACGTGCTTGCGCTGTGAACTCTCTCCGGACCGAATCTGGCTCCGCTTGTCGATGCGGAGAAGCTTCATTGCAAGCGCTCCGAAGGTCCGCAATCGCTAGAGCAACCCATCTCACTCTCTGCCTGACCCCGTCGAACGATGCGCAGCTTCCTCCTTGACATTTAATTCGCTCGCGCTCATCTTTCCAACTCTGCTTCTCTGCCTGGAGTTGATCGGGCTCTTCTTCTTTCTGCACATCTATTAGCATGCCTGCGGCTCCAGCTCCACCGCCGTCTTGTTGCCTTCCTGATAACACCCTCCGCCGCTGCTGATAGCGCTCGCCTCCCGACCTCGTTTGTCGGGGTAAGCTCTGTTGCGTCGGATTCTCACAATTCCTCCCTAACCATCCTCTGACTAGACTATCATCATGCATCAGCACCCCCGGTCGCCGGCGGTTCCCTCGCCGGCACCCAAGATGCCCGCCAAATCCTCTGCCGCTCGGGATGACCTCAAAGACTCCGACTCCGTGCCGCCTTCCCCCATCACTGAGGGGCGGTATCACCCCGCTCAAGGCCTGGGTATCGATGGGGCGGCGGATCAGGTCTCAGAGTTGTCGAAAAGAGACTCTGGTCCACCGGGGAAAGAAGCCATGACAAAGTTGAATCAGATCATCTCGGTATGTGACAAGCGGGGTGGTCTCCTTCTTCCATGAGAATAGTCTTGACTGACAGCCGTTCTTCGATTTGATGTAGAATTACCACACAAAAGCGGCTCTCATCATCCTTCATTCACGTGTCGAGCTCCCTCCTGCATATCTGAAGAATTCCGATACCCCAAAAGTGAACCGTTGGGTAGGTCATGGTCATGGCGCGACCGGTCTGTCCTCTTCCCAGATCAAGATTGGATGCTGATATATTGCTTCGGACGACATAGTTCAACGTCGAATTAGAAGATACCGATGTCCTTCGTGAACAGTTGTGGACATGGCGGACTTGCGATGCCGCCACCAACAGACCCCCGCCGCTTATCATCGAGACCTATCTGGACTGCACGGGACTCACGAATAATCAGAGCCTGGTGATTTTGGATGATAATGGGAAGCGGTGGGATGTACAAGACTCGATTGCGGGGTCTCGTGGGACTGGCTCACATACATATCATCCGAACGCAGACGAGGTCATTCTGGAACGATGGAGGATCGAGTTGGGCGAGGCCACTAGCAAGCCTACTGCGGAGCTGGGATCCATCCTGCCGACGGTGTACAAGAAGAGTATCGTCCTCTTCCGGTCATTATTCACATATTCCAAGTTCTTGCCGGCTTGGAAGTTTTCGCGCAATATCAAGGTGCGGTGGAGCCCTGCATTGCAGGTCAAGTACCGTATACTCGATCCGAGTACTGCTGCTCGCAGTGATCGGTTCAAGACGTCGCGGGATCATTTGACGCTGCCCCTCTATGAGGGGAGTGGGAGGACGGTGGATACGTACAGTTTCGGGACCACCGAGTCTCCAGCAGGGCCGTTCAGTGTGAATGTCACGTATCGGACGAATTGTGACTTCCGTATCGACGATTCAGAAGCACTGTTGAGCTCACGCTTTATGGGTGCTGACGATGATATTTTCCGCCCTTCGTTGCCTTCAGAGGACGTGAGTCGTCTGAACCCTGAGATTGGGTCGGTGCCTGTAGGGCGAAGGACCGTGGAGTATCCGGATCGTTCACGCGCATACGGAAGTTTGTCTACCTTTCACCAGGTTGGCCCGACAGGTGGCACTAGCCCAATTTCTGCGTTACGCGCGGCGAGAGATAGTGGCATTGGATCTTCTTCTCCATCCGATGCGCACTCCAGGCGACTCCTGCCTCCTGCACGAATCGCACCACCAACTGGCCGCGCCGCTCAAATTGCGAGTGAAAGTTTGTCAAGCTCCCCTCGCCGCCCCTCCATCTCTTTCCAAGCCTTCAAAGCCCCTCCACTTTCTGCATCTCCTGCTCTGGTCGACACTCCTCTTGGTGTATCACCTCGCACTACGTCTGCTCGTCTCTCTACAGGCACTTCCACAGAATCACGCGTGATGCCACCCCCATCGTCCGCGGCTTCAGCACGCAAACCTGCTGGTCTTGCTTCTGAGCAGGCCATCTCATCTTCTACTTCCGCATCCCCCAAACCTGCACCTATCTCCCGCTACAGCAGCTCCTTCAGCCATCGCCGCGGTCGTCCATCCACCGGAGGCATGGCCAAGACTGAGGATGAAACCTCGAGTGGCAAGGCCAGTGCCGCCTCGTCGAACGTGCAGCCTGGCTCTGGCCTGCTTGCAGAACTCACTGGCACGAGTGCCGAGTCCTTCCACGCCGATGATCAAAATATCTCGGACTTCCTGAAAGAGCTAGACAGTGGAAAGAATCTTATGAACACGAGCAGCTCTACGTCCACCCAACTGGGCCAGCGGAAACCCACTTCTGCCTCTGTAGCCCTCGGTCGATTCCAGCGCATGCGAGATTCTAATGCGGCGCTCTCCGACTCCATGTCATCATCTATGCATTTGCACCGCTCATCAACCTCCTCGAGCAAGCAGCTTTCTGGTGTACCACCAATGATCTCTGGTACCTCTATCTCAACTGCATCATCTCCTGGAAAGCCTATTTCACCCCATACACCACACACGCCAGCCATCCGGTCCCGTCTGAGCTCGAACAGCGTTGCAGACGAGATCTCAACCGAGCATGACCGTCGAGGCCCGCACTTGGAGCATGACTCACCCCTGGAAGAGAATCCTGGCCTGGAAAACACCGAACCAGGCGCCTCGACCGCGGGAGCGATCGATATCCCAACCTCCCCGCGGGTGTTCTCACCGGTATACCGGCGCTCGAGCTCCGCCGCCCAGCACCGCCGCCCACACTCAGGCGACGACGAGGAAATCTTCAACCTTGTAATTCGGAGCATGAGCCTGGGCGCCGAAACACCCGGCCCACTCCAACAGCGCGAGAACCCCGACCCCGAAGCCCCGACAGGACGCCGACCATCCGAGGACCGCTCCACCAACACTAGCGGCACCGCTACTCGCGGTCAGACCATCACTGGTCCCTCGGCCGCGTCGTCCTCGTCCAACCTCTACCAGCCGCGCTTCGCCAGCTCTCGGGGTCGGGGCTTCTCAGGCGGCCACTCCCTCAGCTCGGCGTCGAGTAGCCTTGCCCGCGGCGCCAACATCCCGCCTCACCTCGTCGAACGTGAGGACCACGACGGGAACGCCAGCGGTAGCAACAGTGGCCACTCGACGACCGAGATCCGCCGTGGTTCCCTCCAGCGGCCCGGTGCAAACCGCGCCCCGCCATCCCAGGCCGTCTTCGAAGACGATGAGCCGCTGCTGTTCGCTATGAGCGACTTCGGCGCCTCCCGGCGCAGTCTGGAGGAGAACCGCCATGGTAATCATGGCGCGGACTCGAGCGGGAGCTCGAGACGGGGGAGTGGTCGTCGGGGAGCTGGGCTTCCGGGTGGTTGGTAGTTGTGTGGTGAGGGTGAGTGGAGTCAACTCCATCAACTGGAATCCTGGAGTTGATATCTTTTTTTTCGTCGAATCTAGTCCCCGTTTCAGCCAATACCCCCCCTTTGCCTTGCCTTGCCTGTTTTTGTTCGTGTCTCTTCTTTCGGTTGAATGGTGACTTCAGATAATTTTTCTTCTTTAAAACAGTTCACTTTCATCTCTCCTTATCTTTTCGTGATCATTATCTTGCGTTTTGATTGGCTGCTACTATAGACAGGATCTTTTTTTTTCTCATATTGAGTAGCCTAGTTCTTTTCATCTACCTAGTGCATAGAGATTGGAGTGGTGTTGATTTTGATTTTGAGTTTTCTAGTATGTTCCCTGTTCCTGTTGGCTGTTCGTCTGTCTTCTGTCGGAAGTGTTGTTCGAGTGGGATACATTTTGCTGATCTTTGCACGATCGATATGACTTGATGTCAATGTCTTCTTTTGGCGAGCTGATATCAGCCTTGAAGGGTTGTCTGGGACCAAAGGTGTGGGCTTTTTTTTTTCTTCGTTATAACATAATTTGCGTGGCTAGGTTTGATTTTTGCGCATTTTTCTAGAGCAGAGAGACAGATTACAATTCAGATCATTTGCATGCAAAACACTGGTACCCATTTCTCTATAGCCTGGATGAGAGTATTTGGGCTAACTAAGTTCTCCTTCGTAACCGAAACCGCACATGGAGGATTGGTATTTGATAAGATACGCAAGAATAAAGTTCAGGAAGTACTCTGCGACTGTCCAAGATCTTAACAAAGAATTACTTTTGGGTGCTGTTTGAGGTATATAACAAAAGAAGGCTCTAAATGCAGAAGGGTGACACCGTCATGCAACATAAACCATGATAAGAATACACATATCAAGCCCAAAAGAACCAGGCCTATCAAATCAAGTCCGAAAAAAATCCCCTTCTAAACGCCGTTATGGGTGCAAACACCACCACCACCACCACATCACATCTTGCGGAACGTGTTGCCCGAAGCACTACGACGTTCCTTGGACCGGAACTCGGTCTTATCGTATTGAACCTCGGGCTTTTGCTTCCTCGACTTCGAAGCCGGCATGAAGCTAACCTCGCGTTCGCCGACGACGCCGTTTGTGCGTATGGGTCTTTGCTTGGTCTTCATGTTTTGTGCGCGCGAGCCGAATGATCGGTCGCGGGTGGAGTTTGTGCGTGTGGAGGAGGAGATTTGCATGCGTGGTGGGGGTCGCTTGGTGCGCTTGTAGTCGGCGGAGGAGATCTTATTGGAGGCCTTTTCTCTTACGGGCTTTTCGGCTTCGCTGTCGGAGTCTGAGTCGTCGTCGCTAGAGCCGGGGACTTCGTCGATGGCTTCTTGCTCAACGGCTGTCAGGCCGCGTTCCTTCTTTGGTGGAGCGTCGGGAATAGTGCTGGGGTTGATGAGCTTGAACTCGAAGGAGTTCTCGTCAACGGCGAAGTCTTCATCCTCGAACAGCTTGTTGAAACGGTTGTCGCCCAGAACACCCTTCTTCTCGGGCTTCTCGGTCTCGACGGCGGGTGCATCGACCATGTCGGCGTCACCGCCACGCTCGAGGACTTGCTTGGCCCTGCGGCGCTCTTGCTTCTCCTCTGCGTTGAGCAGGCGCTCGGCCAGCTTCTTGTTGACCTTGACGGCGGCCTTCTTCTTGCCGCGGATACGGCTCTCACGCTCCTTGTCAATCTTCTCTTTGACGCGCTTAGCGCGCTCCTCTTCCCAGATGTAGGGGTTCGTGATCAATCTCGCCTCCTCATACAAACGCTGAGCAACGAAGTAACCGTGCATGTATGGTCGCAAAAGGTTGGTGCGACCAATAAGGTGCTCCAAGTTGAGCGTACGCAGTTGGGGCACGGTCAAGAACTTGTAGTTGTCGTAGATAGAGCCAGCCTGGGCGCTGGTGAAAGCGTTGGGGTCGTTCGGGTCCTCGGCCATCTCTTCGACCAAGTTATCCAAGAACGAGCACCACTTGGGTGCGGGTCCGAGCTGGGGGATGAAGAAGGAGTGCTGCTGGCGGCCTTCGTTGGCAGTCAGAAGCATACCACTGTCCTTGCACCAGGCCACGTCGTTGATGTCCACAGCCGGCTCCACGGATGTCCAGGGGGTACCATCACGGGGATCCCAGATCTTGATAATTCTCTTATCCGCCGACATAATCTTAGGGTCCATGGTCGCCTCCCGTGTCTCGGTGGACGGTTGAAGGAACTTGAGGGTGTGAATGGGGAAGCCATAACCTTGGTCCTTCTTCAGCAGAGGGACTGGGGATCGGAGATCGTAGAGATGAATCAAGCCGTTAGACGAGCCGGTTCCCAGCGTCAAACCGTTGCGGTGGAACTCCAGTGCGGTGATTTCTGACCGCGTCACGTCGCCGACAGAGTGGGCGGGTGGCAGAAGAACTCCCGCTCGTCCCTTGGCTCTGGGATCCCAAAGCTCCACTGTTCCTATCGATGTACCGAATGCAAGAAGGTTGTGACTCTCCTCCGCGATAGCACCTGTGTTAACTGAACCGGTGTTGATACCGCCTTGCAAGGCACCGCCTCCAGCAGACGTAAAGTCATCGCCTCCGACTTCGATTTCAAAAGATCGCATATATCGCCCAAGCTCCATGTTCAGGCGGAAGACTTCACCCAGGCCATTCTCGTTGACACCGACCGAGGGAATCAATGCTTCAGTTGACTGACGGTCATAGACAAGGTCACGTCCGTATCGTGGAAGCCGGGTGGTGTAATGACATCCTTGCGGGGTGTGGAATTCAAGAGAGCGGTCGCCTTGAAGGTGGAGGGATTTTGAGTAGTCGGATGAGAGGAGCAGGAATTTTGTGTTGAGAGCGACTGTGTGTCGTGCCCATGATAGGGAAAGTTGCGACAATTGGTGAACATGAATCTGAGGTTTGTATGTGCCTATTACAGACTATGTTAGCTGCAAAATAATAGCCACACTCACTGTTGTGATCATACCTGTACTCATAACCCACTCGCCATCTTCGCTGACCTTCACACATTGACTGGCCTCCTCGAACTCAAAGTCCTGCAGCAACTCAATGCGATTCGCATACTCAGGGTCATCCTTCAAGCTGCGCTTGCGGCGTCGTGCCAACCATTCTGGCAAAGGTCGGGCTGTGTTGGAGCCTGAAATGGTATACACTGGTACCTCGGACTGATTTGACAGCTTCATGGCGGCGAGGTGAAACAAGCTTGCAACTCCACTCAACTTGGATTGTAGAAAAAAAAATGCGCCGCGATAAAAAAAAAGATAGCGATAGGAGCCACGTGACATGCCCGTGCGGATCCTGGTGATTGGCCCGAGCGTCCCTCGAACTTCCCCCGGAATTGCGCATCGCGGCGTTGTTGTTCATTTGCGACGAGAATCATCCGAGATCGGATCTACCTGTGTCCTCTGCGATGAGTATATACACTTGATGGGGCTACCTTTAGCTGCTGTGTGCTCAGGTTACTCGTCGTGGAACATCTCATCTGCTGGAAATGACTCCTCGAAGAAGCCTCGATCACCCTGTCTCTATCTGTGCCTGCTTCCCGGGGCTGTCCGCGACTGTTGAACCATGGACTTTCCCGGAGGCGCAACCACCAACATACATCTAATAGTAAGCATTCTAGTCTGGTAGATATGGCCAGCAGCTAACCGGAGACGCTAGGAGGGATTCTCCACCATCTATTGGAGGATCTACACTGAGGAGTCAGGCATTGCGACTCATCCTCAGGAAGGGCCTGCTAATGGCTATACGATATTGAAACATCTTGGCCGTCTCAAGAATCTAGAAGCGCAATTGAGACATATAGGTTGCTTAGCATCATGCCCAAGACGGCTAGGCCTCTGGGTATTCTCTCCTACCCCAACATTTGAAAGCCTGGGGCCCGTGTACATCACCGATGGAGACGTCGAAACCACGAAGATTTTTGTGAACACAACAACTCTCAAAGGTATGTAAGAAAGGTCTGACGTGGTGACATTTTGCTCATTTTCCTTGCAGTCTCGGCATCGGGAAGTATCGCATGCCAAGAGTTGATAAAGGGTCTCTCATCCGAGGCTCAAAATCAACAAGGTTCTCAACCGACGCCATCACAACGACCGCAACAAGCTCAACCTTCTGCGCGTCGATCTGATGGGTATAGCAGCTCTGTTGCTGTTTATTCTGCCTTTATTTCAGCTGTCACTGGTGCGCTAAGTTTGCATCTTGTTCGCACTTATGGTGCTTTACCTATTGGTTCACGAACCCTCTTTACTGCAGTGGACAATATTGGATATGAAAGTCCCAGAATTGACAATGAGGGTTTATTCTCTTCGCCCAACTTGACAACGCTGAATGTACAGTTGAATGCACCGGGGACCTTGACCGTCTCTACACAGACCATCATTCAGGCTGGCATTACGAGATTATCTTCCCCCCGTGATGATATATCAGATCTGTTCCGAGTACAGCCAGGGACCGATCTTTGGCTATGTCCTAACGGGGCCATCGCCAGACTGGTCACAGCGAACATCGAATCACCGACTGTCCCTTCACCTGGGTTTCCTGCATCTGGGGATACGCTCGCAAAACGAAGGCACTGGAAGCTGGACGTTTTGCAATGGTTGACGAATTTTGGTTTGCATATAGATTCGATAGACGAGGAACCTTGGGTTGAGGTGGAAGTTTGGGAACCCTTCTTTGCCAGACTTGCTGGCGAGGCATGGCGCCAAAGTGACGAGCCTCAGTCCGCGCTTCCATTGAAACGCATGCTTTGGCCAGCAAGGTTCTGCTTTCGAAGAACAGGCTTGTCTATACGGTCTGCGTGGCCAGAAGCACCTCTTGATGAGCCTCTTGAGTTTGCGGAGAGGTGGTCTTCAGACCCAGGATCTATGAAACTTGCTCCTCCCTCTCAGAGTGTTCCTACATTTGAAGAACCCCAACCAAAGGACGAGGGACCGTCTCCGCCCCGAGTTGATCATGGAGAACACTTGGAAAGCCTCTCCCGAATGGCCCAGTACCCAGACCTTCAAAACACCAACCAAGTCTACCCAACACCACCAGAAGGAGCTACGGCAACTGGGGCCAACATCCCAACCCAACATGATGCTTATCCCGAGGGTATCGATTTTCTATCTCCCGAGGTGACGCAGGAAACGAAACTCCTTCCAGGCTCCGGACCGTCCCCAAATGTTGACATCGGGACTGGCCATTACGATGCGAGCGACGACGATGATCTTTTCGGAGAAATGAACGACAAAGACTTTGGATCCAAGGGAATCACCGACGCAGACTTTAGCTTTTTTGACGATGAAGATCCAGATCTGGGCGATATGGCGGATCCCATGCTCGTCGACCAAACTCAAGAAATACCCCAAGAACCAGTCGATACGATTCACGCCAAGCATGAATCTCCTCATGTCCAGGAATTACCCGCCGCGGCTGTTTCACCTGAAGCCCCAAAGGTGGCGGATGCGCCCAAACCAGAGGAACCCTCCGTTTCAATAAAAGATGACCCTGAGCCAGCTGACGAGCCAATGGAGTTGGAGGAGTCATCCGAAACATTGCAGGGCCCACCCAGTCAAACCATCAGTCCTCCGCTGAGCCCCGTGGAGATTAAGAAGATCCTTTTTCCTGGCTCACAAACTGGGGATCGACGGCAAAGTCAAGAAGGGCATACTCAACCAGGCCACTACCAGCCCGTTGCCTTTGAAAGGAAAATGGCGGCCTGGGATCAAAAGTATGGGGCTGCGGGAAAATTCTGGTTCTCTGCCGGGGCTGCAACAAACCCCTCAGTCAATGACTTGAATGACATTCCAACCGTTGGTTTACCACATCGTGCGCGGACCTCAATTCCTGCAAAGAACAGGCCAGTTGGCAACGACTTTTCGCAAGCAGTCGAAGACGGGCGGGCACGGGACTCCTCGGATTCCACCGAGAGTAGCAGTGACGAGGAGGAGGACAGCGATGACCTTCCTTTGGAGCATGCATCGACTCCCATTGCTGTTCCTCAACTGAAAAGGAAACGAGTTCCCTCGGAATCCGACATACAATCCGCGGCATCTCCAGCCATATCATCAGTTGTCGCTGACGGAGGCTCGGGAATCAAGGCCGAGAATACTACCTTCTTGGGCAATTTCCTTTCCAACTTTTCCGATTGGGCTTTCACTGGTTATTTCTCGGCTCTTCAGATTCAACAACTCCCGGTCCTCATTCGACGTGAAGAACAGATTCCAATCGCGCAGCTTCTTGTCGACCAAATTACACAGTCATCGCTAAATCATTCCTTGGGCCAGCAGGTCGGTTTATTTGCGCTTGAGAGTGAGGGAACATCATTTACTGAATGCTTCGACGATGTAACGTTTATGGGTAACATTCAAAAACTGGACCTCAAGGGGTACACATCGTTACAAGAAGACATGACTCACAGTTCTTCACAACCCCAGCAGCCTACGAAGGACGCGAGCAAGAACTCAATTTCAAAGTTATATGCGCCGCATCTACGGGTTCGTCGTGGCAAAGGCTATCTGGAAACACTGCCTCCCGCAATGTCTTTTTGGGAGACATTCGGCCTGGAACCAGCTCACGGGTCCAAGGATATCTCAGCTTACTGTATTCATCCTCAAGCCGCCGGTCAAGCAGCAGAGACATTCCTTCATCGATTCGGGCTTTCCTATGAAAGCTGCAATTTCGGTACACATTCACGAGGCGCCAACTCGACGGGTTTCGACAACGGTCTCAAGGCGTGGGACTCCGAATCGTCCGGCTACACCTCGATGATGCAATCCCTCCTGGGCCTATGTGAGGAACTGGCAGCCGAGCTCTCACAAACTGATGTCCCCAACACAAACAATAATGTTGTCTATATCATCAATCCCTTCCCTCATGCAGCAGCTCTGGCGGACATCTGTGCGGCTTTCTGGAACCTCTTCCAACAACTGGTGGCCGATGCCGAGCGCCGACCGATCAAGCAGGTCAATGAAGTCGTCCTACAGATCATTCCAATGGAGTTTGTGATGTCAGAGGAGTCCATGGTTATGCCAACACAAACCGAATATGTGAACCTTGCTCTTGAAGTCTACAGCCGTTGTCGCCCGAAAGACGTGGAATCGAATCCTCTACTCTGCGCTCCAGCCATCCTCCTGGCTGAGAATCTGCCGAAGAATCTCAACTTCCGCCTTGCCGCTGACAAGGTATCCCCGTTGCAAGATGGGCGAAGCCTGCATATAGCGTATTCGAAGAGCTGTGACCAGCGTTGGGTGTCAGCAGCGTGGTCCGATGGAACAGGATCGCTCCAGACGAGCATGTCATACTGTCTTCGTTATCGTAACAGGGGTTCCTCCCGGACAGTCTCTGAAGTGCGCAACGAGATTTGGGCTACTACAAAGCATATCATGGATACGTTCCAGGCTCGCTGGAAGGTTGTCCTAGTCAGTACCGACCCGATGGATCCGGACGAGGTTGATGGTAAGCTCGACCCCTTCATCTCAGATCAACTTTCAATTGCTCACTCTTAATCTCAATAGCCTGGTCGAATTTAGCGGAGCAGCAAAACAAGATGCGACCAGCATCCTTAGATCTGACTGTCGTCACAGTCAACACCATCCCCGACCTCACTCTTAACATCCCTGCCTCTTCAATGAGCATGGGTGTTCTCAACCCTCACTTCTCATCTACGCCTGTTTCCACCCCAAACCCAAATACCAGCATTGCATCACCCGAGCAAGCCGGCAATGCACCCACTCCAAGTGCGATGTATAACGCGTCGACACCCACCGAGCCCTCTCTCGAACCAGACTCCGATGTCGTCCTGACCGACGTCTGCGACGATTCGTGGGCAGTCATCCTCTCTCATCGCCTCAACGCATCTCCCCATGTCACCGAGCTTCGCCCCGCGCTGGTCAGCGGGTATCTTCTTCGGCGCAAAGGCGCGACCGACAGTGAGGGTGTTTTCTCAATGACGGTCAACCTCTTATACAGCCAACGGCCTGCCATCTCTCATGAGAGCGTTCTAGGGGACATCCTTGCCATGTATCGAGACTTGTCCTGTCTTGCCCGAGCACGGGGTATGCGCAGTGTGCAGGGCAACACGCTACCTTGGCATATAGCGACGGCTTTGCGGGCGCAGGAGCTCCTCAGCTATGTTTTCTAATTGAGAAGGTTCTCAGTTGTGTTTCTTTTTCTATATACCGTTGTTCTGGCGTTCCGAGATTTTGATCCAAGAGGTGTGAAGGACATGGGTGCATTGTACTGCGTTTATGGTCAAGGATTAGTGGAGATACCATTGGTGGCGTGGATTTGATTTTCCAGGAGCGTGTAACATCCCATGCATAGTTTTAAGGAATGAATCGTTTTGATTTCTTTCAAGGTTCTTCTTTGCTAGAGAGCTTCCCCTCGTGTCGCCTTGGGACCAAACCCCTGCACAATAGCGTTATCTGGAGAAAGTTGAATCGGGCCTGTAATTAACCATCAGTCTACAAGTAAAATTGATCTAATCATCATAAACTTCGCCAATCTGATTCATCGTAAAGAGTCATGCATCTCATAGTTTAGTAACATATAGCGAGCAGACCATATTCATGAAAAGGTCCTCGTGAAAAGTACATTCGAGAAGAAAACCAGAAAACAAAAAGCCAAAAGAGAGCATTTCCATCCATAAACGCCATGAATAACG
This sequence comes from Penicillium sp. PF1803, assembly GCA_023626575.1. Lineage (NCBI taxonomy): Eukaryota > Fungi > Ascomycota > Eurotiomycetes > Eurotiales > Aspergillaceae > Penicillium > Penicillium sp. PF1803. The sequence goes on from JAMAGZ010000040.1 coordinate 79,973, forward strand.
AACTTGCCAGCGTATATCAACCGCAACAAAAGCGCAAAATATGTAGAAAAAAACAAGCGCAAACAGCACCGAATGGGGAAATTCATGTTCAGCTCGTTGTAGCAGCAATCAATGGTCGTAAGAGAAATGGGTATCGTATCGTGTCATTTTTTTGGTGCGTTCGGTTGTCCCGAGTGTAGAATGGTATATGCGTGAGAATTCAACGGGGAATATGTGAATGATGCCGAGTCTGGAGTCTTGGAGTGATGAGAGGACGGTTCACTTCGGCTCACTTCGGTTCACTTCATTATCCACCCCCTTCACTTTCCTCGTCGGAGATTCGCTTGCCGCCGAAGGGACCGAGTTGGTGCTTCATGGCGTAAGCGATGAGGACACCGAATGAGATGAGGATGAAGAGGAGGATGAGGATGATTGCGATGGTGATATTGCGCTTCACCATTTTGAGCGGTGGGGTCCGTGAGGGTGTTGATGTGTGTAGGTGGTGTTGTGTAGAATTTGAGTGCTCAAGAAGAGGGTTTTGAGGAGGTATAAGTAGTGAGAGAGGTGAAGTGTAGATGATTCTCGTATGAGCTAGCGCTCAGGTGATTGAGAGCCGCTGGTGAAATGAATTGAGCACCGCTCCAGTTCTTGCCGGATGCTTCGTTGACACTCGTTGCTGTGAATGTGGGGTTATATACTTCGAGGTATACCCGCAGCACGTTGCACAGGATGATAACCGAGAGAGATACCCCTTAGTGATAAAAAAGATTCCAGCAGCAAGGGCAGGGCTGCTTAGGAATAGAAGGATGAGAGAAGAAAGAATTACATCAGTTGGAATGTGAAGGGTGGGGTTTTAAGGGAAAACTCGAACTTCCCAGCCATGTGCATTTTTCTTGACGGGGAGGCTGGGGAAGTCGAGACGAGGCGGTTTTACGTTGGGCGCTAACCACTTCGGGTGACGAGACTGGCCACGTCGGGCTGCAGATCATCATGATTGGAACAACACACCTCTACTTTTCTTGTTGATATTGTTCCTTGAAACAACAGCAATAGATCGATTTATTTCTCTTAAACTATCATCTCATACGATCGCCTTTTTCCATATCTTCAGGGGCATGGGACCACGACTCAGATTCGTAGTCTCACGAACCGCAGGATCCCAGTCGCCCGATGACAACGCAAATTCATACCGATGCACCAGCGAAGCAATCAAAACAGTCTGCTCGAGATAGCTGATATTCCGGCCCATACAACCTCGAGCGCCCGTACTAAACGGAACGAAAAACGGCTGCAGGGCCTTCCCTTCCTCGCCCAGCCAGCGCTCAGGCTTGTACACATCGTGGTCTTTGAAGATCGATTCTTGGTGATGAACCACATATGCAGACATACTGACTGATGCATCGCCGGCGACGAAGTCATCAAGGATAGGTGCGCCCTCCAGGGGTGTTCGACGAGGAAGACCAAAGATCACGGGGTGGAAGCATCCGTAGGCTTTCGTCGATACAGGCACGCCGGTATGGTAGGTGTTTGATCTTTCCATAGGATGCGACGACTTCATCTTCGTCGAGTACTTCATCGAGTCCTTCGCGGAGCTTGGCCATGCACTGTTGGTTCTTTAATAAGAAGAAGAGAACGTTGCGTAGCGAGATCGCTGTCGTGTCGTGGCCAGCGTTCATCATGATATTGATCTCGGCAACGATCTCGCCCCATTCGAGGTTATGCGGTGCTCCGTTCTTATCTTCCATCATGGCAGTGAAAAAGTCATTGAGTTTCTCCCCGGCCATATACCGCTTCAAACGAGTCGTCGCACGATTGTAGACGATGCCGCCCCAGTCACCATCCAACTTCCACATCTGGCGGTACTTGGGCGAGATGAGTTGACTGACTCGCTTCAAGGCCTTGAACCAGTCATAAGCCCAAACTAGGTGGTACGACACGCGGGCAGTAGCGGCATGGCAGTCCCGGAAGGAAACATTCTTGACAGTTCCATCTTTGTTTTCCGCTTTGACCTGATCGGAACCCTCGCCCAAGAACCCCAGATCTTCACTCAGCCCAATGTTCGCAATTGCCGCGGCGGCAAATAACACAGTCCAGTTGCGATAGTCCACAGTCAGATCTTTCGGTTCCGGTATGGCGCCTGGCGACAAAGGGTCGGTGCATTGAGCATCAAATGCTTTGATGAGCTTGCCAGTAACGTCGGTTACTCTGAACTCCCACTCCTCGAGATTCTTCAACGCATAAGCACTGGATAGGTCCTTTCTCTTACGAGCGTGGTCACTTTTGTCCACGACGTCTGCGAGGTGCGAGTGTGTTCCTGCCATCTCAGAGTAGAATCGATCCTTGATACACGTCGTTCCATGCCCGTAGATATCCTTGGATAGTCCGTGGATCCGAGATTGAAAGAGCATTTGGACCGATTCGCAGGACCTGGTGTTCCTTATGTGCCTCGAACAGGTTTCTAGAACGAAATCCCTTGTGGGATTCATAAAGAAACGGAATGTCGGAAATACCAGAAAATAACGTGAAGTTGGGATACTTTCTCAATCCTTTCGCTTCATAGTAATATGTGATATGGGGCCTTAAGGTTGCAATGAAGTATGTGAACACGAGTGCTGCTAGGGTGACAGCGTACATAATGGCGCGCGAAGGAATATTTGTGATTGAGGCATTCTGGAGAGCGAGTTTTGATCGATGAGTGTTGGTATAGATCTTGAATTGAAGCAGCTGATCAGAGCGATGTGTTGGCAACAAGATATCTGACTTGGAAGATATCGCCGCCATGCATCGAAATGGTTACCATCTAACCCCCAAATAGGAAAGAGGCGGCGCAGCATGGGGAAATTTCCCCGCATCTGATATTTTGTTTCTGGTGGGATAGAGGTGCAACTACTATCATCTTGCATGATGGATGCCAATATTAGTATACATACCAGGGGGTTCTAGAATTCAGTTGCATGCATGGAAAATTTCAGGCTGGTTTTTTCCCGTATTTGGAAATCGAAGCCGAGACTAGATCACATATGTCAACTGAGTTTAAAAGATGAGGGAATCCAATTTCAAATATTGCACTCTTCCAGCGTTTGTTTATTCATAATACAATGAAATGAGATATATGGCCAGCTGTGTCGTCTACCTTTCGGACCTCTGGCTTCAGTGGCCAGTGCGGGGTGATTCTGTCTATACTGACCTATCTGTGCGTTACGATTTGTCGCCCAGGGAAAGTCAACACTGGTGGAATCTGAAAAGTCTCGGAACTGGCCAGCGAGACTTGCCAACTTTGCATTCAATAAAGTGCTGCACCTGACGTATGAGAAAGATGGATTTTCTCAGGTCTCGAACCAACCATGTGAGCCAGCACGATCGATTAGAGTTGTTCCATGCATGTTCTACTACTCCGAATAATTGGGACGTGCCATCTCTAAATCAAACTCAATATGCAATAATGGCTTAGACTATATCCAGTAAAAGATGTGTATTATAGCAATATTCCATCCTTGGCTTGCTGCACAGAACATTCGATACCTCATGATCAATCGGAGTTTTCTCGGTCGCGACTCGCCTCTCATGATTAGATGATCACTACTCCGTAGTGTGTCTGCACGGTTCAAGTTTGATGGGCGTGATGATGACAATATCCATTGTTATCGATAGTTTCACCGCGTGGAATGAGGATTCATTATTATCCGTGCTTTCTCAATGATCAACATTCCTCCTTCAAGGCGCTATGGCAACGCTATCGCGAAGAGGCAGTTCCACCGAAGAAACTACATACTAGGGCAGGAACAGTGGGGACACCACCGGTGAAGATCTTCGCGAACACGGACTCAACACGCCCTCTGATCGCCCTTGTCCTCCAAGGCACATTCAGCGCCAAGTGGAGGCTACAAAGGTCTAGCGATCATGGCGCTCGCACAGAAATCATGATCATCCAGAACTAAGCTGGACATATCCGGGATGGGTAATATTGTGCCGAGTCTATCATATAATCATGAGCATAAGCCCACGGTACAGTATTCTTCTATCCTCAACGACCGTGCGTGTCAATCGGATACACGGAGAACCGGGCCTTTGAAGTTTGGGGCGCCTGATTGTGGTGATCGACAGACAACGGGGCTGTTACAATACTTTGTTCTTCCTAGGGCAATGCTACTTTTACTGCTACATATGCTGCTCCTGTAGAGTGTAGGCTGTTTGCACAGGCTTTCAGCCGCCGAATTCCCGGTCGCAGGGAAGAAGAAAAAATTTCGCTACACATCCATAAACCCTTGCAGGGACTTGCAGGGAACAGGGGACAGACTGAATTTTGCGTCATTTCTAAGAATCAGTCAGCCTTTTCGCATAAGCGTTAAGGCTGTCGTGTGTACAGTCCTGTACTCCGTATTCCGCACCCCGTACTCCGTACAAAAGCAAAGTTCTGCAGAGAATCACATTGTTGACAACCGACTGGCCCATGAGGTCGGTATTTCTTGCGCTATTGAAATCTATGGACCAGCCTCACCCAATCCTTTAGAAAGGATTCGCGGGGAGTTGACCGGCGCAAGCGCAACAATCCAGCCATGGTTGACGGAAACAATCAATGGATACAGAGTGTTTTCAACTGTACATGCACTCACAGCTGGCCATTGTTAAGACGCAAGCGAGCTGCAACTCGCGAGGGGGTGAAAATGGGGCCGAACTAAAGCAGTTTAGCTGCCCCGATAGTTCAGCATTTAGCCGCCTAGGCAAATACGCTTCGCTTTTATTCCGGGCTTTCCTCCACGACCCCCGATCGCGGGCGTACGCTAAGGAAATCCACTCGGGCTGTTAAATGATCCGGCTGCGATCATTGGTTTGAAACGATATGTGCCTGATCAGAACGATATCAACCCCCTCCCCCTGTAAAAAGTTGATCCTAATATAATGGGGTTATGAGTTGAATGGTTAAAGGAGGGGGACAAAACAAAACAAAAGCCCTTATGCCGAATCTCCAAACGTGGTTCTAGTGGAGAAGAACGGCAAAAAGAAAATGATATTCGGACTAGAGCCCCGAGGTTCCATGGATCGAGTTCGATACCAGCGAGTGAAGTCGAGAATCTCGACATTTCAGTCTCCAACTGACAGCAAACACCGAAGAGCACGACATGCCCTATGTCCTAATTATCCACTCGCTAGTCTGTCAGTTCCTGGGTTCCAACTTCCAACGTGAAGATTAATGCTATTGCCATTGATACCATTGGCAAGTCTATTGGCAATTGACGATCTTCCTCGTACAGGGCAATGGATCTCCGCGCCGTAACGGGCCCGCGCGTCTCTCCTTCCGTGAGAAATTCAGAACGGAGCTAGTCATTTTTACTGTCATGCATGGGTTCGCGTGAGATAATACCCTGCGCCCTAATGCATTCGAAACCCCATCCTGTACTCTCAGTTACTCTCTCTCTCTCTATCTCTACATACCTGGGCGTTGGCCAGCTAGCGCCACTGACCATCTGGGCCCCGCCCCTGAAACAGAGACAAGGTTCATGGCTGCGAGGTTTCTGTCGTGTTGTTGGCCACTTTGATGTACATACGGTGTTGCCGACTGCATTCTCCGCAGTTTTTCCACGAGGCGCTAAGAAGGCAATCGAACTCTGTTGGCGTAGCGAGGTTCGGTTGCGTGATCGGATCAATTAAGAGCAGGGATAGGGTCATTTCTGCCAAAATTCATGCTCAACCCATGTCAAAATACAATAAAAAAACCCCCCCTCGAAAAAGTCGAACACTACAGTTCTGTACATACTCCTCTCTCTCCTTCTTTCTTTACAAGCTTATGTATATGCAATAGCTTCCTCGGTGGCTTGCCCAGTGTTTTGCGAAACTGGATCCTCCCCTCTTAACAAGTTCACACCAGCCCACTAGTTTCGTCTCCAGCGGGCTACAGTATTTCAATCGATAGATCTGCTTTTCTTTCCTCATTCAGCTTCGTTCCAAGAGAGGCAGACCCGCCCAGACAGCCCCATGATCGCTTAGCGTCAGGAACGAGGAACGAGGAATAACTGTACACCCCAGACCACTGGAGTAATCATCGATATTAAAAGAAAGTGGCCCCGACTTGATCGTGATCTTCTTTCTTGACCTCCACCTGGACTCCCAGTCGCTCTCTCGCCCAGGCTCCATCACAGTCTTTACCGTCTATATGCAACGATGACCACACTCTCTACTTCACGAGGCCGCTCGGCCTTGGCCGTCAGCATCGTCTTCACCTCTCTTGCGACGGCCCTGGTGCTGGTTCGCGTTTATACTCGAGCTGTCTTGGTCAAGCAGATGGGAGCGGACGATTATGCTATCTTGATTGCATTGGTAAGAGGACCTGCCGAGTGGCCGCCATCTTGCTATACTCAATTGACTGACTCATTTGTACTATAGACTTTCTCATGGGCGTTCTTCGGTCTATTCGTCGGTGGTATGTTCTCTTGTTTCATCTCATGAATTTGGCCATTTATCTAACCTTTGCGCAGAGGTTTACCACGGCATGGGTGAACATTATGCCATCATCCCACCGGCGATCTACAAAGTACAGATGCTTGTAAGCTCTCCATATCAAATACATCATCGGCCACTTTCAACACAGTCGCTAACCAACTGGTCCCATCTATAGTGCTTCTGGGCATCCGTCCCAATCTACCAAACCAGTCTAATCACGACCAAAATGTCCATTCTCCTTCAATACCGACGAGTGTTCTCCACGCCACGAATGCGCCTCGCCTGTAATATGCTGATTGGTTTCCTCGCCGTGTATGGAACATGGACGATCATCAGCGCTTGGGCAAACTGTGTTCCTCTCGAGAGATTCTGGGACCCCAATGTTCCGGGTTTCTGCTTCGATAAGAAGGCGCTGTGGTTCTCCAACTCGGCCGTTCACATCTTGACGGATATCTTGATTCTGATCTATCCGATGCCGGTCCTCAAGTCTCTACAGCTCCCGAAGAGACAGAAGTTTGCGTTGATGGCAGTCTTTGCTCTGGGTGGATTGTACGTTCATCCCTCACCCCTCATCCCTCACATATAATTGTGTCGCCAGATGCCCGTGGCTAACAGTCCCCCTCTAGCGTCTTAATCACCAGTGTCCTCCGTCTAAAGAGTCTTCTCGTGATTGCAAACTCTACCGATCCAACCTGTAAGTTCTCGTTAAACCACTTCTCTCGGCAACCACAATCTAATCAACTCACCAACCTATACAGACGACAATGTCGGCGCCGCAGAATGGTCTGCCATCGAATGCAACGTCGCCATCATCTGCGCCTCCCTCCCCAGCACCCGCGCTTTTCTCTCCAAACTCCTCCCCCACATCTTCTCCACCGACAGCAACGGCTACCGCAGCAGAACAACCCGGCCCTCCCGCACCGGACGCAGCCATCTCACCGGCACAATTACAAACACCCAAGTCCAGGCCTCCATCATCGGCGGTCGTGATGATGGAGACTACGACATGGACAAGCTGTCGCATACTGACGCGTCTTTCCGTGGCCGTGAGAAGTACGGCACAAGCAAGGATGGCTTTTCTGGTATCAAGGTTACCACTTTTGTTACGCAGGAGTCTATCGTGCATCAGCCTGAGAATGATGAGACGGGTAGTACGAAGGATCTTGTGCATAAGCATAGCTTTTGATGTTTTTGTTATGACCTGATTAATGTTGGTGTTGGTTGTGGACTATCGTTCACTTATATGTTTCCTTTATTATTGATATCCCCCAATTTATTTCCATGTTTATTATTTTGAGTTTTATGTGATTTACTTCAGAAAGATACTAACTTACTATCTACATCTCTCCTAGTCAAAAAAAGGCGAAGGCTGTTTTGCATTTCCTTACCCAGAGTCGGCAATAAAACATAGCTCTAGATACCAGGTTTCCGAAGCCTATATTGATTCAATACATGGTAGAAGAACGGGATTAGATGTTAACATCTGTTTCGCTATCAACATACAACAGGAAATATACACTGAATAATGCTACCACAAAAGTCCCAGCCCATTTTCGCATCTAGGAACAAGCGGAATAGTAATAACATGCATGCTAAAACCAAGGAGGGGGAATTCATAGCGCATCATAGAGGCTAGGTCTCAACGCAACAACAAAACACCATACATATGTGCAACATCCAAGAATGCGCAGTACTACCATGATGCTAGACATAACCACACAGCCACAACATTACTAACTCATTGGTCTCGATTCACTATGGAGGGGGGAAGGGTCTTTATTCCCACACATTGGAGAAGAGATCATCAGATCCAGCACCAAACCCGCCCGCAGGCTTGGAGTTCGAGGTTGAAGTAGTACCCGAGGAGACAGGGGCGGCGCTTGTCCAGCCACCAAAATCCTCATCCGGTGCGACGGTGGGAGTAGGCTTGGGTGGTGCGCCCCAGCCACTGCCGATGTCATTGGCGGTCAAGGTATCAGGGAGTTTCATCATATTGGATGAATGGGTTGCGGCCGGCGCCGGTGCAGGCTCGGGTACGGGATCCGGGCTTCCCCAGGCATTACCCCCCCAAGGATCCATGCTAGCTGACATGACGCCAGCAGCGGCAGCAGTTGCAACTGGCACAGTGGGCTTGGCAGGCGCTGATGGCTGAATGGGATGGCTGGAGAGGTTGAATGCAGAGCTCATCTCCTGACGAGGAGAAAAGACGGTGGGCCTCGGAGGCGCCACAGATGCTGCGGGGGCAGGGGGTGGTGAGGACAGGCCGAACAAGTCGTTCGACAAAGATGAAGAAGGAGGGGTAGGCTTAGCAGGCTTGGTAGTTGGGGAGGTGAATCCACCAAAGCCAAAGTCCTGTCCACTGGAGATAGAGGCATTGCGCGATTGGGGCTTGTGTGCAGACAGAGTGGGAGAGGTCAAGCTCTCGAATAGATCGCCGCTAGCCGAACTTGAAGGCGAGGTGACTCTGGGCGCCGCAGGAGTCGACTTGGTATTCGAGAAGTTGGTGAGATTGGCAAAAGGAGATGGCTTCTCCGCTGGCTTGAGCGGGGGAGGGGAGGTTGTAGAGGGGAAGCTAAGCCCGCTGAAGGCATCCGTAAGACCACCCATGTTCGACGCCGTGGAGGGAGGTTGCGGAGAGGCCAGGTCACCGAAGGAATTGGTCCGCACATGTTGAACGGGAGCCGGTTGGGGCTTCGAGTACAATGATAGAATGGATTGTTTCAGGTCGGGTCGAGACATGCCAGTGGGAGTGGCGGGCGTAGATGCAGTGCTCGAGGGACGGCTGCCGGCCGCAGGCTGGGTGCTGCCAAAGAAGTCCAGACCAAGCAATGAATCAGCGGGCTTATGAGTCTTTTGCTGGGGAGGCGGCGCTTGTCTGGGAGGCGCACGAGGTGTAGGCTCGGTTGTACTTGGACGAGGCGGGGCAGAGATCATATCGTCTCCGAATAGGTCGATCGGGGCTTGTTGACGTTGCGCCGGGCGTTGGCTGGGTGCGGCGATTCGCTGCGATGCGGAACGTTCGATCTTGGCCTTTTCCTGGACAACCGCAAGAGGCTGGTCGGTCAGTGGTGGCTACTATAATAATATGGCCTTTGTTCCATCACTCACCACGTCATCGTCTCCATCATCCAGGGTCGAGGGGTCTGGCATTGCTCCGTCCATCACCCAGCGTTTGGTCTCGTACTTGGTTCGAATAAAGTTCTCGATCTTACTATTCCCATATAGAGTTAGCAGATGGTCTACAATGATATCACTGTCACAATCGACTTACGCTTCCGACGGAACGTGTCCAGGTGCCAACTTGGCCTCCCAATACCTATTAAGCCTTTAGCACAGATCCACGATAGTCAATTGCGAATGACTGACTTATTCGCCCGCCCATTGCCCCATCTCACGACACTTTGGAGTTGTTCATCGGTCCAGGCATCCAGATCCACGGACTTGACCCGACTGATGTGTGTGCCCATGCCACGGTGAATGCCCGAACAACGAATGCAAATGAAGACACCCAGATTCCAGGACGCCCATCGTGGATCTAAACAAAGGAACGTCAGTAAATCAGGTGCAAGTGAAGGCGATACGGCACCGCGTGAGCGGACCGACATCTCGGAGGAGGGGGGAATGGACACTTACGCTTGTTGCGTTTACAGTCGGCACATATCTTGTTGTGCTCAAGTTTCAGCAGAGCTTTGATGGTCTGCTGATTCTGAGCCGCCTGGCCCGGCGTAGCGCGTCGAGACATATTCCGAAGCGACCGATGTGAGGAAGTGAGGAAGTGGAAAGGAGAAACAATGAACGTCTTCGCTCGCATGCGCAGGCCAAGGTGGCGGTCGGCAATGCGGCCTAAGGCTGCCGGGGATTTACGGTGGGCGGTGAGTGCCAGCCGTGCAGTTCGATGTAAAGTGGCCGTGAGCCCAATGGGAAATTAGGTACTCTTAGCTTTCTAGAGGAGATATGGATGGCTCGTCGAGGATGCGGGGCGCTAAACTACACTTGTTCATGAGATTTGTCCAATCCTGCTATGTGGTTGGACATCCCTGACAGATCTACAACCCCCGAAGGTCCTTCGGGAGCGCTTAAAGTACGTCCCAGCCTCGTTTTCTAGAACACCTTAACACATAATTGATAAATCATAATCTACATCCAATCACGCCTTGGCCTTCTCATTTGGCCCCTTCGCTGCTGCACCTGCATCTTCAGTAAACCTCAGACTAACGCTGTTCACACAGTGTCTCTCATCAGTGGGGGTCGGGAACCCCTCGCCCTCAAAGACATGACCAAGATGACCACCACAGTTGTTACAGACAATCTCGGTTCGCTTCATGCCAAGTGTGTTGTCCACATGTCGCTTCACAGCTCCGGGGATGGAGTCGAAGTAAGCTGGCCAGCCACAGCCAGACTTGAACTTGTGGTCGGCAGTGTAGAGAGGGGCGTCGCAGCCAGCGCAGGTATATACGCCCTTGGACGGATAATGGGAATCATATTCTCCAGTGCCTGGGCGCTCGGTGCCCTTCTCACGGAGTACGCGGAATTGCTCTGTATGCATTTGTTAGTTAGATGTAGGATGAGTTACTTGGATCCGAGAAGACGAACCGGGACTCAGGACAGCTCTCCATTGATCCTCGCTTCGCTGATCGGGGTATGACATGTTTGCAGATGATTCTTCGCTATTGGCTTTCGAGCTGAATAGAGCGCCTAAGAAGGGGATTGTCGGTGCAGCTCTGAGTGCCTTTGCGCCAGGTGTCAAGCGAGGGTTGGGTCGAAATGAGGTCTTATAGAAGCGAAAGGGAAGGGTCGGTTGGGCTATGATACGATGCCTAAAAGGAGTGGCTGTGCGAATGATTTGAGATTTCATCAAGGCGATAGAAGACAGTAGAAGTTGTTCGGCTTGAGTGGACTGGATGTGGTGGCAGTGAAGACCTAGACTCCATCGGGCTCCGGGCCCCTTTACGTCATCATGCGGGGAAATTCTCCCACCGAGCCTCAAGTAAGCTGATAAGCTTAAGGGAACTGCTCTATAAATAAGCACAAATGACAAATTATTACTATTATGACATAGTCCCCATGCAGAAGATATATCGAGAAAATTGAGAATTCCAAATGATGAATAAATTGCACAATGTACTCAACGCCTTAGGCACAAAATGAAACCTCCGGCGATGTATGATGGGTATCTAGCGTAAATGCAGCCACATAAGCAGGAAAACACCCCAAACCCCAGTCATTCACCATGACATGCAACCATCTCGACCGCGCCAAATGCCAACACCTCCCAGCTAGCGAGGTCAAATCAATTCGAAGATGCGAGAGAAATGAAGATGTAAACTGCGAGAAGAGAGAGTATGTCCACAATCTCAACTTCCACCCGTTACTCGGAGCTACCTCATCAGCGGCGAGCAGCGCCAACAATAGTCACGAACCCTCGGCCAATCTCCACACGCCAACCATCACTGATCAAGGCCTTGCTCACAGCCGGGCCCAGGCGGGACTTGCCATCCCGGCTGTGAAGACCAACACCAGTGATGATCTTAAAGCCGCCGTGGACATGCTTACCTCCACCACGGACGTGCTTCGTATCTCCAAGGCTGTCCCACCAGGCCTCGACTCGCTCGCGTGCGATGCGAATCGCCTGGGGGACTTGGCAGCCATGGAGATCGACGTCGCCGTTGGTGGATTGTCTATCCACAAGCCGCTCAGAAGCTGCAGAGAGATGCCGCATGGCAAGCTCCCGCTGTTGCTGCGCAACCTCACGATAGTATTGTGAGGCGCCTCCATACAAGGGGTCAGATTTGGCCTTTCGGGCCGCCTGTGCCGCTTGCATGTTGGCAGTGGTTTTGGCGGCGAAGTGGGCGTTTGCCACTGCTTGTTCGCCTTCATAGTCAAGCCCACTGCGCAGGTTCTCTTTCTTCTGGCGGCTTTGTGTGTCGACCATGTCCGCCTCGTCGTCGAGGTTGAGTTTTGGAGCCGTGATCTTGATCAAGTCGGCCACAGAGAATTCTGATGGCTGACTGATCATCTCAGCTGCCAACTCACTTGCGGCGGAAATCATGTTGCGTGTGATTTGCAGCAAGCCAATGAGAGTGCTTTCGGATACGCTGGGATAATCAGCCGCAAGCTCGTCCAGTTGTGACTGTACGACGGGGTCATCTTCAGTCTCGCCAATATCCTTCAGCGTATGAGCAACAGCCAATGCCTTGATTGTTGCCGATAGAGATCTGCTGTTGGCCGTGTATGCTGATGCGACCTTCTGGCGTGGGAGATCAGGCGTGCGCGAGCAGATGAATTCAACATCAGCTTGACCTTTCTCCCATTTATTTGTGGCAGGCGGTTCATTGGAGGAGGACTGCAGTCCAAATGAGACCTTATTGTTCTTGTTGCGCTTTTTCCTCCGTCCTTTTTGACGGCCAATGTCAGGAGTCTCGTCCGCGAATCCATCAAGTCCCTTGGGAATGACGACATCTTCCTCGTCGGTTGTTGCTTGATCGAAGAACGACAGATTAAGGAGGATGTCCATTGATTTATCAATGTCTCCTTTGCTGTTCTTCAAGCTCTGCTCAACATTGAAGTGGGAGATATCTGGGAACATGGCGCACAGCAAGTTGACCTTTTCCTGCTCGCTGCCACCGACAAACTGGACGGATCCATCAGCTGCAATGGTGTATGTTGAGTTGAGAGTTGTTTGTGACTTTGAACTTCTGCTGTCGCTCCCATCTAGGAAGAGGCGTGATTCCAGGCTGGTATCGGTCTGGGTTGGCAGTGTGTCCTGGCCAGCACTTGATGGTCGGGCAGATGAGGTTGCCCCCATGTCGGCAACATCCACATGATCATTGGCTGTGCCAGACGGGTCAAATGGGAGATCTTCTTGCTGGATTGCTAGATCTCTGATAGAATCTAGGGTCTCGCGCAGTGATCTGACATCGTCTGGGTTCTCCAAATCAAAGTCGGTTGTGATGGCAGCAAATAGGGCAGAGTCAACAGGAGGGCAGTACTCCTTCTCTAGCTCCTGCAGGCCCCAGATGTGTCAGCAGCTAAGAGACCAAAAGTACCTTGAGCCGTCACACAAGGACTTACATTTCTCAGATCGTCGCTGCAGGACCCCATGGCGAGATAGGCACGAGTTTGGAGAGTGAACGCGGGGTATGGTGAGCCTGCTTTGCCCTGATATGGGCCCGGTCACAGTGACAATACCCGGAGAAGTTTTGGAGTGGTATTTCTAAAATTTTTGACCAGAGCAATGAAGATAGGAATTGTTCGAGAAGGGCTGTGGAACGCGAACTGTGACAGACAAAGGCAACAAGTTGTCAATGGGAGGAAAGATGACATAACTGGGACCACCCAGCGCCAGCTCTTTTTCTGCCGGTTGAGTGGAGGACCCCCCTCCTTGACCGCCCTATTACCCCTGGCAACATCTCACCGCCTTGATGAATTGACAGCGGGGGATGATTCGGAGCAGCTGGGTGATTCCTGGACGACTTTGAATGTGGGTTGAGACTCAGCCAGAGGATTTTTCATATTCGAGGAAGTCAAATATTCTATCTGTCTCCTTTAGACCTGCTAACCAGTCTATTCTAGGAGCTGCCGGGCACGATTGCCAGAATGATCCAAAAGTAGAACTAGTCTGCTGATACATATATTTTTAGCACGGGAAACAGTAAATGCAACCGGTATATTCACTGGAAGTATTCTTGGATTTCACATTGATTAATTGAGGACATACATAGGTCCACAGCCATCCACCGAAAAAAAAGATTAGTACTAGTTGCAATATAGATCCCCAAATTCATCACTATTTCTTGCCCACTACTCAACAAAAACAGGCTAGACACCCTAATCCTACTAATCGTCAATCATAGAGCCCTCCCAGCTGGACCATACAAACATTCATTACCAGGCCAATCGGGAACTTTTAGATAGCGAGAGCCACGAGGCCCAGAAGCAGACTGGCAGCTTTGTTGGGCATAAGCAAACCAGCAGCATTGGAGGTGGTAGATGCCGAAGCAGTAGAGGTGGTTTCCATTGTCTTTGTGTGCTGAGTATTGGACATGGTAGTCTTTGTTGAAGTAGAAGTGGACGTAGAAGTCGTTTCTGGAGAAAGAGAAAGTTAGTTGCATGTTTACCTAATGTTTGAGGCATCAAGCATGAATGAAAGCCAAGACATGGCACCATATACTGACCAGGAGCACTGGTGCTTGTGGAGGAAGTGGAGGATTGTGTCTTGGTTTGGGGAGTCGTGGTGGAATGGGAAGTGGAAGTAGACAATGTCGAAGTAGAAGTTGATGTTGATGTTGGGGCTGAAGAAGTAGAAGAATGAGTCTTTGTATGAGTAGAAAGTGTAGTGCTGGAATGGGTAGTTTCTGATGATGCGGATGTACTCCAGATAGAACTCGAGGAAGAAGTAGTGAGGGTTGAAAGAGTTGAAGTGGATTTTGATGTAGTAGAAACGGGAGACAAGGAAGAGGAACTTGGGGTAGACGCACTGGTAGAAGTAGTCGTCATAGAAGATGAAGTAGAGGTAGAAGCAGAAGTGGATGTAGTAATAGATGAAGAAGCAGTGGCGAGGGTAGACGCACTAGTGGAGGAGTGAGTAGTAGTCGGAAAAGAGGAAGAAGCAGTCGATGAAGAAGTCAAGGAAGCAGACGTCGAAGCAGTAGTACTGGCAGTAGTCGACGCCTCCGTGGAAGTAGAAAGCATGGAAGAAGAAGTCGCCAAAGCAGAGGTAGACAAAGATTCACTAGCAATACTGGTTTCCTTACCAGAGCTAGAGGCTGATACAGATTCGGCCTTTGCATCAGTCACTTTGAATTGCTGTGACTGAGCGAGAATGCCATCGCCGCTACTCGACTTGAGGTCGATCTGGTAGCCGCCGCTGTAGATTGTGTCAGTTGAAGTTATAAGGCTCCGATCTGGAAAAGAGGATCATGGTACCCAGTATCAGAGGCAGTGAGACCATGGTTGTTGGCTTTGATGGTATAGGAGCCCTTGCTAGTGTCCACATCGGAAGCGACGAGAGTAGAGATACTAGGGTTGACAGCTTGATTGACAAGATAAAGATCAAAGGTGGCAGGATCGGTCCTAGTTGTGGTCATTAAAACTTATCATCAGGAGGAGGAAGGTCAATAATGAGTAAGCTTACTCCACCGATTCCCACTTGATTGTAACTGGCTTGCTCCAGTCAACCTTTTCGCCCTTTGGCGGGTATGTAACGAGAATGGCTGGTGAGAATCGTTAATGAGGCTCATCTTCTGTGAGGAAGCGTAGTACCTGTAGTTGTGGCAGTGAAGGCGACCAGCGAGGATAAAAAAGCGACCCGCATTGTGAGAAACTTGACACTAATTGATGACTAGAACGAGTGTATCTAGTACCCTTGAGCCTCGGGACCTGGGGCGAATGATAAGGAATAAAGGGTAGCTGGGTAGAAAAAGAGACACCGAGTGGATTTCAGATTGACGGGCAATGGTCACAGCCTTTATACCGGCACTGGGCCTTCTTGGGATTGATCGGATTCCAGGGAAACTACAGTTATCGGAGCAAAGAACCAGCAATTCGCAGCACAGTACGTCATGCCCTGTACTTCCAGCTCCAATGCAGTACACAATCTAAGAGACACAGCGCCGATATAATGCTTACCGGGAGCAAATACAGGCCAAAGCAGAGGTTCTGAATGCTGAAAGCTTCCAAGAGCATCATCTCGGCCTGGATTGGAATGGGTGAGCGGCGAATTTGTGCTGCACAGCCTATATGATTCGAACTAAACGCGCGTCATAATACCTTCTTAGTACCTGTTCAGGTTGCAAGAGAGACATTTTTCTGCATATTCATGCTTCAAGCAACAAGATAGCTAGTTGGGCTGGGATCACGAATGCAGTTCGTTCAGGGCGAGAATAAATCAGCCCGATTGAAGCTTTTGGCAAACTGGTGGTTTCCAATCAGAGTTTTTTTCCATTGGAATAGTGCCATATATCCATTTTGACTTGTATGTATTATCGATGTTTGTGGAATTGTTTGAAATGGTATGAACTCCAAGGGCCAATCTAGTTTACTCAGCACTAGAGGCTGATTGCAATGCTGGCATACATTGGCAATGGAATATCGGTCTGTCAGCCAGCGAGTCTGAGGGGTCCTAGCGCTTCGAGTTCTTGGTCTCGACTGATAGTCCATTAATTGAGGTAAGACAAGGCCAATGCCCGAGGTCAAGAGTATCTACAGCCTGATTCTGATCCTTGCGCAAGGCGATAATGTCGTCGATTCAAACATACCATACAATCTACTATGACACTAAACAAGCTCGAAAGGTAATTTCTACAAGTCTTCCAAGATTTTCAATTAAGAATAGAAATATCTGCCTTCAATTGAGTTTCCCGTCTCGCTAATCGAAGGGGCGATCGTTTGTGTGACGTCGGAATGGTTTTGATTGGGAACTATACCAGGTTAGGGAGGATTGAAATGGTTCAGCCTGGAGGGAATCCAAATGCCCTCATCGGAGAACTATGTTGCACCTTACATTCCTATTGTGATTGTCACTGGAGAACTTTCCCCGTCGGACTCGACGCACGTCTGTGCTCCTCGAGTATACAGTATAGTCGGACTAGCTTGGCTGTCAATCTTCCTACCCAGCTCAATTGTAGGCAGTCTATCTACCTATTCGTGACATTGAAGATAGAACCTTCACCATTTGTCACCTAACAATCGGATTTTATGCTCTTAATTTCGAGATACTCGTACATTCACATTTTCTGTCCCTAGTTTAGAAAAATTCACAACATTCATTAGATCGTACAGATATCAGTCCTGGTCACCACCTTTCTCTCACTGCGCAATAATGCTCCGACCACCATCTGCGGTGATACGCTTGCGCACACGAACATGGATATGGCCAGCCCCTAGTTGAACAGCGCAGTGGTTGCCACTAGTGACATCCTCATCATCCGTGATCAGCTCGGAGTCGCTGCTGGTAGAAACACCTCGTCTCATGATATCCAGCAGCGCGGTCGGACAGAAAAGCAATGCCTCGCCGGTTTGCAGCTGAACAATCTTTCGGAAGAGGTCACGCTCCAGGGCGTCGCTGACCTCGGCCTTCTCGGAGGCACCAGCGATGTGGGCCTTGATCGCTTTGAACCAGGCCGGGGAGGTAAAGCGGTGGATGATGGTCAGGTTGCAAAGGTCAAGGAGGGTCGGCGAGATGGTGGGTTCCTGGGTGGCGATGAGGACGCGTGTGCCCAGGTGTCGTTGTTGTCGTACAATGGAGAGCAGACTTTCGGCAAGCTCCATTGCTTCGGCGGATGTTGACGTCAGGAACTATCAGAAAGAAAGCAGGTGTGTTAGCTCTCACTTCATATTTTCTTCATAAAATCGTGAGATACATACCTTGTGCGCCTCGTCAAAGGCCAGGATTCTGCCCGATTCATGGTGATCCTTCAGGACGAGCGAGATGCAGATGTTGAACAACGCGCATGCATCATCCGGGCCCACAAACGGGCAACTCAGATCAATGATAGTGAGAGAGCCTTTAGGAAACTTCCAGATATCATCCGCACGAGACTGCTTCTTGGGCTTCACATTACCGTTGGGCATAGTGCCCGGCTCGAAGAAGGATTCCAGCACATCAAGACGCATCTGGAGGGGAATTTTTTGAGCCGTCGTGAAATTCTCGGCCTCGAGCTCCTTGCGAAACATGGTGTAGTCAAACTTCTCACGCCCTTGGTTGGCAATCGCCATGTCTCGAAGAATCTTCATCACCACCTATTCATGTGCGAGTTAGCAGAGACCCTTGTTTTGGATACCGACTGGTGAAGCACTTACCTCAATGTAGAGAGGCTGGTTTGAGTTGTCGATGCCCATCAGAGTCTTCATCATACTGATGTTCAGTCCCTTCATTGGAAGGTACATCGGTTCGACCTTCAGCATCTTGGAAACCTTTCCCATTCCCACGAGATTGGTGTAGGCGTTCTTCATCGCCATGAAGTTGGTTGGAGACACGAGCACACGGACGGGAATGCGAGAGGAGCAGAGGTAGGCAGCCTCACAGAGTTGGGTATTTGAAAAGCCCGTGAACTTGTCATAGTGAAAGACTACACCTGCGAGAGGTGCGGTCAGTCTTCCGGCAGGAGAGGAAGCGATCAAAGAATTCTCCAGCAGACACGAGAGTGTATGACTCTTTCCACTACCCTGACTGCCACAGATGAAGGTGGACCACGGGGCTGCAGTGTTGGTATACACCAGAGAGTTCTGGGTGATATCCTGCGGAGAGGTGTCAGCACGATGACCAAGGAGACCATATTGAGGATAAATCTGGTCTTCGGCGTGACTAGTAGACTCTCGCTGGTCTTTCGCTGAGAGAACAGTGCGTACAGGCAATGAGAAGAGTGGGGCAGTCACCATCTCTTCCGGTAACTGGGGGTTGCCAGAGAAAGAGGAGCTTGTTGCGCTGGTGCCGTCGAGGCCGAGAAGCTTGAGATGCTTCGCGGCCTCAGCGTTGAAGTCCAGAAGCGGGGACATGATGATGATCAGGACATTCAGGGTTCAAATATCGAGGATGAAGCTGATAGTGCGTGGAGATACGTGAAAGAGGAACAGGGAGTGCGTCGGCGCAAGAGAGAGTGGGAGAGCGAGCGTGGAAGTTGGAAGATCGACGCGTGGAGGAGTGAAGAAGAAAAGGAGGCAACAACAACAAGATTTACCAAAAAGGACAATCTCCTTTGGACAAACGATCCAAATGACACAATGGATTATTCTCTCTTTCATCAAACCCTTGTAACCATATCATCTCCATACGTTATATTCCTCTATTTTGTGCTTCCCCACCAGCCAATGAGCGTCATAGCCAGTGATCCTCGGTCCATCCCCACCCCAACAGCTTCCCCGCAATGAACCCCAGAGGCCGACCAAGTTTATAGCCCATTTCAATTCCCAGATTCCCTTTCCAACTTCTTAACATCTCAATCAATCACCATTCACCATCATCATGCCCGTGGCAACCCTCCACCTCCTCACCCTCACCAAATCCACCTCTCCCCAATGCTTCCTGCACAACCTCCAACAATCCCCCAATATCAAAATCATCGTCGCCTCCCGTCCACGCCATATCGTAATCCACCCAACAACACTCGACAAGAACCACCTCGCCACAACACCCTGGGATCTCCTCGTCCTCCTAACAACCACGAAAAACATCTCAGACCCAATCCCACCACCCCTCCGCCAACAAATAACAGCCGAATACAAACTAACAACCGGCATCCCCTCAAAACTTCTCTCAACATACCCCACCCGCAATGAAACCCTCAAAGCAACAGCCCCCTCAATCCCCCTAACAGGCTCCCTAGACAAACTCCTCGACGGGGAAACCAAAGAATCCTCGCAGAATCTAGAGGTTTCTCCCGAGCTCTTGCGGTTCATGACGGAGCTTAGCAAAAGTCATACCGGCCCCGTCACGATGTTGAATTTATTGCATTTCCACCATCCGGGCGGGAAGAAGAGCTATTACCAGTATGGGCAGGCTTTTATCCCTGTTGCGGGGAAGAGGGGCGGTGATGCTAAGTTGGTGGGTAATGTTGTGGCGCCTGGGGAGGGACGAGAGGATTCGAGGGGTGTCAGGGATAGACCGGTGCATGAGTGGTGGAATGAGATTTCTATCGTGCATTATCCGTCCATTCGGCATTTTTGTGATATGTTGGCTGGGGAGGATTATCAGGAGATTAATGGGAAGTATCGGTTGTCGGTGAGTTTATACTATGGGTGGACTGGGCTGCTCGTTGGATGAGATACTAACTTGTGTAGGCACTTCGAGATACGTTCTTATTGTGCACGACTGAATTTGATGTTGAAGATTTGGGGGCATCGAAGCTGTGATATGGACTTCCAAATTTTGCGTCCGGGGCGCAAGTTTGTGGATGACAATGACATTGATATGGATATACACTTAGGAGGGAGAAGTACATACACGAAGAATTGAATTTGCTTGATTAAATGGGTATCTGGAAAACTAAATTGAAGAACATCCCGCCCCTTAGCTGAGATTTGGCAACGAAAAATGAGAACATGACATGTCTGCAACGTGCTGTTGTATTCTCATTAGCGGCGCTGCTCCTGTTTAACAACACTGTCATTGGGTCGGTCCCAGGTTCGGATGTGGCCTAAAATCAAGAAATCAGTAAACCTCCCAAAACTCTTGCTGGATCTGGACGTACCTTCAAGAGAGGATGTCATAATGCAATCCTTCTGGAACCCAAGCCAGCAGATAGGGTCCTCGCCCACGATTTTAGACTGCATGCATGATTAGTTTGATGATCAAACACGACTTCAGGCTCCGGATAAAAACTAACCATGATAGGCGGGAGAAGAGCAGTCCGAGCACGGGGCTCAACAGGGTGACTAGCCAACGGGTCCACATCACCCTCGAACTTCTCAGTACGGTTCGAGTCCGACCGCATCCGATTACCGCCACTATCAGCCCGGAGGCGGTTCGATGTCTGCGTACCCGGCACAACGAGACTGCTGCGGTGACGGGTGGATGCCTGATGGTGCTATTGCAAAATTAGACAGAAACAGTACAGATCAATAAGAATGATAACTTACAGCACGGGGCCGGTGCAACATGCCAACACTGAAATCCCACAGCAGAAGACGGCAGTCATCTCCGACGCTGCCGAACCGGTAGGTCTTTTGGTCACAACGCCATGGATCAAAGGCGACTGAGGAGACCCAAGAGTTGTGGCCCTGGCATCTGGCAACGATTCTGCGTTCAGGGAAGGACCAGATCGTGACTAGGTCGTCCTGACCTCCGGTCACGATGTACTTGCCGTCGGGAGACCAGCAGACGCAGATCAAGCCACCGTAGTAGCTGCGGAAAATGTCCAGGACCCTATTTCGGTGTTAGCAAATGAGATTCACTCGGAAAGAAGTGTTTGGAACCTACTCTTCTTTCAGGTAGTCCATGAGACGAAGAGAACCGTCATCCAAAACAACAGCCAAATGTCTGTGATCCGGGGCGAACGAGAAATGCGAGATTCGCTTATTTGCCAGTTTCCACAACGAGACCGGGTTGGTCTTTTGGTTCTTCGAATTGACAGACTTTAGAATCTCAATGGGCAATCTGGCAGGATCTTTCTCGGGGTGACCAGTGAGTTCCGGAGTGAACAAGGCATCCTCCTTCTCCTTGTCATAGACCACCAGGACACCATTAGCGTGCGATGCCAGGAAGAGGTTCTCAGAGCCAGGCAGCCACTTAATGTTTGTGACGGGAGAGTTGTTGATAACTCCATTCTTGTTGATGCGAGCGTACTTCTGCGACATGGGCTCGTACCAAATGATATCACCAGCTGAGGAACCCATCACGATATCCAAATGTGAGGATGTCTTCGTCATTTCATTGATATCGTGGCAAAGCATGTGTGCCTTGGTAAAGAGTACCTTGGTGAGATGCTCTTCCTTCTGCGCCGAATTGAGATCCAGCCACTGGAAGGCACGGTTGATGTTCGCAAAAGCAAAGACGCCATTTGGGTCGCGGTCATTGAGACGCTTTGCCGAGGTCTCGTGCGTGATCACGCGGGAGACGAACGAAGAGCTGCTCTTGATAATATTGTTCTTGGGCTTGCGTCGCTTAGCGGCGTCCCTTGCTGGCACAGGTGCCGGTGCGAGGGCAGCATTTCCATCTCCAAATGGCGGCGCCGTGATGCCAGACTTCAGGAAAGTTGGAGGCTTCTTGCGTGGGTCGAGGCTCACTAGGGACACTTTGACACCCGCGGTTGGAGGTGACGGGACTGTCGCAAGTGGGTTTGGATTGATAATCGGCGCTTCCGATGGATGAGGAGGTGGTGTCGCCAGCAGAAGATCATCCTTGAGTGTGTAAGTGCCTGCCGTGAGAGATGAGATTTGGAGTTAGCAACGTGGCTTAGACTCCGCTGCAAGGGGCGGCATCTAAGAAGAGGCGTCTATGTGTGAGCATTACCTTCTCCAACTTGTAGTGGACATCCACTTTCCGGGTGAGAGATGGTGTTGTTCGTCTCGACAACTGGAACCGCCATGCCGTTCGCAGCCCCCGCCGCATAAGCGACAGGGATGGTGTAGCGTGGAGGGGGTGGTGGTAAGACGCTGGTGATCGAGTTAGTTGTGAGTTGAGGTAATGAAATCTTCACGTCAGAGATGAGCAGAGCCAAAGTTCAGCTTCAAGGGCCGCCAACGATTGCGTGCTCCGACATCCGATGTGGTGGATGTGACTGGAGTGGAGCTATGAGATGACGTCTTGGGAATAGTTCCAAGAACACCGACTCTCTACTGAGGAAAAACGAGAAAGAGCAGAAATTGAAAGAGGAGGGTGTCTTACAACATGGTTACGGTTTCGTTAGGCTTATACTTGCGATTCGAACCGAGATGAATCGGGGTGACACAGAACAGGTCGCTCTGTGGTCTGCAGACAGGGGATGATGCCTGATCTATGCCCTTTTGTCGCAAATATAATCAAAATCGACCAAGGAGCAAGGCTAATCAGGCGTTGAATGTTGTCTCCGATTGGATCTGATGTACGTGGAGGGTACTGCTGCGGGCGGAATGACAGCCGGTGCGCTTGTTGCGCTGAGGTGTAAAGGTCGGCGGTGGTTCGTGAAGGACCGATAGGGGATAGCGATGTGCAATGGTTGTACCGGGCACCGTATATACAAGTGGACGTTGATCCAAGGGCCTGGGGAGGGGTGTGCAGGTCGAACAGTAGGGAGAGGAGGCGTTGGGAACTTGGGATCAGCGAGGGGGTGTCCGGGGTAAAGTCGAGCGGAGAAACGCAAGTCTCGTGCCTGGCGGGGGGTCCGGGCGAACTCCGGGCGAACCGATCTTGGCAGACCTCCAGATTACAGTCGACCATCAATTGCTGTATTATACTCTACCAGATACAGTTACGGCTGAACAGAAAGTTTTGAGATAATCAATGGGGTATTATTCTAAGCAAAATTATCGAGGCAAAGACCATTTATGGCCCGCTGCCACTGACTCGTCGCCAAATCATTACCGCTGCGGCCCCCGCGCAGACTACCGCCCCAAACGCAATGCCCCACGCCATCCATTTCCCCTCAACGTCTTCTTCGCTACGAGGGAACGCAGTGCTGGGCTCCATAGCGGCTTCGGCAATATGAACAAAAACTTCCTGAATTGATGTCCAAGTGACACTGACGTGGAGGGGTGGGCTGGGGATGTTCAGCATGGCCGTGTACTCGTGGGGCTGGTGCTCGGCCCGCTGAGTCGTGCGGTCCAAATCCGCCTTGAGCGCAATGAAAACGCTGGGTAACTCTTCCAAGTGGGGATATTTGGCCCGTAGAGCTGGAATATATGCAAAGGAGTCCGGGTCGGAGGAGTCATAGGTGTAGGCAACGACGTCACACTGATCTAGAAGTTTCGCTTGGTTTTCAAGAATCGCAGGCTCCAGTTCGCCCAGTTCATCCAGGATCAGGTAGCACTGCTTGCCGCCGGGGAGTTCCACGGTGTTCACGGCTGTACGAGGCTGGATTGTAGGATGGTATGTCGTGCTAAATCCTCTCGAGAGGAGAGCATCGAGTAAGGCCGACTTTCCAGAGCCGGGCGCTCCAAGAACATGACATTGGACCACATTTCGTCCAACCCGCCCAGGGCGCCGCCGACGCTTGCGAGGCCTCGTTACCTTCAATGCAGCGGTGGTGGAGAGGTTGCTGCGGTCGGAAGACTCGAAGCCCAGGTACGCCAGGTACTCGAGAGTCGTTTTCGGGGACATGAAAGTCGTCATACTCCATTGAGCCAGCCATCCCTGGAGAGTGACATGGCCTGCTTCATTGCGAACTGTCGAGGACGGGAATGAACCATCAGCCCATGACGCGGGAAGCCCTGGAGTAGGGGCAAATAAGGATGCCAGTTCTGCATTATTCAATCCACCGTCGTTGTCTTTATCGGAAAGCAGGAATAGATTCACGAAGAAGCGATATCCTTCAGGGGAGAGCTCGGCCGAGGCGAAAGGCGGGACTTCGAATCGAGGGTGGAGGAAGTTCTCTTGCAACGACAGATTATCGGTGTATTGGAATGCGCGCAAGATAATCCATACCGTCTCATGACGACCTTTCTCCGCGTAGAGCTTGTTCAAATGGATGAATCCCTGGCAGTCGATTCCAGATTCAGTGACGGACTCCGGGTACCCCTTCTGGATAGTGTCCTTGATGTGGGCCAGGTCCTCCTCGCTCAGTGGCTTTCCAAAGCACCGTGTCTGGAAATCCTCAATCTCTTTATCCGACAGATATCCATCCCGGTCTTTGTCACTAAGGTAGAAAATGCGTTGCAGCGCGGAGACAGCCGCGGGCTTCAGAGCGGCCTCCTTGGAATCGAACAAGGGCGCGATCGGGTGGGTGACGGCCTTTTGGCAGACGAAGAAAGCCTCATTGACATTCCTGTGCTCACGAGCACTTGTTCGTATGCACGAATCAATCTCCTTAAACTCTGACATCAAGGGTAACATCTCCTCCTCTATGACCTGTGCCTCGCTATGCTCCGCCGCCAGGTCCGATTTGTTCGCGCACAGCACGACCGGCACATTAACTCCAAGCGACCGGAAGTAAGGCAGCCAGAATAAAGCAACACGCTCGTAGCTGTAGTGGTCGGAGTAGACGAGGAGAATCACATTCGATTTCCGGATCTCGCGCGCCAGGTTGTTCCGCTCCTGCGGCACGGCCGAGGTGTCGACGACGGTGGTTGTGGTGACATTTTCGGGGGTTCCAATCGTAGGCGGGATGGTAATCTGGGGGAGGATAGGCTGGATCTTGTTCGTGACAAAGACACCTTTCACCAGCGAGGTGATGAGGCTAGACTTGCCAGTGCCTTCGTCGCCGCAGACGCAGATCCGGACTAGGTGGTGTCAGCACAAGGGCATTTTGAGTCTCAGGATCGCGATATCGGTCTTACCGGTCGCCATGTCCAAGTCAAAGCGATTGCAATTGCCGCTATACTCTCAGCATGGCCGTGGCTTTCAAAATCCGGGGCTCCGAGGAGTGTTTAGGGATAGCGATGCGATAACGGGACGTCGTCGCGCATTGGCGGTGCCAAGCAGACATGTGGATCCGCCTGGCGGCCCTTTCAATAAATGGATGCGCCCATGACCTCACTTTGGGAGTAAACGGAACCACGCTTGAGCCTATCTAGGAATACCTTTCAAGGTATAGTCGAATCATTTCGTAACCCCTCTTTATAGAGCTATACTTAGTTCAAGGGTATTCCAGTTCCTGCAGCGAGGCCGTGGAGGGATCCTCACCTAGTAGCACACATATATTTGTCTGCAACCTTGTTCACGTAATGCCAAATACTTATGGGTGCCCCCCGATTACGCAGGGTGGAGGACAAGAGTTCATTTGTGTATCAGTTAAAAAGGTATATAATTGCCAATGAAGACGCAATGCTTGCTCTCGACGAGGAGCGTACTCATTAAAACATCATCCAATGTCCAAGCTCCCCACCTGTCCGCAATATCACCATGAGACATTCTAGCTGCCACGAAGTAGGTACCGGCACAAATGTTGAAGCCAATTCATGTTGACGTGGGACTGTCTTTTAACACACAGAGAATGCTTGAAGCAAGCAGGAGAATTCCGCAAGAGGCAAATGAGTTCCGATTCCAGCCATGGTTGATCCAGTGGCAGGCTAGGCAAGACATCTGTCGCGCTTCAACTGTTCGACCTCCCTATCCAGCCTCCTCAACTCCCTCTGCAGTGTCCTCACCTCGTGCACCAAGATGAAGACCTTCAAGATCGTTAGCTTTGTTTCAGAGGAGTACTTTGGTGGACATACCAAACCTTGAACAGATAAATCCCCAAGCCGGGAGAGAGGTTTTTCGTATTTGGAGAGAAAGCCAGACGTTATGAAGAAAAAACCAGACACTATCAACCAAAAGCTAGACAGTATTGACCAAAAGCAGTCTGCCATCTTGCAGATTGGAGTGATGGATTGTGGTCGGTGAGTGTGGGACACGAGGTGTGACTTGGGTATGGAAGTTGGCAGAAAAGACGTAGGTTCAGAGAGATTATGGGAGTGAGGGAAAAGTGAGAGGAATAGAATCGACTCGAGATCTCCCTGTCAGGAACACTCCGGATGTGATCCTAAACGGGAAGGAAGGTGCGCTGGTGGTGAGGGACACCGGGCCGTAGCTATTTCTCACTTCCACCATATGCCCGTTCTAGTGCTGTGTTCTTTACTTCAGATATCTTCTTCTCCTTCGGAGAGCTCATGATCGTACGGAGTAGTTGCGACAATGTTCTACATCGCCAGAACCATCGGAGATTCGACATCGAGTACTCTCTATCACCATTGTGATTCCCGTAATCATCCACTTGCAAATGTCACCGTCCAGACTTCTTTGGGTTGGCTGAAAAAAATCTGCTTGTATGTGTCTGATCTATTTGAATTGAAGATGAACGAAAAGCGGATGCTAAGCGTTCAAGGCAGGTTTGAAATGTCTTCATTCAGACAGCCGGGTCTAATTTCTCGGACTAGAATCAAAACAGTTAGCATTGTTTCATATCTAACTGCGTTTATTGGGGTGAGACACTAGAAGAAAGGGGACCATATTTAAAATAACCGTGAAAAGGGTCCAAGGAGAGGTTCAATGGCCTAATAATCAGTTAGGACCAAGGTCGCCGGGATATCAGATCAAAATGGGGGATCATCCGGCTGATAGCTATTAACAAGGCTGGATTTCAAGCTCTCACTTAATTCCCAAAGCTCATGCTGAAGTCGCGAGCGAGATTTGGGTTAAGAAGAAACATGGGCCATCAAGAATGGTGGTTCGTTCAGAAGAGATTTAGAAAAATCTTTAAAATAACAGAAAGTTGAATCATATTTGGCGGTAGTCTAACCTACATCCTATGGAAGACTTTAGTCCTTGAATTCCTTGACTGCTATTACCATAGCTCTTACCTGTCAAGTACTTTGACTGATGGAATCATCAGCCAAATCCCCTGGTGTTTGGATTCCATTAACGCAACCATCTTATAGAACTTTCTTGAAGCGCTTTGTATATTTGGGTCCTCGGTTAGAGATACGCGAGCCTTGGCGAAGAGTCAAGGCTTGACTTGATGGTTAAGAGGCCGGCAATGACCCGGTTATTAGACGGGTTAACTGGCTAGGACAAAAGACAAGCAACGAATGTAATGAACGAGGAACTAGTTCATTATGAAACACAGAAACCAACGAACTACGGACTTGCCTTGAATGAACCATCCCGCCTCAGCCGTCACTCACCAGGCCCACATGGGAGGATCCGCCCCAATCTTACTAACTGCCCGACCTTTGCCCAGAGTTGGAGCATCAGCCTCTTTCTCCTCCCCTGTTTCTTTCTCTCATTCCCTCCTCATTCACCCTTTTCTACAACCACCGCTACGATGCCTCTGGGTATTCATAACCCGCTGCCGTCGTCTTTGAGCAGTATGTGTCCTGATCTCCCGTGCCCGCTTCCCCGCAATTGCCTCGCGGCACCTCCGGCTAATCCAAAACCTTCCCCCATGTGAATAGGTGAATGCAAAAAGGCGGCCAAAATCTTGACATCCTTTGTGGACCCAAAGCAGGCCTTCGGTCCAGAGAAGGTCATTCCATCAGATATTCTGGCTGGTGCAAAGGTAAGAAGAAGGATTTCTGCCCGCGCGGGGTAGCGAAGAGGCTTTTGTCGGCTGACACTTGGCCTTCCCTAGGGTCTCGCCATTCTCACTGTCCTTAAAGCCGGATTCATTGGTTCTGGTCGATTCGGATCTGGTATTGTCGTTGCACGTCTAGCTGATGGCTCTTGGTCGGCTCCCTCGGCGATCGTAACCGCCGGCGCGGGTGTTGGTGGACAGATTGGGTTCGAGCTGACCGACTTCGTCTTCATTCTTAATGACGCATCGGCTGTCCGCGCATTCTCACAGTTTGGAACACTTACACTGGGTGGCAACGTCTCTCTGGCCGCAGGTCCGGTCGGTCGCAATGCAGAGGCTGCCGGTGCGGCTAGCACCAAGGGAGTCGCGGCGGTCTTCTCATACTCAAAGACCAAGGGTCTCTTCGCTGGTGTCAGTCTGGAGGGCAGTATGCTCGTGGAACGCAAGGATGCCAACGAAAAGATGTATCAAAGCCGTGTCAGCGCTGCCCAGCTTCTGACCGGTAGTGTGCGACCGCCGCCCTCGACCGACGCACTGATGCGCGTCCTCAACTCGCGTGTGTTCCAAGGCAGCGGACGCGCTGGAGGCGACTCGATGTACAATGACATACCTGTTTACGATGACAGTCACGACGATGTTGTCTGGGAGGGCCGGAGGGGCGAGGCCTACGGTCAGGGCTCACGCACCAACCGCAGCCGAGCGAACACCTTTGATGACGCTGCCGGTGGTTACGAATACCGCGACAAGCCCCGCCGCGCGAATACCTCTTGGGACGATGATGTATACGACCGGTCTCCAGGCGGCCTCGGACGTTCTTCGACCACTCGCGCTGCCCCGAACGACTCATACGGCGACTATGGACGTAGCCGCAGCAACACCACGCCCCTTGACGACGACTACAGCTACTCCGACCGCCGACCTACCCGCCCGACTGCTCCCAAGCCGGTCTTTGGTCAAAGGACGGGCCAGGGTGCGGCTTTGCGGCAGGACCAGGCGGTTGCACTCTTCACGTTCGATGCGGACCAAGATGGAGACTTGGGATTCAAGAAGGGCGAAATTATCACGATCCTGAAGCGTACCGAGAAGGCGGAGGATTGGTGGACTGGCCGGATTGGCGATCGCGTCGGCATTTTCCCCAGGTAAGTGCAGTATTTCCCACGTTCTATATAAACGATTTCTGGGATCTGGGCTAATTGGATACTTTCAGCAACTACGTTGATACCTCCTCTTAGGCTTTGCACTTGTTCGGTTTTGTTCTCTCTTTTTGCGTGCTTATACCTGCTCTATGCTTTGCTTTTTTTTTCTTCAGGTCGTAGGCTGCACCTACTTGATTCCCATCCCTTCATGAACATACAGGGCTTGATTGGTTGGCTTGAATATACTGGGGCGTTGGATCCGTGTCATCATCGTCTTCATTCTGGAACCCGTATTCGCTTCACCCTTTTAAGCGCTGGAGTCTTTCTCGTTCTCATTCTCATGTCTGGCAAGGTTCTCGGTCATTTGGTTTTTAGTCTTTCAAGCGTGTGGCTTTTACGCGCAGTGGCGCACTCCCTACAGCACGTTCCTAGAGGTCTCGTTTCACACCCACACCCGTCATATTTGAGTGGGAAATAACCTTTTCTTGACTTCTACTTGCACGTTCAGACCTAAGCCAGCTAGATCGGGTCTTTTTTTTTTTTGCAGCTCAAGCGCGTACGAATCCATTTCACTTTATTTTACCATTCGCCGCGATTCGCGCTCGGGATGTCGCTTACGCCAATACTTGCACAACCGCTGCCTACATCTTTTCAGGTGCCCGTAGTCAAGTGACACCGCAGATATACACTCCCCAGGCGATTGGGAGCGGAACACCAAGGCAGCCCCTGAGAGTCGCGGGACCCTTGTCTAACCAGCAAGGGCACTGACTCGAACGAAAGTGGTTTTATGGATAGTTGTCCTTTATCAATCTGGCCCCCTCAAAACCCCCGAGATCGTCGCGCCATTGTCGATCCATGACAACGGGGCTGATTGCGAGGCTTACAATGTCAGAAATAGACTAAGTTTTCAGCCTCGACTTGCATACTGCCCGAGCCACGGATCGAAGGAGCCAATAGAGTTATTCACGGCTTCGCCCGCTATTCGCATTGTCGTACTTGTATACTTCAAGTCCGACGAGGTTGAAATCTGAACCGAGGTGGACCACTCGCCTGCCGTCGATCATTTGTGACTGGAACAATGAACGGAGACTCAGATGTCACGAACAAAGAGTTGAGTCAAAGACATCAGGACAAAGAGAACACTATGAATATCAATGATGCAAATACGGAGTAATAATGTAGAATGAATGTTCCGAGAACGTCCCTGTAGAAAGAGGGTCGCGTGTAGATCACCAGGTTTCCTCCAACCAGACACGGCCAGATAAAAAGAAAACAGGGTCGTGATCGGCCACATGGAGAGAGACCCGTGGAGACTGGAGTCGAGCTGATGGCCTAGGCGTTCGAACTTCTGACCGTATTGTGCCGTAGCCAGAAGAGCCCAAAGTGGAGCCTAAGCAATCCAGGGCCTCGTGCGAATGGGTTAGAAGGCGTTGAATCATGCGCGTGGTTCCATGAATGTTGAGTTGTAGTTTGTAGGGAAGTCCAGTTGATGAGTTGGTGGAATGTCAGGTGCTGCGACCGAATGGAAGAGAGACTACCAGTCTCTCCTTCTCTCTCTCTAGTCTGTGGTCTCTCGGTCTCTCCGCCCGCCGATTCCCCAAACTCATCCTAACCTCAATAGTCCCCTCCTCCCCCAGTCTCAAACCACCAACACTTTTTTGCATACTCGTTTCTTTTTTCCTGTTGCCTGGCTCTCTTCATTGCCCGCTTTGATATTCTGGCCTTTCTTTTTTTCTTACTGTCCCACAAATGACAGCTCGAGCACGGTAGCTACCGGATAGCCCGCCCCCGACTCTTTCTTTCCGTGTCCCCCGCTTCGATGATCGTTCATCTTCTTCCCCAGGTGGTACATTGATTCCCCCTCCTCCCCTCCCTCCAGGCTGTACCCGCCCATCGGTCTTCAGGGTTATTTCGGGCTCTTTTGGTTCCTGTATAGCTGGTTCCCATGCAGGTGCGTCTCTTGGAATTAATTTTCCTCTCCCTTGCTGGCTTGGTTGGGCCCGAGATTCTGGAAGCGCCGTACAATTTCCTGCCATGGCTCTCCCCCTCGAGAACGAGGGGTGACTGTATGGCGCTCCGGTGTCATAACATTGTGTTCATTGGCGCAGTCAAGGCCTGCAAAGCACGCGAGTTGTCCCCTACTAACAAATTTCTTATCGGTCAGGCTTCCACGAGCGCCCCTGAGGCTGGCGAAGGACACACGACGCGGAGAGGCCATGCAACCCATCTTTCGATTAGCGACCCTAGCCACCATGTGACCGAGGCCATCGGGCATATGTACGACGACGATTATGATCAGCGGCGGCTCAGCTATATAACATCCCCCCTCGGCGAGGCAATCACAACCATCCCACGACACGCCGCCGCTTCCGAGTCTTCGCTCTCCCCCTTGACACCTCCGCTGCGGTCGCCAACCGAAGGACACTCGAAGCAGAGCAATGGACATTTACGGCCGCCTCTCGTGGGCCAAAGGTCTTTTGACCGGGACAACGAACCTGGGTCCCCAGACTCGACGCGATCGCCTTCTGAAACCGCCACATCTTCCTTTCCTCTGAACGATATTGACTACGAGTCCAACCCCGCCGCGGTGGTCCAGGAGCTGAATAACTTGGCGGCGATTCGGCGCATGTCTATGGATGTCGCGGCTACAGGCGATCCTGATCTCCCCTCGTTTGGCAGCAACTTTTCGATTCCGTCTCTACCGCCCTCCCCCTCGGACGATGAAAACGACGCGTCACGATTATTCTGGGTTCCGGCGAGCTTGCACCCGGAGCTGGCGCCGAAGGAGTTCAAGTCGTTCCTCGAAAGCAAGGCCGATGTTATTAAACGCAAATCGGGTGACTTTGCCTCGTCTCTGTCACCCGAGCGTCAGGGATCGGGGAGCGGGCTCCGCCGAAAGCGATCGATGTTGTCGAAGCAGATTGACGATTCCTCCGGCTATAAAGATGGCGCTGAGCGGTTGGAGCGTCAGCGTTCGCAAACGAATCGACGGGATGGGATGTTGAGTCCAAACTTGCAGGAGCTGGAGTCTCTGGTAAACGATACAAAGCTGGACAGCAAGGATTTATTGGTGCGAGGAATGCAGAACGCGAGCATTGCGGCTAGTGAGGATAAACCGATTTTACCTCCAGCACCGCCAGGCCACAGCCTACGACGATCGACTCGGACGCAATATAAGAAGGGAAGCTTGAAAAAGGGCGAGAAGGTGCCATATTCGAAACGGGTTGGGAGAGCTCTTTCAGAGTCTACCCATACAGTGCCGCCTGTGATCGGTTCCCCTTCGGAGGATCAGCCGATCCTTGGATCAACTCGTGTGTCCCCAGATCCGGCTTCCAGTGCAGGAGGGCGAGCAGTTCGGTCTCCATCTACCTCGTCCCGTGGTTCAGCCTACACACCAGGCTCTACAACTGGCTCAACCTTCGACTCGATTCTTGATAAACCCGATGGTGAGCAGCAGGAGCAATTCTCATCTCACTATCAGTCTGATGCATCTTTCGAACGATCGGATTCAATCGGAAGCAATGCAAGCTCTCAGCCACGACAATGGCATTCTCGCATCAGCTCCAACGGCCGCTCAACCTTGGTTACTCCTCCAACCGAACAACAAGTCCCTTCCATCATCGAAACTCCTCCACCTGACAACAATCGTACACCACCAAGCTCAAATTCTCAGCCCGCTCGATCACCGGATCGAGATGTGCACTCCTCATTCTCTGGCAAGACATCTCCAGTACATGATTCCACGCCTAGCCAGCGGTCCCCGATGGGTCGCCAGCCTGGGAAAGAAACGACGTCCAGTCTCGATGAGTTCGCCAACCAACCGCAGATGATACCGGGTAACAGTACGCGGACCGACAGCCTTTCATTTATTCCAACCCTCCCGGAAGAGCGAAAGCCAGAGGAACGCAAATCCGAAGGAAAGAAGTCGAAGAAGGATTCTGAGAGTCGCAAGTCCAGCTGGCACTGGCTGCTGGGTAGTGAAGAGAAGGATAAGAAGAAGGAGAAGGAGAGCGATTCGAAGAGGAATAAATTAAAACATGCCGAGAAATCGCATAGCAATGCGCGAATGGACGTCTTGCAATCGTCGATGGACAACACGCCAAAGGGCAGGGAAAGCCTCATCATGGACCGCCTCGATCCGAAATTGGAGGAAGAACGACGGAAAGACGGTGCGCGACGAGCTTCTGGCGAGTCCAAGAAAGAAAAGGATGGTATTTTCTCATCCATTTTTGGTGGTGGACGCAAGAAGCACAGCGGAGAGGGTCATCACCGGAAGCATTCATCTCGGAATCTCTCTCCTGACCCGCCCATGCGGGAGCTGCGGGCTGATGTCGATTATCCCTGGACTCGATTTTCCATACTGGAAGAGCGAGCCATCTATCGCATGGCCCATATCAAGCTCGCGAATCCCCGCCGGGCTCTTTACTCTCAAGTATTGCTGAGTAACTTTATGTACTCATACCTGGAAAAAGTGCAGCAGATGCACCCCCAGATGGTGTCTTCCTCTGGCTCACAGAGGTCGTCCAAGTCTCGTGACCAGCCGGAGGAGTACCTGCAATATCAGCGATACCAAGAAGTAAGTGGAGCCTCGGCTTTTGATGAAGAGCTAGATGACTAACGATGCTTGGCAGGCCCAAGAGCAACAACAACAGTATGGGGACAGTGCATACGATGAATCCATGTACGAATACGACGACGATCCGCACGATCGCTACCAGGGCCAAGGAAGGGGTGGTCAGCATGGCTATGAAAATGGTCATGCTTACAACTCGGGCCATTACGGGCAGTATGGACACTCGTCCTTTGGTGACGACGTCCAGCTGGATGACGACGATGACGACGATATGTGGTGATTCAGGAGCTGACGGTCATTCGTTTTTCCTTATCCAAGTTGTTTTGCGTGTCTTACTGCATTTCTCGGTTTCTTTTTTTCTGCCTTGCACGGAAATACCCTCGCCTTGATCTGTTCTGGTCGTCCATAGGACCTGTACGCAAGCCCTGTCTTCTCCTACTATCCAGTCTCACAACCTTTTTTTCCCTCTCTCTCAATCGTGAGATACCACGATTCACATCCCCGCTGAACGGTGGTATGCACCTGCTTCAGCGGTGGTCTCATATCATTACACATCTGCCTCGATCCGTATTATTCCACAAGCCTCGGAGTCTAGGGTGATACCCCCCGTACTTTCATCTTTTCCCGTCATCCCACTTCATCCCGTCGGGCTTTGATCAGTCCCCGTGCTCCGCTCCAGCCTCTGTGGCCCCCGGCCTGTGCATTGCCATATAGTTTGTTCACACACACATGGTCTCATTTCTCTTTTCGCATAGCGTCTGGGGTTTGTTTTGGACTCTCTATTCTCCTTGTGTTTCACCCTTTTCGTCTTTGGTTTTGGTTCTAACCGTTTGAACTCTTTTTGGTTCGAACTTGAGTCCATACCATACAATCAGGACCTTTATTGTATTCTCCTTTTTAAGACTTTCAGACTAAATTATTACTTTTTTTTTTTTTTTTTTCATATGGATATGGATATGGATATGTGAGGATTCTTCCTGTGTCTGGTTTATCATAATCATTGAAGTAACTCCGTGAGATAAGGGTCTATGGAAAAATCCTAAGACGTTCATGCTCGCTTCGGTTATTTAAGAAGTACATTGCATTTCCCCTTTGAAGGGCAAGAGGTCTATCCATGCCTGACGGCTCAAACAAGTGTAAACAAAGAGTCCTTAATAGAGCCTATCATCCCACCCCAGTGCATACAAAAGACGAGTCCGACATGAAAATCCATCTCTATATGTACATTCAAATCAAGTATGTTCAACCTTGTTAACCAGCCCCTCCCCTCTATATCTCTCATCGACCAAGATAATCCAAATAATCCCCCTCCTGTCTCAACCCCAACGGATCCCCCAAACACAAATGCTCCCTCGTCCACCTCAAATCCTGCTCCCACCTCCCACCCTCCCAATTATTAAAATCCCTCTGATAATCCCCCAACCACCCCAAAACCCGTCCCCTCTGCTCAGCATCCTGACTCGCCGCCCAAGCCGTCGTAAGACAAATAATCAAATACCCCGACCCCACAGGCCTCAAATCCTCCGATATCTCAGCCAACATGAGAATCTCCTCGGTGAAAGTGTACGCATCGGCCTGGACGGCGTCGGCATGTATCCCCAGTGCTTGCAGCATGCAGTTGAAGAAGAGAGTTATTACGAGGCCGATGCCGTATATTCGGTCGTAGTGCACGCTTAGCAGGCGTTCTAGCCAGGACCGGTGGGTTCCGGGGGGGAGGGATGAGGCGAGGGAGAGGTCCTTTTTGAGGCTGCCTTGTTTTAGTTCGGAGAGGTCGAGTTTGCAGGTGAGGTAGAGGGTCCAGAGTTCGTCGCGGACGCCTGTTGGGTCGGTTGTGGTTCGGAGGAGGTGTTTGGCGCGGCGCATTAGGGCGGGACCTCGGGAGAGGGTTTGTAGGAGGCGGCCTTCTGGGTTGGATTTGTCGTATTCGTTTACGATGAGGGAATCCCATTCTTCTTCGCTGAGGTGGATGCGATGGTTGAAGAGGCCCTCGAATAGCTATGACGTCATTAGTATAGATTGCGGCGAGTGGATAGCTTGAAGGGAGATTATGGACTGGAGAGCTTACCACACTTCCCCGTAGGGACATGTAAATCTTTGCTTCGAACTCATTGCGGGGCCCGAAGTTCTTTCTGGCTTTGAGAATTTGTGTGGCGCCTTCACAGTGTCCGGACCATTGCTGGGTGGTTGTCTGTCCCAGAATGGTCTGACATATAAGGAGGATCATTACTGCGGCTAGTGT
Source organism: Penicillium sp. PF1803 (assembly GCA_023626575.1). NCBI lineage: Eukaryota > Fungi > Ascomycota > Eurotiomycetes > Eurotiales > Aspergillaceae > Penicillium > Penicillium sp. PF1803. The sequence goes on from JAMAGZ010000040.1 coordinate 115,961, forward strand.
ATTGGTTTCCTGTGCATGAACAGGGTCATCCAGATAAACCCGTAGAGTGCGGAGTGCAGCCGAGTACTTAGTCAACGCCTGCACCGATCCAGGCTGGCGGTTACAAAAGTCCGTATGCGCGGAAGTAACCGCATCGACGGCGCGGTCCAGTGCATCATTAGTGCCTAATCGGCGGGGAACGTCTTCGAGGAATATGCCAAAGCTCCACCCGAGATTGTACCGGATATCAGTGGAGTGTTTAATGGCTTGAGTGAAGGCTTCTGCCAATCGGGTGGTGCTATTGCTTGGTTTGGCGTGGATGAAGAGGAAGTGGCTGTCGTTGGGTGGTGAGGGCGTTCCATTGGATGATGAGACATTAGATTTACTGGTTGTTGATAAAGCGACGCTGGTACGTTCTCGTCGAACTGCCTTGGTGAAGTGCTTTTCTTCTTGGAATTTAAAGCGTTGTTGGCCGGAGCCTACGCATGGAATCTTCAAGCGGTGACACCGTCCGCAGGTTGGCTGTTTCTCGTCGCACTATTCCCACGGGGTTAATTCCTCTGAAGGCTAGTCTTGGAGGGACTGCATGTACATGTATACCTTTTTCTTCTGCTTGCGGCATGCTTCGCAAGCCTTGCCTGATGGAACACCAGGCATGTTCTATCTCGCTAGTGGGCCTGTGAGACCCTGAGAGCACGTAGTGGGGGGGGGGTAACAGCGAACCGACGTGCCTAGTTGCCGGCGTAACGTGCAGGCCTTGAGAGATTTTCAAGAACGAGATTTGGAGGTTAGGAGGCAATGTGACCCGGGCATGTCCATTTTGAGTCCGACGGAACGCTCGAAACTCCTGCGTTGGGGTTATTTGAAGATGCCCGGGCTGATGGCTCGGAGTTGAGTCTAACCGAATTGGGCTCTATGTGCCGCCGCCCTAGGCGAGGTTGTGGATGCTGATTGGTTGATGCTGATGTATGTGGACACATCTGGTTGGGGGCTAATTCAGCCTTCCCCGTGGCGAGCTTAACAGAGTTTCAACTTTCTGGAAGCTATGGGGATCGAAGGTTGGGAGGAATTTGAGTTGGATGGGTCTATGAGACTTGGTTTGCAGATTCCTGAGGCGCAGAGTGGATGATCGTTTCTCATCTGGGATCTATGTAGCGCTTCACCTTAAAGTAGCTTACTTTATTATGTTGTGGACACGAAGATGGATAGTATTTAAAGTAGGAGAATTCCCTTCCGAACCATGAAGTGATAATCATATTCAACAACAATACACGATTCCCAAAATGAGTTCAGACTACAAAGTGGTCAGTTACTACAAATACGAACCCAGCCATGTGCTGCCTGCGGTCTTTGCAGGCGTCGTATGTCTTAGCTTAGTGGCACATATCTGGCAGAACTTGTAAGCTTCGAAAATGCGATTGAATATCCTTATTGAACTGTACACTGACTTGTCAAAAGCCGGTACCGCTTCTGGAGAGTGACGTTCTGGGCATTCTGGGGCGGTTTACTCTTCACAGCAGGCTGGATCCTGCGATGCATCAGCAGCTATCACCCGGGGAATATGAATCTGTACATCGCACAAGCCGTTTTTATCTACCTTGCGCCTCCGGTTTACTCTGCTGCCGCATACAACATCGTCGGTCGACTGATGAACTACCTGCCCATGCATGCCGTGTTCCACCCCGACCGCGTACTTATCGTTTTCGTGTACGCCGGTGCTGCAGTCGAAAGTATCACCGTGGCAGGGGCAGCCAAATACGCAGCAGCAGGTAGTGATGCGGCTCAGTACAAAAGTGGTGGTGTTCTTATTTCCGTCGGCCTCATTCTTCAAGCCACCGTTGAATGCCTGGTAATCGCCGTTGTCGCGATGGTTCATACCCGAGCTGTGAAAGCCGGAACAGTACCTCGCAACGTGAAAACTCTCTGCATGACACTATACGGCACCTCCACCTTCGTCTTGCTCCGCTGCATCTTTCGTGCTGTGGAGTCATTCGAGATGTTCGGCAATATCGGCTGCACGCAGAACTGTGGTCCCATCCTCAGCAATGAATGGTATCTGTTTGCCTTTGAGCTGGGTCCTATGTTGATCTTCACTTTCTGGCTGAACTTGCTCCATCCCGGTCGCTTTTTGCCTCGGAATAAGAAACGCTATCTGGACACCGATGGCCGCACTGAGCGGATGGGACCTGGGTGGAGCGATCGTCGGGATCCATGGGAGACGTTCCTTGACCCTCTTGATTTCCAGGGTAAGATCAAGGGACAGGTCTCTCATGACCAGTACTGGTTAAGACCTGACGAGTGGTCCATCTGCGAGGATGGTAGCTTTGCCGAGGGAACTGCATCGAATGTGAAGTCAAGGCGGACGAGCAGAGAGAAGGCGCTCCGGCCCGGTGAAACTTAATTTCTGGAAGATTTTGTGGTCTTTTCTGTTTTTGGTAGTAATGGTGGTCGTGATTCTGCTATGTTTTTCTTTCTTTCTTTTGTGGTTATTAGCGATTTTGCTTCCCGGGCTGAGCGGTTATGTTTTTATCTATAGATCAGTTGCACAATATCTTAGACATTTTCTTTGGACAAACCCAAGCGTTTTGAAGCATTTCTTTGTATTGATTGACCTTGTCTGTTGCGTAGGACAGACGGCGATAAAATCTAGATCCCGGAGATAGTCGAACTGCTCAACCGAGGGTATGGTCGGTCACTATGGTGGGGATGATTGTGGGATCTTTGTGGGACAGCCCGATCCGGTGCAAGCCGCCACGCGATATGTTTATTAATCCAAGCTCTTGGAATTTCTCCGTCGTTTAGGACTGCTTTGCAACCTTTCATAGGCTGTTAGAAACACTGTAAACTTCAGTAGTTCATAGGGCTTGGGTGGAGGCCGCAGTGTATGCTATTCAATTGATCATAGGACTGACTGTTGAACGGAGACCTTCGCTTAGTTGTTCCCAGTTACTGCAAGTCATGCATGTACTAGAACAATGTGGCTCTGGATAAGCTGACGACGAATTGTCCTGTTTCATCGGAGTTCATTTCGCTGCGCGGCTGCAGAGCTTCAGTACCAAACTCTAACCATGTTTCAGAAGACTTGACAGATGGATCCATTCAACATTCCAATCCAATAACATGAGGATCTTTCAATGGCTATTGTCCACGAGTCATGCAAATTCAGTTGTTCCTGAGTTCGACCGGCTGGAGCCGCAACTTGTGGGACGGGATGGACATCTAGTGGAGCTTTAGATCTTGAGTTGAATCGAGCCCCTAATGCCGCGTTGACCCCTCGGCAAATACACCCCCTGAAACCACGACCCTCTTTCTACCGATAGCTGCAAAAGTGGAGAGAATACAGCTACCATGACTGGACCATGAATGCGGTGTTTGTCCGTGTTCTCAGCCCCAAGATTCTAGGATGTACGGAGTAATCTTTCCCTTGGTGGAATCCCACCACATGTTAGCGCACGGATTTGACCTCGGATTTGGTTAGCCGTTTGACCATGCGTTCAGATTATCGTGTTTATTAACCTAATCGATCAGGAACTGGGCTCCAGCTCAAGATCTGAAACCCCACTTTGTGGACAGCCGCCATCCCCCGACCCTCGCTTCGATCTTGGCTGACTCGGAATTTCCTGCATGGCCCCGGGGTATCTCTTAGGCCGAGGAACGAGGAACTTCTCCTCAAATGTCGGTTCCTTCGAAATTGTCTCTTTTCTTTGTCGCTCTCAATCAAGGCTCAAGGCCCCTTGCCTAAGGGAAGCGCAAGATTATGCGACCTGGACAGTCTGACTGATTAGCGACCTTGAAAAGTTCGTGACAGCCGTCGCTTCAAGATGGGTTACCCTATGCCCCTCGTGGACCGAAGTCTTGCCATCTTCGTGGTGTCCGTGGTGATGATGATTATATCCATCGTGACGGTCTCACTAAGGGCGTTCGTTCGATTATACCTTGTCCGAGGGTTTGGATGGGATGATGCCCTGATGATTGCATCTCTGGTATGTATCTGAGTCCGAAACTTTCCGAAAGATGTGATCTGAACGATTTCCAGGGCCTCTTCGTAACTCTGGCCGCATGTTGCATGATCGGCTCCACGAATGGCATCGGTCACGCTTACACGGACTTTACTAGTCTTGACGTCTATAGAAGAGCGTTGCTGGTAGATTCAAACTAAACCTCCACTGTTGGATATTGGCTAATCGTAATCGTGATTTACTAGTGGTGGTGGCTCGGTCAAATGCTATACATCTGGGCATCTGCCGTCGCCAAGATATCGATTGCCCTCGCCCTATTACGATTGACCGTCAAGAAAGTCCACCGCATTATTCTCTGGGTTAATATTGGCGTAATCATTGCTATTGGTCTGATGTTTTGGTTCACCCTACTCCTCGACTGCCATCCTGTCTCATACTTTTGGAACCGAGTGGACCCACGATATTCCGGAACCTGCCTATCGGTCGAAATCCTTCTCGACATTGCGTATCTTTATAGCGCTTTGACTATCATCTGCGACTTGACCCTTGGGATCTTGCCCGTGTTCTTGGTATGGACATTGCAGATGAACCGCAGGACCAAGATTGCGGTCGGAGGAATTCTCAGTCTGGGTGCAATGTATGTAAAAACCCTTCCGTTTCTGTGGACAGCACGTCTAACTTCGACCAGTGCCAGTGTTGCCGTGATTATTCGACTTCCCTTCCTACAATATTACGCCGATACAGATTTCCTACGTGAGTCCCTCTAGCCTCCATCCTCTTCACCGACCATCTATCAGATTGGATATTGACAGATAAGAAAACATGCTAACTCATCCTAGGTAACACATATCAAATTGCGATCTGGTCAGTGATTGAAACAGGTCTCGGGATCACGGCAGGAAGTTTGATCACCCTTCGTCCACTCTTCCGCTGGCTTCTCGATGGAAGCGTGTCTTACGGGCGGAATGTGGCCAGCCCGGGAAAGTACCCACTCTCCAGCCTGAGGAGCGATCATCTGAAAGGCTCTAATGACCCCAGCTACTGGAGGCCTGATCTGAACATCAATAACGACAACGCTATCGTGAACACAGTGTCGTCGCCACGATTGAATTCCTATCGATATACTAATAGTAGCCAAGAGGCTTTATATCCAGAGCTGACGCCTGTCCTCTCGGAAAGTGGCGTCACCGTTCAAAAGACATTTGTACAAACTGTCTCGGAGCGGCAAGGGTAGCTTGGTTGTTGTTGTTGTTGTTGTTGTTGTTGTTGTTGTTGTTCAGAACATTTGACTTGGATGTCTGTCTGTATATAATTCTTGAAGAAAAAAAGTGGTTCCAGATTTGCTCATCAATGCAAATACAGTATTTTCTTTTGGCCTTTTGACACTTTGTCATACCTTCATGACATGCATGGCCAGTGTGGCATTGATAAGGATGAGATCCTTGGCCCCGATGGGCTGAACTAGATATCTGACGTCCATTTTAGAGAATCAGCCCTAGTCAAGTCAGCTGTGCACAGCGAACCGCAGTCAGCCTAACTTCACTTACAAGGCTGAGATTCGATGTCCGACCGCGATGAACCCGTCACCCTTTTGACTTTTCCGATTTGCCGATCTTCTTTGTGACGAGCGCGTGGACCTCGCAAAAGTGGACCTTGTACTACCACACCGTGCATCGACGGGAAACTATGAAGAAGTTCCCACGCGAAGCAGCACCAATGGCAAAGTCGATGTTTCCCTTCCCAAGAACAGCTTCCAACGATTGGCTGCTTTGATTCTATACTCAGCTGATGCCAAGGGTAAGTCCCCCATCGTCTTATGCAGGCCTGAACAATCAGACAAATGGCGGGGAAGCCGAATGATCCCAAAATGGTTAAGCGTCCCAACGCGCCTTGATTGTGGATTAGGCGTTCGTCCGTACGCGCTCAATAGGGGAAAGCGTCCTGTAGCTTCATGCAGACACGGACTGTAGAAGTGATGGATCAAGGCTATGGAGTCAGCCCAAGCTGTCAGGAGGAGCTGAAAGTTTGTAGGCATGGGAGGGCATAAATAAAAACTTCTGCACCCCCAGTGGAGTCGAACTTTGGCCTTTGAAGATCCTACGGTTTTTCAGCAACCACTGTCGCGACCTTTTCTTGACGTTTCGCGAAAATGAGTGCCGTGGATATCCGTGAGCTTCTCGGTGATGAGCCTCTTCGACAACGGGAGGATAGCAAGCTCACTCCTGTGCGAAAACGAATCATCATATGCTGTGATGGCACATGGCAGTCTGCAGTCTCGGGAAAGAGAAATGTTCCCTCGAATGTCACCCGCCTGTGTCGCTCACTGAATCCCGTCGGAACGGACAACGATGGTAACCAGTGGCAGCAAGTTGTCTGGTATGACTCCGGTGTTGGCACCACCGCGCTGGCGCTAGGGGATGCCATTGAGGGTGCGACCGGTCAAGGCATGGAAACCAACGTCATTGAAGCCTATAACTTCGCTGTCCTCAATTACAACCCGGGCGACAAGATCATGTGCTTTGGTTTTTCGAGAGGAGCATACACCGCTAGAACCATTGCTGGGCTCATCTCCGACATTGGAATCTGTCAAAAGAGCGATCTCAACAAGTTTCCGGACCTTTGGGCAATCTATAAGAAGCTCGAGCCGGGGAGGCGTTTCCATCGCAGTGAGCTTTGGTTTGACTGGATGTGGGGCAAGGCCGATGAAAAGCAAGGCGCGGGCGATAAGGATCACCGCGAGTTTGTGTACGAAAAAGCTCCCCAAGGAGACTGGGCGCAGGAAGGGTCTCGAGATGTGGAGGTCGTCGGTGTATATGATACCGTCGGTGCATTGGGAATGCCTGAAGTGCTCGGCATCAAGCTCCCATCGAGCGAAGGATGGCACAATGTTGGCCTTTCACCCAGTAAGTCTTTGATGAATGTCTTTCAGCAACGTATCCTTTTCATTATCAAGAGCTAACGTCGAACCTGCGAAGACATCGGAAACGCTTTCCAATGCCTAGCCTTGGATGAGAGGAGAAAGGCATTCTCTCCAACTCTTTGGTATCTTAATAAAAAGAAGGCGACAAAAGAAGAGGTGGAGGCTCACATGGAAGATGAAAAAGCAGCCGAGAAGCACTACTGGGACGTCTTGCAACGTGCGCAGGAGCTGAAAGCCGGAGGCAAAGCCACAGACGATGCAGTGAACGCGGCTGCCAGAAAGGTTAATCAGGCTGCGAGGGCCTGGAATAAGGCAACCCGGAAGCGAGTGAGGTATCAAAACCGATACGAGCAGCAACCGGTCTTAAGACAAGTGTGGATTCCAGGTTTCCATATCAACATTGGAGGCGGAGCAAACGACACACTTGAAGATGAAGGTGACATGGAAAATATGTCAAACATCGCCTTGGCTTGGATGCTTGATCAAATCAAGGGCCATGTCTCTGTCAATGAACAGGTTTTCACCGAGGAGCAGAACGACCGTGAACGGCATATCGAGGAGCTCAACCTGAAGCTCATCAAGGCAGACACCATGCCCAAGTCGACAACGTCAAAGTCTTGGCCAACATGGGCTTCTTCAATCGCCAGAACCACCGTGGCATTAGCCAAACTTCCTTTCAAGAAAATCCAAGAGGTGACTGCAGAGAAGGCCCCGGAGATTGGCTGGGGAACAGGTATCTTGTCGGACTCTTACACCATAGCCTACTGGCTCAACGGGCAAAGGAGACGCACCCCAGGCGAATATGCCAAACAGAATGGGGACTCCATGGGCGAAACCTGCGAATACATCCACCCCGTTGTGAATTTCCGAGTCAATTGGTTCAAGGTAATGAACGAAAAGGACTCGTCACATCCGATCTACAAGCCGATCAACCCAAAACTCAAGTATGAGCGTCGAAAGAAGGTGGATAAAGATGGCAAGCCGTTCTTCGAATATGAAATAGGTGGCTGTCTCACCCCTTTGCCTGAATGGAAATTGGGAGGTTTGGATTCTTACGAGAGGCTAGCCATTGCGGGAAAGGCTGCATATGACTACGTCGACAAGCTGGATGAGGAGTTGGAAACTGGCATTCGGACAGTCCGTCGTTCAGCGATATCTCCCAAGGAGCCTCCTGCCGAATGTGCTTTGGCTACTGTATCAGACTTTGATCTCAAAATCACAGCTGAAGAGCCTCCCACTCCTTCAGTGGTTGGATCCACGGCTGATGAGACTGTCACTGGAACATATTGTCGAGATACAGAGGTCAAGCTTTAACGAGAACCATGTTTGTTGCGTCCAAAGCGTTACCCGTCCAGGTTTCTTGAGCGTCATAGTTATGTATTTATAAATTGTTTTTATTTTCTATTATATTGCATGCATCAGCCTCTCACTACAAGGTGCCTATCTTTACTTTGTCGTTAGGTTTACTCTAGTTGCTCTAGGTGTAGACCGATCGGTGTTCTTGTCCATGAAGTATTCGCTCATTCATAGCGTCGACAGTGAAGATCAAAGGCGAGTCTTTAACAAACTTGGGAACGAACTTGTCGACCCATAGATCAAGAACCTCAGATAGCAATAGAGTAAACGATTGAGGGGAAATAATAGGTGCCAGGATATATGGAGTGATGGTCCTGCCCGCTCTGTTTCGCCCTTCCCGGCATTGCTGACCCGCTTCCGTCCCCGCACGTTTTTTCAATCGGATCCTGCCCTATGGACGGACGTCATTTCGCGACAATTATCGGGGGTCGTCACGGCTTGGGCCCTCTGAAACGAATTGGTGTACTCTACTGATTGACAGCTTGAAAGTGTCATTTTCTCCAGCCAGGCTGGGCACGTGACTATAATGGCACCCACAGAGGGAGAGCGGCCGGCAAAACGGGCCAGACAAGCGTGTGAAGGCTGTCGGTGAGTACGACGCTTGGCTGTTCGTGACCGAGGGCTGATGATTTTTTTTCCAGGCGAAAGAAAACGAGATGCCCTGGCGAGAAGCCCGTTTGTTCATTCTGCGCCAGGCTGGGACAGACTTGCGTGTATGCAGGAGCCGAAGTCGTGGAAGAGGGGTCGCATCTGAAGAACATGGTAGGAAATTCTCAGATCGTCCTGGATGTATCGCAAGCCTGACCTCTTTTTGAAGGATGACCGTGTCTCCCGAATCGAGGGTAAACTGGAGCAGCTTATTGATTATATCGCGTAAGTTTGGCATTATTCCGCTTCTCATCCTCACCCCTAACTGACACCTAATGACCCAGCCGGCAACCCAGTCAAGATAGAAATCCCACTCCAGGGGTCAACCATGATTCAAATTCATATACCACCGAGGCCTCTGAACTGAATTCTAGGGTTCATATCATTGCGCAAGTCCTTATTTGCTCCACTTCCTAACTTGTATTTCTAACGACCACTACAGCGGACAGCCATCAGAGCCCTCAAACGCCGAGTTGTTTCTCACGTTCTGCAACTCCCAGCCACTTCCTTTGTTTTCTCAGAGCGTTCCACTTGCCTCTCTCAAAAGTAGAGACCCGGAACTCCTACTTGCCATGGATGCGCATTGTATTCGTTTTCGTGGACTGGGAATCAAAGATAGGGAGATTGAACTTGAAATCAAAGCCAAGACTGAACGCGCATGTCAGCTTGTCATGGGGCGCTTGGCTGATGGCAGTGTAGAGCTATCTACGATCCAAGCGCTCTGCCTTCTAAGCCTGCTTGAATTTACCGGTAAGATTACTAGGCCCCCAAGGGAATTTTTGGCTAACCATCGAAAACCAGTTGGACACCTCGTCCGGGCAGGATTCTATACCAGAATGGCGAGTTACTTTATCCGGAATGTGCGAACTGGTGATCATGAAACCCTGATGGACAACTTAGACACAGAGAAAGACGAGAAGAGACGATGTTACGCAAGTGTCATGATGCTACAGAATCTCCAAGGCACTTCACAGTCATGGTGTCTCAGAGAGGGCGACGACCAACAAGGCGAATACAATCTTGCGACTCCATACTTTGAAAACTTGGTGTCGCAGAGGTACGCCCGAAGAGACTGCAGTGACTCAAAGCTCGACATTGGTATAATTTCGGCAAACATGTGTACTAGCGAGTTGTGGTCTTTGGCCTGCAAATATGCCATCAATCATGGGAACATTGACACGAAACCACCGTGGCATCCCCAATCAGACTACACTATGATTACTTACTGGCATACTGAGCACGAGAGCTGCATGCCTTTGCGATTCCGCCTCCACGCAAGTCGATTCTCAGAACACCTACCTGAGGATTTGCAAACGAACCGTGGCTATTGGGGCCCCTGGCTGTTCTTCCAGATTGTATGGCATGCCGTTCCTTGTTTACTAAGCCATCCCTTTCTCCTCTCCATGCGTCTGCGCAATTTCCGGCGAACGATGCCGCAGTCGTTTCTGCGAAACTCATTTGAGCAGCTCACCTTGCACTCTGGCTGGATCATACACTTTCTTGAGCTCATTGAGTCGAAGAATTTTGAAGTGTCCGATCCCACCCTTGGTCACTGTGTAGCTATTGTGGGGACTATTTATCTTCAACATAGCTTTGTTGAGGACCAGAACTTTAGTGCAAAGGCGCAAACGGGATTTGATAAATGCCTTCGGTTCCTGCGCAGGCTGGGCCATCGATGGCCCCACGTGGATCAACAGGTAAGGCCCTCCTCAAAAGAGTTTCTTTACGCATTTCCTGGGAAATCGGTATTGACTCTTCATAGGCTCGTCAATTGGAACAACTACGTGACAGCATATCATCCGGGGGTGTCATGACGGGGACAGGGGCGACCCCGAACTCTCGCCAAAAGTGGTCTGTGAATCTACAACTTCTATGGAAAGTTCTGGTTTCTCATGCAAGCAAAGCCCCAAGTCCTGCCGGTGATATCTTCGGACCTGAGCTGGCGAAGAACAGCATCGCATATTCAGGAATTTCATCCACTAACGACATTGCTGAACCTGATTTTGCTTTGATTGGATCTGCTGGAATTTCAGGCCATAAAGCTGTGGTACCAGAATGCGTGACATATCCGCCCGAGCAAACTGAGCATGCGATTCAATTGCAACAAGAACTGGGGATAACACCAGCCGTGCCTACAACAAATCTTGCCGATGATCCATCATTAAACTTTGTCTGTGAAGAGACATTGTTCTTACAAATGCAAGACTATGGAAAGGCCTTTGAGGACTGGCTTAGTCTCAATCCAGCGTGACAAGCTTAGTTCCGCTGGTGGTGTGAGGTTCCGAGATCTGGAATCTCAACTCGGGGCCACGGCCCGCTTCCGGGTTCTCCGCGTGCCAAGGACACGGCATTGGCCGCGTTCTCCGTGTCACACCTCCACACCTCCAACCTTTTATTGAAAATGACGCCCTTGACAAGGTCTTGACCATCAAATTGTCGTGCAACAATGTCGCCTTCCAAGACTGATTCAATCATCATTGTTGGTGCTGGTGTATTCGGCCTCAGCACTGCTTTGGAGCTGAAGCGCCGGGGCTATACTGATGTCACCGTTCTGGACCGGTACAACCCTCCCGCTGTGGACGGAAGCAGTGTGGATATCTCGCGTATTATCCGAATTGATTATGCCGATCCAGTCTATTGTCAAATGGCCTATGAGGCGTACCAAGGCTGGAAGACCGAGTACAAGGATTATTACTATGAATCCGGCTTTGCCCTTTTGTCAGAGACCCCAGAGAACGACTGGATTACAAAGTCCGCGGCGACTGTCCAGGCCAATGGCGGCACTGTTGAGGATCTAGATGATGCGGCAAGCTTGGTGAAGTCATACCCGAACATTCAATCCAATCTGGCTGGAATGAGCGGATACCTGAACCGCAGGGGTGGATGGGCTGACGCCGCCGGCAGCATTCAAAAGCTGGCTTCTCGTTGTAGTGTTGAAGGCATCTCCATCATCACTGGACCTCGCGGAAGTGTTGTATCGCTTCTTCGTGAGGGGTCTAAGGTCATTGGGGTTAATCTCACGAATGGAAGCTCTCTTCGTGCCTCCCGAGTCATCCTGAGCACGGGAGCATGGACAACTCGCCTCCTAGACATCACGCATGCTGCATCATCTTCTGGACAACCGGTTGGCTTCATTCAGCTCACCCAGGACGAAGCACGCTCTCTGGATAACACACCCGTCATGATCAATATGACCACTGGTGTTTTCGTGTTCCCTCCGACACCTGGCAGCAATATCTTGAAGCTTGCGCGCCACGGATATGGATATGCCAATGAGGTGACTGTGCAGGCTGACGGTGTCAACCGGACGATCTCATCGCCGAAATTCGATAGCAGTAACTCGGAGACAGGATACCTCCCTGAGGATGCTGACGAGGATCTGAGGAAGGGTCTACGTCAGTTCTTCCCCAAATTCGCGGATCGTCCCTGGATGAACCGCCGTTTGTGCTGGTACACGGATACCCCTAAGGGTGATTTCATCATTGACAGCCATCCGACTCTGGACGGCCTCTTCGTGGCTACCGGAGGAGCAGGACAGTAAGCTTTTTCCTCGTGGATCTTCAATCTGTTCCATCTATCCCGTTTGGAGGCAGTCCCAAACTGACATCGTTGCTAGTGGCTTCAAATTCCTCCCTATTCTGGGCAAATACATTGCAGACTGCTTTGAGAACAAGGCATCCAAGGAGTTGCGGCAGAAGTGGAGACTCCAGCCGACGCCTCGTGATGCCTCCAGTGGCAATGGCATGAAGGGCGATGGAAGTCGGGCGGGTCCCCCTTTGCGAAAGCTCACCACAATGGAGAAGGCCAAGCTTTAGACTCAAAAGTGACGTTTATCATTGGTTTTAGCATTGGAAGACTCATCTCTACCAGATTGTACAAGACGCTAGTTCTAGCTGGATTTGAATTCAAAATATCATCACAGTCATACGAATAAAACCAGCGTTATGCCAACTTGTCCCGTGATAGACCGAATTTTGGACTGATCTAGTATCTGGGTTCGTCAAGAAATGACTCCTGTTCGCTTCGAGGCTTTCACCAATAAAGGCCTGGCAAGATCACTGATTCCCACACTAATCAACTCCGGGATATCACTGGAAGATCCAGGCGTACCAGCGCTACATTTTTCCTTTTCATCTGCCAACTCAAACTCAAATTCACTCAAGAGGGTGCTCATCAACTTGTAAATATTCGTCATAGCCACTGTTTTCCCGATGCATTGGCGTCCTCCCAGACCGAAATGCATCAGTAGCTTGGACTTGTTTGCAATTTCTGGCTGATCCCATCGTGTTGGATCGAACACATTATGATCGACACCGAATACCTCGGGGTTGTGGTGGAAGGCGTGATTGCATACCGCGATTGATGTCTGCCGTCACTATTAGCCCTGATTTGCCTGATTTCAGGTGTTTCAAGATATACTTACTCCATATGGTATGTGTTTACCAGCAATGATGATTCCTTCTGGTTTCAATACTCTTCTAGCCAGAGGCATTGTAAAGACCGGAGTGACACGAAAATTTTCCTTCATGCAGTTTCTCAAATATGGTAGCGAGCTCTCAGCTGCTGACACGGAATAGGCACCTTCATTTTCTTGCAGGGGTGGAAGATTCGTGTCGATCTCAGCGACACACTTTGACATCCGGTCAGGGTGATGAAGGAGGTGATAGAATAGCAGGGTTGTGGTGGCACTAGTAGTATGGGTTCCAGCGATACTAAATAAGCGTAATATCAGTCCCCTGGTAGGCCACCATGTTTCAATACAAGGCACGCACATGAACCCAAATGCCTCTGTCTCAAGATCAGTTTGCGTCAAATGCTCGCCCGTATCAGGATGTTTCGCGTTGATGAGATTTGTAAGGATATCCTTTCGCTCAGGTGAACCGGTTTTACTGTCGCTAGCATTTCTCACCGCGTGTAATCGGATGTTCACGCAACGTGAAGCCAGATCTGCACATGCTTTTCGCCCCTCAAACAGGGCCTTCAGACCTTTATGTGGAACAAGTGGTAGCCATCTCTTCAGTCGTGCGGTCATTGTCGGCCAAGCACCAGTGACTGCGGCAAGCAGGCTATGCTCAATGACGGGTGGGACACGGGACTCATCATCAGATACTTGAATACCAAATGTCTGGCTAAACGCTAGTTCACCGAGTGTATCGATGACATAATAATGCAAAGCTTTCTTGAGATCGAATGTTTGGTTTTTTGAGGCAAACTCAGATATTTTGCCTCGGAGAATCTTGATGTTTGCGTCGAGATATTGCTCCATTTCTTTGACATAACTGATGGAGAATAAGTGACTCATGTGGCGGCGCCGAATGGAATGCGCCTACTAAATCATTAATTATGTTACTCGATGGGTATATAAAACGTGTGACTGACAGATTCATCACGCATGCCGAAGATATTGGGGTGAGCTGCTCCATAGGCATCGTAAAACTCAGTCTTTGGCATGAACCTTGCTCCGCTTTGATAAATCAATTTGATGGCTTGTTCGTCGGTGATGCTCAGTTTATCAGGCCCATATCGAACAATAGATCCGTGTTTTTCGTGAAGTTTTGTCAAATTGTATGGTTGTTTCAAAGTCATGAACTGATGCACTTGCCATAGATCGGTGAGCGAGGCGAGGAATGGGCCTGGGTATTTGGCAAGGGGGTGGAGACATCTTTGATAAATAATATAAATGATGATAGTCAAGAATAAAGCACCAGTGACGATTTCAAAAGGGTGGTTGAGAAGCTGATTGGTTGCCATAGTGTAGAATGGACTGAATACACCAGTGGGGAGAAGTGATCTGTTGTAATCGAAGCAAGTGAGGTTTGTCTTCGCTTTATATCATGCGGAGTCAAGAGAGATACCCATAGAATTATATTCTCTATACCACATGCCACATCTGGGGAACCATCCCAGTACTTAGTCACACAGTATCAAGACTCATAGTTATGGATAGTGATGATGATGGTTCATGACAAAGCTCTTCCCCGCACGCTGTTGGGTGGGAGCAAATGTGGGGAACCTTAATTCCCCACACAAGGACTCCTCGCGGAGCCACTTAGGCTTTATCATTGCAGACGTTGTTCTTTGTTTTAGCAAGTAGATACTGTCTTGTGACAGGATTTGCATTTTCCAGGATCGTCATGATTTTCGGAACTTGTAATTATCGTAGACACCCTTAGTGTCTAACAGAATCGACTGTAAAGAGGGATAAGGCTGCTATTGGTGTGACTTCCACTCTTATCATAATATACAGGGGCAATATCAGAGAGTTTGTTTACGATATAGTTGTTTCATTTGCTCCTCCGAGTGGAAGGTGCTATCAAGATGTAATTATTTTGCTGCCTCATAAATATGGCAACTAGTTTACCCCGCATACGCAGCCCTACGGGCTTGTCTTTAGCCGCAAGTTCGGTATTGCTTCTTCTCCTTAACCTCGCCAACATGCGACAACAACGCAAGGACCTGCCGTGTAGAATCCCTTGCGCACAATGCGATAAAACCTTCTCCAAGGTGGAGCATTTGAACCGCCATCATTTGGCCCGTAAGTTTCTCGATATATATTCGTGATGGTAGATGGACAAGGGGACGACTTGATTTCACGCTAAGCCATCATCATACAGACACTGGAGAACGTCCATACAAGTGCCCAACCTGCACAAAACAATTTGCTCGAAGGTAAATAAATTTACCGTTTCATCTCCATGATCACCCATTGAATTCATCGGCCAGGGATGTGCTCCTTCGTCATCGCCGGAATCATCCCTCAGAAGGTCGTGAGAAACTGCTTCCAGGTGTACGCTTTCCAACCCTCCTTTCAAGCTGCCGACAATGCGAAATTAACATGAAAACCAGATTAACCCAAAATTGCAAGGTCAGGGCCTTACTCAAAAACGTCAACATGGGTCCCCCGAAATTACCATCAACGGCCCCATTGACGATATTGTGATTCCACCGATGACAGAGACGAATAAATATACGGGGGAAATTCAGGCTATGACGGAGGAATCTCAGTTACCGGATATCAGAAGAGTCGCAGACCCAGATACTGAGTTTTTGAGTATGCTTTTTACTTCTCCGTTCGGGGAACACTTCCCCTCCAAGGATGCCCTTGACAACAGTCCTTCTGGAAACTTAGCGATCAACAGCCTCGTTGATCCAGCTATGGAAGACTTCCATGGCTGCGAGGACCATGCCGGTGCCAGAAAAAATGCCGAAGTTTTCACTGAAATGAGAAAGATCTGGCCGGAGAATAATCTACAGTCCACCACACGACCACACTTCTGGCAGGAGATTGCATTCCATTCTGTGGAAAACATATTCTCCAGCCTCAGTACCGGGGGTTGCATGGATCTTACTCAAAGTATTACTGATGAGATTAATGCTGCCGACATCAGTCTCACCGACGAGGTCAAAGAACGCCTTCGACGCCTGAAGAAGGACATACTGACGTGCCCTTGCCACAATATTTTTGTTGACCAGGCAACATGTGGGCAGCGCTATCTTTGCGTAAACACGACCGAGGTATTCGACCAAGGGATTTACCTTTATCTCCATAAATATCAACCGTCGTATCCAGTCCTACATCCCGGTACATTCAAGCCTGAAAGTGTCTCAGAAATATTGTTGTTTGTGATGTGCATGATTGGGATCTCATTCCTTAAAACCGATGACGCGGCGAATTTTATTCGACAAACGTACCCAGTATGCAAGCCCGACGATTATTTCTTGGAATGAATATGGGGAGACTGACCTCACAGTAGGCAGTTTTGAATGAGGCGTTCACTCATTTCGTCTTTGCGACAACGGAGTCTCGAGTGCCGGCCGAAATTCTGAACCATCTCGTGCTTGCCCATCATGTGCTTTTCATATTTATTTCAACCGGGGTTAGTAAGTCGATGCCAATGATTCATACCTTCCAGTCTAATTGTACATCCAGGGAAACTTTGCTCTAGAAATGTCACAAGCGCTATACGTGCATACTATGATGGTATGTGGTGTGGTTGAACTCTGTCCTGGAGTTGGAGTAACAATCTTGACAGACTGCGCAACAATATGGTTTCTTCGGACCAAAAGCCGACAAGAGCTATGGAAATTTGTTGCCTTCAGATCTAGAGACTACTGTGCGATGGAAGGCGTGGAGCAGATTGGAGTCAACCAAAAAGTACGTCGTTTAGCCGTAGGTACGTCTTATGCCTATGATCTAACTTTATTCTTTGTGCAGTCTGATCATAGGTCTTGTCTTGCATGACTCCTGGCTGTCTGACCTTTTTACTATGAGCCCTGTGATACGGACAGATGCGATGTGCCTCTGGCTTCCTCAAGACAATACCCTGTATCTGGCACGGACAAGTAGTGAATGGGTCGAGCTTCTAAGTGTCACATCCCATGCCACCCAGATCCTTAAATTATCAGCCCATGACTTCAAACTTCCCAGTTTACAGAGTAAAGTACATGCCTTTTCGTTGTATGGGCTTCTGTGCACAGCCTTGCTCCGCGTCACAGCTGATACTTACCGCTTGATTCGAAGCTCTGATCTAGCCTGCCCCGAACAACATCGATATGTGCCTTGGAACATTTTGCGCCTGGATAAGAGAGGCAGTGTCTCTACTCCACTTCTCACAGAAATGATACAACTTTACGATGATACTTTCAGAAACTCCAATCCAAACTGCATCGTGATCTGGCACAGTGTCTGTATCTTACTGACAGTGGATATCGACGTTCTTGGGCGTGCTGCTGGTCGTAATAAGGCCGAGTCCATGGTAGAAGCCCGCAAAGCTCTTAATTCCTGGGCACAAACTGCTTCAGCTCGACGAGCGTGCGTTCATGCGGCTCAAACCTTCAGGATCCTGTACCATCGCAAGCCAGCCGATGGTACTGCCTTCCAATCGGTTCGAACGCTGTTCATGG
Source organism: Penicillium sp. PF1803 (assembly GCA_023626575.1). NCBI lineage: Eukaryota > Fungi > Ascomycota > Eurotiomycetes > Eurotiales > Aspergillaceae > Penicillium > Penicillium sp. PF1803. Next base: position 133,727 of record JAMAGZ010000040.1, read on the forward strand.
CGGCCCTAGTTCTTGGGGTGTATATCTTGAATAGCCCAACATGTTCGCATCCGGATACCGTCGATGATGGAAAAATATTTGATCTAGCTAATGCTAGTATTGACTGGAAGGTGGTTGGCGACGAGGGATTTTCATCTTCAGAGTCGTCAATACGAGACAACACAGAAGGAGCGGAGGGTGACGCAGTCAGATTTATTCGTTACGGTGGGCCAATCATGATTGATCGGAAGATCTATCATTCAGGTGCGCGTCATGCCCAGCGGATTATTCTCGAGTTCGCAAGCCTTCTGGATGAAGTGGGATCGCACTGGATGGCCGATTATGCACGATTGTTGTATATGATTCATGACACGATGGCAGAATAGCATTTATAGTTAGTATCTTGCCTTGATGGCTTCTAGAATTCAGCCAACAATCAATTCAAGCTTCTTATCTGAGTTCTTTTCGTTTTCGAGGTAGTGAGATCTCTCTCTCATGAGGTTATAATCCGTCTTTTACATCTTCTTTGGAACAGTTAAATTACTCTCATGAATAGAGGGTATAAATTTCATTTACACCGAAGAAAAATTCCTAGAATCAGTCAAAGGATAAGAAGCAGGAAGCATATTGAGGATAATCTGGGTTCATAATTGGAAGCTCTAGACCCATGGCTAAGAGTTGGTCACATGATCTGTCATCCCCTGGTATTCCCGGCCGCCGAGCCACCACCTCCGCCTCCATTCCAACTCGCTCTCAACAGACAGTCAACCCTCCAAATAGCTCGCAAGAAGGACCTCCGGGCCAGTTTGATCGTACAAGATGAGCGACGCCTATGAACGTGAGCAGTATGTTATCCTCATGCTTGATACACTTTAGTGTCGCGAGCCCGCTATCACGGCCACCCACCCTCGATCCACTTTCCTGAAGCCAACAGGGAGTTCAAGAATGAACGTTAACAACCGATATGTAGGCAAAACAATGCGCTCCTCAGTGGTCTTTCATCCAAAGTCTCCGCTCTCCGATCTGTGACCATCGACATCCATGACAATGCGCGGGATCAGGACACGATCGATCATTCGGTACGTCTCCACAGCGCAGGATTCAAGGCAGATTCAGCGTTTGAGGAGGCTCTTTCAGATCACGGACTCGAGTTTGAATATGGCTGACATAGATTTTCTGCGCAGAACGAAGTCTTCTCCTCCTTCTCCACGAACCTCAAGGGCAGCGCCTCCCGCCTCACACGAATGGCAAAGCAGGGCGATACTGTCGCAGTGCTGAAGGTTGCTGGTATCTTCATCGGCGCCGGACTCCTTATTTACATCATCCTTGGCTGGATCTTCTGAGCGATGGCCCGCCTTCCGATATCGACTCTGTTACATCGATCGTTCCCTCATTGCCACCCCCTACTTCGCAGCCCCACGGCCAATACTCTCGCTGGCCCGAGATGTGTTCCTATACTTCGATGACAGGACATTGTTGAGCCATATATGCCTACACTTCTAGAACTTTAATACTTGTCATTCCCGCCCGGGGTGTACTTGATTGCTATCCTCGTCCACCCGCCATACTACAAGCTGGGCCCAAGGGCCTGGTACACCGAATCCGTCGCCACATATCCACCGTCATTTCACATTATTTCCATCACTAGATTGATGTCTTTACGAATCTTGCAAACCATCGAACGGAGTTGTTTCTGGTGTGAAGGAAATACTTTGTGCTCGCATCTTGCATTTTGGTTTTGATTTCGAGGGCCTTGTTTCCAGGCTACTCTGATTCTATGTATCATTCTACTGTTAACAGAGAACATATTTCTTACCCAAATGGTTCTTGGGCTTGTCCCATTAGCAGTCGCTTCTTCACCATCAAGTACCGAACCTTGTGTTGACTGTAATGGAGTTGTCCGCGTCCGTCGTGCCGAGGCATTATTGATAGCTATGTCTTCGTGGCTGATTATTCCGTTCACCGATGGCAATATCTTTCTGACTTCAGAGCTCGACGTTAAGAAATGGTACATCGTGCAAGACATTGTGACTTCTAATAGCTCCATTGTAGCCGGCTATTCACCCGCCAAGACGTTAATTAGGAATTGCGTCTGCCAAGGCCTTGTCTTTTCCGGTGTTGCGGATCCCACGATTTTGGGATCCCCCACCCCCAGGAATGCTGTTCTTGGCAACCATTCCTTCGGCATGCCACCCCCAGATTCGGCGGGCCAAGCTATTCGAGAAGGCCAAGAGTGCTATCTCAAAGCGGAAATATTTGATCCAATTTGATTCTTGATGAGAGGTCATTCAAGACTCAAGATGGATGCGGTGGATTATGTTATGTGACCCTTTGCAGAGGCTTCATCGCCATCCAGGCACTTTCAACTTGTCTCGACACTATACAATGTGCAGAAGCTATCGATAGATCTCGGCTTCTGCGTCCCTTGGTGCTGTTTGCTGCCACCCGGCATTGAGTTGCCATCATGGCGCGAGTCCGGCATTATCAAGCCTTACTAGCAGGGGCCGTCATAGCCACGGTTCTATTGTTCCTACTGGCCCAGGTTGTTGGTTCACATAATCACAGCGGGCTCGCTGTCTTCCATGGAGACCTTCCACCAATCCCAGAGTATGAGGCTAGCGACAACCCGGAACTGCACGAACCAATTGGCAATGAACCGGAATCAGAGATCCAACGTAACAGAACCACTAAGACCAGAATGATAAGCTTCAGCTCGCTCTAGCTAGCCCGTAGACAGAAACGGCAATCCTTCCCGCTCTAGCGGAATACTCGAAGAGGACCCCTAGACAAGGCCAGGCGAGCTCCTCTAGCTCCGTTCCATGTGGCGCGATCGCATAGCACGATTGGTGCCGTTGACAGCGCAAAAGGACTCATCCCTCCTCCTTGGCATCTCGAAATCTACCCGAAACGCACACATCACTCGGGTCCCGCTTAAGCTCGGCTTGTACATATACTATGGCCCAGCTCCGGTCCATCTGCAGCTGATTATCGGGAACTTCGTTGAAACACCACAAGCACCTGCCCGGCCCTCGGCATTCATTATCCCGAAATTACGAAAATTTCCTACACATGTTCAGTGCCACTGCGTAAACTCATCCTAAGCATCAAAGCAACATCAATCCAGGGGTAAAGAAAAATCTGCTTGATCTATTAACCCGGAGGCGCCGAGACTCGCCGAAAAAAAGCTACAGTATCCGCCCGAGCTGCCTTAATTGTTGCCCGGAGTGGGTCACGATCTTATTTTCGTAGGTCTGGCGTGCCGCCCCTCTGAACGGCAATTGGCATTGCGAACGTCGAACGAACCCTGCGGCCACCCCCACCGACCCCGCTAGGCGCAGGCTCTTTAATCCAGGACACTAGAGTGCCGTGCTAAGGTAGATAGTGTCCTCTATACGGAGTATCGCGACAATGTCCGGCGAGTGAATTAATACTAATATCGGTGATTCGGCAAAGTTCAGCTCGGAATACCAACCGAGCTGATAAGGCTAGCCAAGCCCGGGCAATTTTCTCATTGTACCTGAACTTACATACAAGTATGTATGATTTGCCACGCGCTGTCGGCGGGTTTCCTGGCGTGGGTCGTGGCGTGCTGAGATGAGGAACTGCCACCAATTAAGGTGTCAGTCGCGGTGTACCTAGTGTGGCTGAAAGGGACTGTGCAAGAGATGTACAGTACAGCATATGTCATCAAGGAGATGTCTACGGAGTAAGTACGGTGTGTATGGTTCTCAGTCCTCTGAAAAAGTCTGCATGCTTTGTATCAGTTCAAAAAAATCAGATTTTATCAAAAGTGCCCACTATATTAAGTTTCATGCGGTAGAATCCGCTTTGATAGGATCTACGTCTTGATTCTGAAAATAATAATGGATGGACATAGTAAGGGCAGCTAAATGTAGTAACCGGTGTGAGTTTTCATATAGCACGTGCAAAGCACCTTGAGTATGTATGTCCAGTGCGTACATACGGATAGGCGGTAGGAAAAAGTCATGAGGATAGATCATGAAAAGTCACTTGCCCCCATGCTTAGACTCACCATGAGCAAACCTCGTTCTCTCCTCGAGAACAAAAGGTCGGACGCTGCCAGTCGACCAACCCATGACTGTGAATCCACCCTTCATAGAGCGCATTACTGTCTCCATGCGAACTCGGGGCAATCAAGTTAGACCCCAGGCGAAGCGATTCTTCTTCGGCGGTCAAAAAGTGCTCGCGGTTATTCTCCGGTGGAAGGTCTGGCCAGTCAGACCGCATGAGGGGTAAGGTTGCTGGCACGGTGGAAAAGATAGACTCCTTACTAGTACTGTAAAAGCCCGTTCCTGAAAAAAGCTCACCGTCAATGATCTGCTTCGGAGTGGGGCCGACCGGACCAAGAAAACCCTGATGAGGACCTTGGAACGGGAGCCAGAACAATTTTCAAGCTACGTGGAAGAACCTTAGGGTATGACATACTACTCTGTACTCCGTAGGCTGAATGGGTTTGGACTTTAGCCGTATGCTGATGTCATGGATATGCTTTATGAGGAAAATTGATAGAAACTATGAATAGAGATTCTCGTTGATATGTTAGAATCAGGACTCGTGTATGCAATATGCTATAATCAATGGCGAATCATGAATTACCATAGCATTATCGCGATGGTGACAGACGCGCAATAATAAGATCGGGCAGAGAAAACCGGGACGAGGTCGGGATTCCGGTGGAGCGGGAATGCCCGAGGCTCGACCGCACATGCGAAGGCATCCCGATAGGGCCCGTAGTCGGCACGTAGGCCGAGAGAAAAAAACCGCGAGTGCTAGAGGCTGCTGCTAGCAGGGTCAGGGGTTATTGTAAAGGGTCGGTGCATTGCATAGTAGCATCGTGGCATCCAACATCGGCCAATAGAGCAATCAATGTTGTACAAAAAATTCTCCGACAAAACCCTTTATCAACTTCATATTGGTCAGGTTCAATCCAGGATGAAAATATCAAAATCAAGCGCCACATCAGAGAGCCCCGTCGCGGCGTCGACAAGCAGAATGGATCCATAGACTGCCCGAGGCCTTATCTTGGGTGGACAGGTCTGTGGCCCCTCTGGCCATGGTTCTTGGATACCACTCACGTCAGGGCAGGCGAATCGGTATGTCTAGTCAGGAAGGAGGAGGGCGTGGGTGTTTTGGACTGTGGCCGGTGAACAGTTTGACATCTCTAGTGGACCCGTTTGCGCAGATCAGTGGCCTTTTGGGATAACAACAGGCTTTAGGTATTGCGATGTTGTTTAATACAGTCGCTAGGTCATAGGCTAAATGAGTGATAAAACTGTTGTATAATAAGGTAGATAGTTAGGTCTCGAATGAAAATCTGTTTTGTGGAAGTGGAGAGCTTGGTGGATAGGATCATAGGATCGCCTGGATAGGCTCGCCATCATATTAGAGCCCGGGCTATTTAATCATGCCAGGATAGACACATAGAACTTCCACCTGTGCATTCGGTAATGGTCTGCAGAACATTGCAGCTACATATGCACGTGTTTACTTATCGCAGGATTGACCAGCTCCTTCCTCCAAGGCAAACGGGATACCCCTCGGCAGTTGTATAGAATACCTAGGTTCTATTGCCCCTATGCTTTTATAGTACTGCCATCACCTGTGATTATCAGCCTGGGCCTGGACCTGCGTGTCAGGGCACCTATGCATGAAAAATCAGACTTGCCTATCTGCAGGTTGGCAGGTCGCACGAACGCATGCCTCAGGGGGTCCTGTTTCATCAGACAGGACAGATCATGTATAGTACTTTTGATATGTTGCAAGATATCTGCATGTATATCACACATAGTGCATTGCAGATAATAACTCCGAGAAAGCAAGTATGATTGTGTTGTGGAACATCATAATATGGAATGTTTTGCAGCATTCGGATCATCGAACGGGATCGATCGAAGTACTGTGCGGGAAGGGCGATCCCGACGAAATGGCGTGATAGGACGAATGGATAAATAAAGGCCCCGCGGCAGATGGGCTGATGAGACGAATAATACCGAGTATTATTGTTGATTTTAATCTACTCGGAGAGAGTCAATCGCTAAACAGACATTATAGAATGCATGTGAATTAGAGTCTTATACTATAGATCATAACCATGCATGAATAATTAAACTATTTTAACACATGCTTCTATTACTCGGTTGACTTCTTCGGCTGATCTTATTCCGGCGCTGACGTAAAGACTCAATTGTGCCAGATCAACGTCAACCGCTCTGGAAAATAATCCTCCCAAGCTGACATCTTTTGAATCTGTTGACTTTATCTTCTGATAAATCCCCACCCCCCTCTACCTAATTGCGTCATCTTTTTACTGGCTTTATTATTACTACTCTGGGCCCCTCTCTCACATAAGTCTCATCCTTATCTTTGACCTACCAACTTAGTCAAATCCACTTCGCAGCATCTCCGTCCCTATCGCCACTTTGTACAGTCCCGGAAACGGCACCACTCCACTTCGACTTCAGTGGGACCCGTTTGGTCGGACCGGAGGGCCATTCTGGACATGGGCCCGTAGATCAGGATAGGACAAATTTCGAGTCACAGCCTGGCTCGTTTATTTTTTTTCTAATCCTTGTTTCTCGCTTTTTGCTTTTGCTCTTCACACATCCCCCGCCTAGAGGTCTGCCTTACTGTCAAACCTTCCAGACCATCACTGCGATTCCTCCTCCACACTTACCCTTCATCACCCACCCCCTCCAGTGATCCAATCGCTACTTATCGCTGCTGCGGAGGGTAAGAACCCCTGAAATGGCGCTCAGCTTCTTTAATGGCACCGGAAGCGCCAGCAACGCCAAGTATTTCGACATTCGGTGAGTGGGACCGCCTTCATGCGCGCAAGCATCGGCACTGACCCAGTCTCAGCTTGAATGATGAGTACATCGTTTTTCGTGGCGGCGAGCATGAGGCCGCCAGCGCTCATCTGAAGGGTACTCTGGTGCTCTGCCTGTCGGAGCCGCTCACCATCAAGCATATCCGCTTACAGCTGACGGGCATGTCGCGCGTTTGGTATGTAAACCCCTCCTCCGCCGCCCGCCGGCGCCGGAACACCCCGCGGTCGCAAGACCGTTCGGAGATTTCAAATACTAACTAGTTTGATTTTCATAGCTGGCACCTCCCCTCTAGTTCGACCGCCGGTGGCCGCAAGTCATGGAGAGAACGAGTCTTCTACGATAAGACATGGCGATTCCGTGACCTTGGCAAAGGAAAGACTGAGATCCTGGCGGCAGGCAACTACGAGTACCCATTCGACGTGGTACTTGAGGGATCTATGCCGGAGAGCGTGGAGGGCTTGTCGGAGACTTGGGTCATGTACCGCTTCAAGGCGGAGATTGGGCGCAAATATGCCAAAGACATTGTCGCACGGAAGCCTCTGCGGATCATCCGAACTCTTGATCCCAGCGCTTTGGAACTGTCACACGCGATGGTGAGTTTGCGATCGGCGCCGTTCCGGGCCCGTGGGAATTTATGCTAATAGGATATGACAGTCGGTGGACAACATCTGGCCTAACAAGATCGAATACTCCATCAGCACGCCGACCAAGGCGGTCGTCTTCGGCACTTCCATTCGTGTCGATTTCAAGTTGATCCCGCTACTCAAGGGTTTGCACATCGGTCAAATTACCTCACAGCTCATCGAAAGCCACGACCTCACTCTTAACCCCGAAGATGCCGACTCCATTCGCAATACCTACAAAATTACTCGGACGATCTTGACCGACGAGTATCAGGTGGATGAGGATAATTTCGGAATCATCGAGGAGGCCGCTGAGGGATATCAGTTCACGCGCTATCTCGATATGCCGCAGACATTGACCCGCTGTCTGCAGGATACGGATACCAAGGGCATCAAGATCCGTCATAAGATGAAGTTCCGTATTCAACTGCACAATCCCGATGGTCATGTCAGCGAGGTAAGCTATGGAGGAACTACGCATGAATTCTTTCCAAAACTAACCGTTCCGATGTAGCTCCGAGCGACTCTCCCCGTATCCATCTTCATCTCCCCCAACATGCCCATTGACGAAAACAACAACATCCGTGACCAAATCCCCGCCTCCGCGCGCCGAACGGTAGACGAATTTGCCAACCAAGCCCCGCCACTGTACAGCGAACACCAATTCGACCAGCTGTATAGCGAGCTCGACCCCAGCGGCTACCGCACTCCAGGCCCCGGCAGCGGCGGCGCTGGCACACCATTCGGCCCTCTGAGCCGCAACATTTCGGCAGAGAATCTGCCTTCCATGAACGCCTTGACCAACACTGATATTTCAGCTTCTGCGCTCCACAGCCGTCTGACAAACTTGCACGCCAATCGCCTCGGTCATCACTCCCCCAGCGAGGTGTCTCATGACTCTCCGACCGAGAGTCATCCCAACTCACGACAGCTGAACGTTCACTTCGGAGACTATTTCGGTCCTTCGTCCGGCTCCAACTCGCACAGTCCCGGCAGCCCTGAACTGTCCCGCCGAACCTCGGACGAGGTCGATCACGAGCGCATCCCATCCGGCATGGCTACTCCGTTCCACCCTCAGTATGCCGAGGTTGAGACTCTCAGTCGCGTGCCTAGCTACTCGACTGCTGTTCGCGCCGCCGTGGGCCCTTGTGACTCCAACCTCCCCGACTACAATGCCGTGATTGCTAGTGACCTGCCCACCTCCCCGGTCCTTCAGTCCCCCCAGCAGGCCCACATTCGCAGTGGCCGTAGCAGCGGGTTTTCGACACCTCTAGAGGTGAATCGCCCCGGATATTTCCATGCTCCCGGCGCCAACGCTGACGATGCCGAACGCAGGCTCCGATTAGTACAGGCCCGCGGTAGAGGTTGAAGAGACCTTTCTCTCACGATACCCTTCCTTCCTGTTCGATTTTCTCACATCCATGTTTGCACTCTTCTCTCTCCCCACTGATCTGATTCTCTCAAAAGCTCCTTCTCATGTCAGTGCTTGACACGATACCATCCATGTTCTGATTCTGTCCCCCCCCTTCTCTCTCCCCCACCTGATCTGATTCTCTCACAATCCTCCCATGTCAGTGCTGGACACGACACCATCCTATGTTCTCCATCCATCCTATCCTTCTCCTTCTCAAGTGGAATACTTCAGCAGTCATGTTGAAGGATACCCTGTCACTCTATCTCTCGGCCGCCTTCTTCATCGCATCTCCTAGGAAATGGTTCATACCCTGCTCTTGTTTTGTTTGTTTTCTCTCGGCGTTCGGATACTATCTCTCCATAGACAGGGTGGGTCATCTCATAGACGGGCATGATCTGTTTGTTTTCTTCCCTTCTTCTCTACGAAGCCAGCTGAACGTGGAGAACCAACCTCTCGCAGCACGAGTCACGCATATGAATGTATTTTGTTTGATTTTAAACCCATTTACTCTAATCATCCTACGGTATCTACTGGAATTTTCATCCTAATAAAATCATGGAAAGCGAACATGTTGATCTTTCCCCCTTTAGAACTCGACTTCGATCCTTTTTTCTGTTTGTATCAGTTGTATCGGGTAAATCACTGTCGATCAACCATCTGCTGCGCCCGATCCAAGGACATATTTGATGAACAATGCAACCTCGCAATCCGCATTCGATGGTTCTGGTTCGGGCTCCACCAGGATGTGGCGTCGAACAGCCCAAGGACTCCCGAGGACGTGGTTACATGGAACTAGCGTGGAGAGCTACGTATGTCTGTCAACAGTCAACACAGACCAACATTCGAATAAAAAGTGAGCTTCGAAAAGTTCAAGCCACCACTTAGTAGGACTATCCTCACCATACAACCTTGCATCGTCATTGCAGTCTCATCTACTAGTGTTGGGCCTAAACAGCCACACCCTGCGGGCTGTGACCTCATCGGCGTTTTCGACCGCCGATCGGCAGGTTAAAGAATGCGAGAACAGTGAACACCATCCCACCTTGTACACTTCCACCAGGCCTAAAAAGAAGCCCAACATCCTCCTCCCCCCTCCCCCCACTTGGGCAGTTGGCATCATTTCAACACTTTCATTCTCTTTCCCACCCTAGTCTATCTCCAGTCTAGCGCTTTGAATTCAGCCACAGGTGCCACACGTTCATAACCCACTACCGATCCGCCATCCCGCCATTTCCATCCCTCCTATTCCCCGGCTTTCTAAAAGGATATCCAAGAACGATATTCAGCTTCTGAACTGCTGGTGAGAGTCGTACCTCTATTCTACCGGTCTATAAGACACTCTCAGCCGACACTTGTCCCTACCTCCCTTACTCCGGCGTTGTGACAACATCCCCGCCGACATGTCGACTCCCGTGAGCCCCGTGGAGCACAAGCTCCCGCAGCGCTCGGCGACTGTGAGCAGTAGCTTGACCCGTCAGAAATCTGACAGCGACGACGAGGCGATTCCTGATACCGATAGCAGCGAGGTGTGTACACGGTACCCTTGGAGGAAGAAGACTCGAGGAGAAGGGGTGGGAGTTGCGGGGGAGCGGATTCCCCGCAATGAGAGACAGTCACGGCTAACAACCACCTCTCTTTTATATAGACTACCAATCTCCTCTTGGAGCGTCTGCGAGCATGGAAGCACATGTGCGGAAACCTCGAAGACTATGTTTCCACAACGGCCAAAATTTCCAAGTCCCAATCCAAGGACCACGAGAAGATCTTGAAGGTGGGGGTGAAATACATACTATGAGGGAAGAAGACAATTACTGACAATTACTGAACTCGGAACCTATTACAGACCGTGAGCGATCCCCTGAAGGAAGGCAATCACTTCAGTGCCAGCGCCGGTGGTATCAATGGCCTGTTCGAGAACATGCGCAATAATTCGCAGGTATGGACGAAATAAAGAGCTATCTCAAGCCTAGCATGGAACAACCCCTGACAGATGTTGATCTAGGGAATGGTCAACATGTACCTCGAGACCGAGAAGAACCTGAAGGGTAGCGTGCTCCCCACTTTGGAGCGCCTGCACATGGAAATCAAGAACAAATCCAAGGAGCTCCAGTCCGGAGCTGCCAAGGGTGCCAAGGCCGTTGAGAAGGCTCGCCAGGCGACGCAGAAGCACATTGAGCTTCTGGGCCAGCACTCGGCCTCGCATGATGCCGTTGCCAATAACAAAATCGAGACACAGTACGACCCTTACGTCCTGCGCCGTGGTATCAACCACCGCCTGAACAAGCAGGTCGCCGAGGAGAACAACCACCGCAATGACATCCTGGCTGTTCAGAACTCTTTCGCACAGTTCGAGGCTCACATCCTCCAGACCATTCAGGGCGCGCTCGAGCAGTTCTTCCAGTTCATGGGCGGCCAGCTGGACCTCCAGCGGACCATGTATGCCGATATCCTGGGTACCGCTCAGCGCATCCCAGCGGACTTTGAGTGGATGAACTTCTGCGTCAGTAACGATGCTAAACTAGTGAACCCTGACTCGCCTCCACGCTCCTTCTCTAGCATCACCTTCCCCAATATGGCCCACCGCGCCACACAAGCTCTGATCGAGGGCTCTCTGGAGCGCCGCTCGCGCGCCATGATCAAGGGCTATAACACTGGTTATTACGTCGTGACACCCGCTCGCTACCTGCACGAGTTCAAGGACAACGACGACTTCCGCAAGGATCCCACCCCCGAGCTGTCGCTGTACCTGCCCGACTGTGTCGTCGGAGCTATCGACGGCGTAAAGTTCAACGTCAAGGGCAAGGACGTGTCCAGCGGCAAGGTCGGCAACGCCTTCCACACCACCACCGAGCTGAGCTTCAAGGCACACAGCTCCAGCGATGCCGAGAAGTGGTGGACCGTCATCAAGAACTGCACTCGCGGTACCGCTCTAGCCACTCCCGCCGTGTCTCCGCCTGCGGCTACATCACCTGTCAGCCCTATTGCCACCAGCCCTGCGGCTACTAGTCCCGCAGCTGTCAGCCCGGCTAGCGCCTCGCAGGGCCATCCTCCTGTCTATGCCGAGAAGGAGAAGGAAGCTGCCGCACCCGCTGCCGCTGCTGAAAAGAACGTCGATGCTAAGGATCACGCTGCCAGCCCAACAGCAGGCTTGAGCCGCTCGACCAGTACAGCCAGCCACTTCCACGGCTCTCCTGGCGGTTCCGCCGTGCAAGAGAAGTCTTAAGCCAAGTTTAGTACATAATAACCCATAAACTTCCATTTCACCAGCTCCGTTGATCTATGCAATGCGTGCTATTTCGGGCTTCGGCTACATACGTGCTGGATATCCATGGTGCAGTTTATATTCATTCAACTTCACATTTTTGCTTTCTCCTCGATTTCTATTCTATCTTGCTTTGATTGACTCGCTCTGCCCTGCCTTTAATACAATGTGCTCGTGAAGATAGATATGAGCGTCATCCATTTTTCCTTGATACCGTGAGCTGACCTCCTCGTTCTCGCTTTTTGGTTTCACGTATATTGATTTATACATAGTTGACCCTGACTCTAATATCCTGCAAATATGATGATTTGAACACCTTCCCATAACGACTTCTCCGAATTTGCGCAGTATCCAAAGGATGTGAACGGCGTAGGATAAGTGTCTCCTGCCGTGATTTAGATCATTGGGTGCTTGAATGGCCCTGCCCGGCGGACCTTTGAAATGAGCATGCCAATTTTGTGCCCATTCACGGATGAGTGGAGGGAGGTAAAGAGCGCAGGAGTCGGGTTTGAGTCATCAATTATCATCGACTCAACCAAGCTCAGGCTCGAACTCTCTAGGTCTGAATGCTCCCGTCGAAGGCCCATGAGAGATCTCAATAAGACTTCATACAGCCTTTGTAGTGTCATGGATCTCTCGTTTGGGAAAACTTCGACCTTCTCAGGTACCAGCGTTACGATATGTGGCCACTTCCCCCGAAGTGTCTATCGAAATGTGTGGTTGACCTCTTTCGGTCTCCCTCAGTATTTCAACCGCCTTTCGAATGAATTGGGCGGGCGCCGGTATTGGAAGTAGAGGACATGATGTGAGGACGGGTGTATCTTGAATGATGACCAAAAAAGGCCAGGGCATAAGGCTCTCCGAAATGAGGTTGACACACTCCCAGCGCTTCTGATAAAGCTAACACCCGGTGCCGTTCTCGATCGAATATGCATCATTCATATGCTTCTAGCCACCGAACTCTCGAGGACTCGGAATCTCAAAGGCAGGGACCTGACTAGTCCAGACCAAGGTTGTGCGGCTTCTTGGTCTCGACAACGTTCCAGCATGGACAGGGAAAGTGAAGGGAAACCTAACGCTCTAGTAAAAGAAATTTATTAGCAGTAGGGACATGGATGAAGGTATGAGGATTGTGTATTGACTTACACGAGACCCTTTCTCTGCAATTGGTGTGATTGAAGTTCTTATATCCTGTCCTCCTGCCAAAAAAAAAAAAAAAAGGATCGAGGATATCAAGCTCGGGCTCGCTCCGTTGGATTTTTTGATCCCTCAGTCGAATGCCATGCTCGCAGCTTAGATAACACCAGGCCATCCATCCGGGCGCATGACTCGCACTAGGGTATCATGTAAGAAAGAATTCCAGCTTGTAGGCTTTTTTGATCAGTGAAGATCGAGAGGGTTTCTCTTACTTGAGGCCCACTGGGGTCCGGGGATAAAGAACGATATATTTCGCAATCAACCTTTATGAGTCTCGGATGATGAGGAAATATTCGATTCCAGGTAATCGAGGGAGAAGATTGCCAGGAGTTTCAGAACTCGGGTATATGTTGGTTGATGGCGTCACGACCATCTACTCGCAGGAAGCGGAACAGGAACAATCTCTAGATTCGACTATCTAGGAGAATCTAGCAAGAAGGGGAAACAAAGGCCTAAATAGGCCGACACGAACAATCTGGCCCTGGAAACAACCATCAGGGGAATCGCGATCGGGGATTCCCTCGAGGGAGATCTCCAGATCTCCATCATTGGTAAACATAGCATCTCTGTTAGACATTCAAGCCTATCTTTGTTGACAAGCTGTGAGCCCGATATTGAAGGCCGCAACAGGCTCATCATGCTTTTTATAGAACTTTATATATAGGTAGACGGAAGTATGCCCGGTGTCCGGATGTGGGGAGTAGAGATTTTTGATAGTTGGAGATGTTGGGGGAAGATGAAGGTCTGCCGGTGAAAGAGGGTTAATATACCTACTGGATTCCTTCGCTGGTGGTAAATCCAGTTGTTTGTCTTTGTTATGTTTTTTCTTACTGTTATTGACGAAGAGGATTGATGGAGATCTCCCTCTGGGAAAATCCCCGGTCGGGTCTTTCCTGCAAGGGGTTTCCAGGGCCAGTGTTTGCCGGCCTATATTAGGCCTTTGTGTTCCTTTGTCGAGAGATTCTCGATAGTCGAATCGAGAGATTGTTCCTGCTTTCCCGCTTCCTTTGCGTAGATGGCCAGGGCCATTAAGGATATCTCCGAATATCTCAATATGTACTATTTGTGTTTCCGTAAACCGCTGACTATGCTTGATGATACCCCATCGTCTTTTGTGGCGGCGATCAAAAGGGCTAACGACGCACTGGCGCAAGTTGGGAGCGTGAGAATAAAGCTTTCCCAAGGACTCATAGAACTCGGTCTTTGGCTTTCCGATGTATCCATCCAGGTCGAGCTTGAAGCCGCAGTTGATGGCCCATTTCGAGAGGGTAGTCATACCCTTCTCGTCGGCCCGGTGATTTTTTTCTGCGACTCAGGGCGTTCGGAATCATGGATGAGGATCCAGCGCCGAAGCTTGGCCATGACGATTATGGTGGGTGCAGCACCTGAACTGGAATGCGAGATGATTTTTAGTTTTGCCAGGTCCCTTAAAAATGAGTATTGAGAGGGGAATAGTGAAACTCACGAGGAACAGACAGACCTTCATTCGAGTGAATTGGCGTCGTTGGTTATCGAAGAAAAGGAAACGCCAGGTCACCGTGTTGAGCTCCTCGAAAACCCGACAGAAGTGCTGGATGTTTGTTAAGAACCCTGCCTCAGAGCACTCAACGAGCACCACAACCGAGCGAATATTCGGGCTCAACCTCGTGTTCTCGGAAAAAGTGCGCTGCCGGGCGTGTCATTAGACGGTTCAAAGAATATGTCCCAAATAGGCCGTGGCTGTAAGGCCGAAGAGCAGTGCGAGGTCCACGAGTGAAGGCGAGATGGGCTGGGAGCCGATACCGCTGACAGGGATAGGCTTGCACTTCTTGATCAGAATGTCAACGGATTTGGTGACCTGGGAGTCGATGAGTGTCATGACATTGTTGCGGTCTCCAGAGTCATCGACACGCTCCAACAAGTAGTAGCCGCTTCTTTCATGGTCCGAATGGTTACTAGATACTATCCGCCCCTGCTGGAACTAGGGGGAAGTCATCACCGTGAGCCTCATAAGAGTTCGGTTCAACAAGGCCATGATCATGACCGGAATTATCTTTGGCGAGAGAGTAATCTTTAGGGTTCGAGTCATCTTCACCATCAGAAGTGAGCAATATCTCAAACTTTCAATCGTCATCTCCGGCATTTTTGTCAAGTGTTTAACACTGATATTTCACTGTCGGGAATTACCCTTTCGGGTATTTTACAGTCAGTGATCTCAATGTCAGACATTTCACTGTTAGGGATTCCTCGAACTAACTACAGAAGCATGATGGCTTTCCAGGACACCCACATCAATCTTCTACGCATGGGGGATCCCATTCATCGCCGTCCTTCGAGGCTATCACTCCCTGTTCGCAGAGGAAGCCTCTAAGCGCTATGGAAACTCGATCAATGTCAAAAACAGCGCCACTTCGATGATGTGTGAGGGGGTCATAAACTCTTGGGATTCTCCAAGTTACAACTATTCCAAGATGACTCAAAGAGGAGGATGTCACATAAGAGTCTCGTAAAGCCACTCATACACATTAGTACCCCCCGGGGGTCAAGGGGTCAAAGACAGCGTCCTCGCTATCGGAGGTGAGATGGAGGCCATGGAACCTCCATTATTCTCCACATAAGCAGCCCAAGCCAAGCCCCTTCAAATCTCGTATCAGTTCCAGTTCCGCCATTCTTAGTTCAGCTGCAGAGGATCGGCAGCTTAATGGTCGCCAGGTTGAATAGGAAACGCTCGCCCCAGACCTAGACAAACGTCGCGAGTACGGCCGCTCAAATGATCGTCGCTCTTCCTTCAGGACATCGCCCCGCACCACTTTCAGGGCATGTTCAGCTGGAACCTGATTCCGGCTAAGGAAGATACGGTCGAGGCTTCTGAGCTGGAAGACGCCCAGGTTGGAAAAAGATGACAAGGACAAGAAATGAAAGGCCCCTGAAATGGGGGAAATTTGATTTTTCCGTCATGATCTTCACTACCCATGCTTCCACCACACCTCACGCAGTGCTTCCAAGATTAGAGGGTATCAGGATGTCCCCAACCTGAGGGGAAGGCTTGAAAGACTGCTGCCATACATATAAATGGAAGTGGACGTCACAGTATATGGCAAAAGCAATTGCTATATGACTGGATAGTTGTTCCGTTCACGATAGGTACACCGACCAGCATGTATGCGCACATGAAATCTAACCGGACGTTTGTATGCGTCATCCAAATCCTCACCAAAATCTTGGGCTCCATCCACGGGCCGTTCATGCGCGCCGAGAATCATAACGCGGGTCTGACAGCACAGCTGCAAACGATATAACCTTGATGGGCACAGAGGTGGCAGTGTGAATATCGCCCTCATCAGAGTCCAAGTCCAGAGTCAACATGGATTTTCCTAAAGCAACCGATCAAGATTCCTCAACAACAGCATACAGTGTTAACTTCCTCTGCTCTTGTCTGTGCCAACCTCGCTCAACTGCTTCTTTCTTGGAAGGGACAAGATTTCGCTTTTGGATGGCTTCGAGGCTTGTTCTTGGCCGTGGTTTCCGAGGAAGTAATCAGCTACTTCTTCTTGACGCTTCTCACAAATGATCGTGTTGATCCAGTCTGTGGTTCCTTGCCACGAACTCATTTGACTTGGTCTGTGGAACTGTTGATCCTTCATACCGAAGACGTCGCGGTGGTAGGAGATGCCAACCGATTGCACGCTGGAAGATAATCGAGGTCAGCGGTCATTTTTTTTTCTGTTTTTCTTTGGCCTGTACTTACTTGTGTAGAGTGCACGCCTCGCATGAAGACAAAAGGTTTCATCGAGGACCTTGGGTCCGAGGGACCGTGGATCTGCCCCCCTAATCAGGACATCGAGCCTAGCTCCCACAATGCGAGGACTCTGTTGCACATGGACCAAGCCGGGATTGGAGATCCTGATAGAAGCAAGGAATTCGGCCACGGAGTTTCAGCGGCTGGATCGGCATTTTCCTAGCTTGGCGACCCAAAAGGAAAAACAGTGTATATGATATGCGCAGGCGGAGCGTTGTTGACAGCAGCCCCCAGAGAAATCCTCAGACCATGGTCTTGCCCGAGGGCGGGATTTGCAAACCTCCATGTCCATTCCAGGCACGTTTTGAAACCACTACATTCTTCGTGGAGGCAGATAGCAAGGTTTCGTCGACTCAGCCATTCTCTCAATGGCTCATGAGGGGTCCAACCTTCTGCCCTTCATCTTACATGTCTCGGTGGTGGAACCCTCTAGCGGTGAGTTTGTGTTCAGGTCGAGTCACTTGAAAATGAAACGGCCGGGAACAGTGCAAGCGGCTTCTGGATATCGAGGTTCTGTTGTGATTCAACGAGTCGCAGATCGCCGAGGATTGCAGAGTGGTGTGTCGAGGAGCAATGACTCGGAATCTGTATTGACTCCCATATGAGTAATGGCAGAGTGCGCTGCATTCGTCACGGTCGTTTTTGTATATCTCTAGCTTGGCGGTTGCCCAGTCGAGGATTAAACTGTATCTTTTCAGAAGGCTGATAGCCTCCTGCCCCTTTTGTGTCGGAGCAAGAGATAAGCCTTTGATAACCCAAATTGGTACGGTGACCATCCTGTCTTAGTAAGGAAGATTAAGAGGTCCTAGTAGTTAATTTGTTAGTACTGTCACACTGTTTCCTCCGCACTCGTCTAACTAGTTAACTAGTTATACCCGCGTAATTAGTCATTTCCTATCGCAGCCCTAGACTTACAAGTAATCCAGACATCATGTCGAAGCGATTACTCATTTCAGACGATGGCCTAGAAGGCAATCTCGAGACCATATCATCGCCAAGATTTTCCGCAATGAAGCGTCGCGAGATTTCAGAGCCAACGCTAACCAAAACATCCATGCGGTTCTCTCCATGACGCACAACTTGGCGATCTCCGAGATGACCTCACATCCATCGTGCCAGAGAGGGTGAACTCGCGAGGCCAGTTTGAGCATATGAGATACAGCTAGGTAGCAGGAGGAATCTTCGAAGCTCCCAGAAAGGTAGATTCAGGGTATATACTCTCACTTGACGCGTGTTGTGGGAATCGATGGATGTAGCGAAGGTGTGAGAAGAAGAAGAGAATGGAAAAAAATACGGCCGGCCGTAGGGCACAGGTTATATAAGATGACAGGGTTGAAAAGGTTTGATAAATATAGAGAGAGTGCGGGGCGAAGGGTCAGCGTGGGTGGGAATATATCAAAAGCTGAAGTTGAGAATGGGTAGAGAAGTGAAAGGAGGGGAATTTATATTGGGGGAGATGGCGTTAACAAACGACAATTAAATGGCTGTTTCCTGTTGCTGGGCTCAGTTGTTTGCTTATAGTCACTGGATGGCACTTTTACCGGCCCCTAGCGTGTAATGGGAGAAAGTGGTTTGCAAGAGCCTTCAATAGAGGAGCCTATAGTAAGCTAGGCGGCTATTTATCCCCGATGGGATAGGTTCTTTGGAAGCCACGTATACAGAGATATCTAGGAAAGAGTTGTCATGAATTCATGGATACACTTTAGTTAGGCAATCCTAGTGCAAGACCAAAATACAGAGCGCGGCACGGTTATGCGCCACTATCATCAATATTGCATGGAGGGCATGTCAAAAATCCTCCGGGCTCTCGAGATCGCTCAATTTCTCGCCCAAAAACCGCCCGAGAGCCGCACATTTAGACTCCAGCGCGAGCAGCACAGACGGAGAAGCAGAGAGATTCAGACTAGCCAGTCTGGATAAGTCCGCACTCCGGTCGATCTCGTGTTGGGACTCGAGGCCACCGTTGTGTGCAGGTGCGTTCGAAGAAGGCACGCCACTTTCAGCCTGTGACTCATCTAGCGTGGCTCCATTGCCAGCTGTTGAGTCACCTGGGCCGTCAATCGCGAGGTGGTCGGGCCCATCGCCATTTATCGTGTCGTCAGACTTGTTTGGGCCCACGGCGGCCAGTAGGACTTTGTCCGCGATACGGGTCACCACTGCCACCGAGTCATCCAGCTCGAAGACAATCGATCCCACGTCGCCCAGCGACATGGATTGGGCCGTCACGTAGGAGGATGGGTGACTGGCGGGATTTACCCCTGTGAGGTTTCCGCTTGATGCGTTCTTGGCGTAGCAGGTATATGCGGCGCCGTAGGTCGAGCTCAGGTTACGGAGCTGGCGGGAGGAGAGGGAGGAGGCATAGGCGAACACGGCGCCGTTGGTTGCGAACACGCTGTAAAGAGAGAGGTTGGTTAGCTCATGTTCCCCGCAGCACCGACATTCGTGATAGGGGGCACATACATCATCGTCGTGATCTCTGGCGGGGAGAGGTTATCCTCCAGTAGATCACCCAGCGCCTCCGAATCGAGCATCTTAATATCTGGTAGACCGGGAATCATGGTGTCGTCGTCGGCGGCGTCCAGGCCAGCCGGGGTGATTTCGTGGACGTGAACCTCTGGTTGTTTGATGGATTGACAGTGTGCCTCCACGACCCAGTCTTTGGGAGGGGTCCACGAGCAGTCCTCGGGGAAGAAAAAGCAGTTGTCGCTGTAATCCTCGTCGTCGTGATCGTACTCGATGGGCTCGTCGGAGCAGTCGAGCAGGTTCTGGGCGCACTGGGTGTCACAACGGGCCCAGTACGGGACGAACGGGGCGTCCGAGTGGGGCGCGGCAACGGGCTTCGCGAAGTTGTCGGGGGAGACTGGGAACAGTTCGAATTCAGCCATCTTTAGACCCATGGCCGACTAGAGATGTGTATAATGCGAAAAGGAAGCCAGTAGCGTCTTTTTCTTTCCAACATAGACCAAGTAGGAGGAGGCACGAGGGCAGTGTTTGCATAGCTGACAGGGAGGATATACAGGGTAGGGAAAGCGTCAACGACCACGGAGCTGTCGCGGAATCCGTAGACTACCCAAGGTCAAGAGGACTGTTTGTCCGGCCCAAATGGCGAGTCACGATAATTCCAGACGTGCCCGGTGGCACAAGAGCAGGGTTGGAGGGGCATAGGAGGTGTATTTAAAGAGCAGGTTGGGGTGAGGGTACATAGTGAGAGGAACTGCCCAAGTAGGACTACAGTCATGCGATCGTCGCGAGGCTCCGCAGGCGATGCGGGCGGACAACGCCACGAACATTGTGCAAGTCAAGGGAGAGGAACGTGTCAAATATAGAAGCTTTGATTGGGGAGCAAGTCATCGAGGGGACGGATTGGGGAGCAGCACGCGTGAGGGTCTAGAAAGCAGTGCTAAGCGCGGGTGTGCAGGAAATAATGGGGCAAGTCCAAAAAAAAAGAAAGGAAAATGGCCAAAGGTCAAAGGTCCAGCCCGAGTCTTAGAGAGAAGCTGTTAGAGGGTCTTTTCGGGGCACATCTGGATTCTGGACCCCAAAAGGGGACCGGAATGTACCTAAGACCAGCTCGGACCAGCTTCGATCAGCTAAGACGGATGCTTGAGCCAATGGCAGGAGGGGACGATCAATCGGAGAGTGGCGGGGTTGCAGGAATCAAGAAGGGGAGGAGACCGAATGGACAAGGTGGAAGGGGATAGGAAAATTCAAACGAACCTGGGCCTGTGCGAAGAAGTACAACGTCGAGTGTGGAGGTGTGGAGGGTGGAGAATGGGGAAAAGAGAGGAGAATGGAGAAAAAGGGAGAATGACTGAAAGTGAATGGATGATGGATGAGAAGAAGAATCGAGGAGGTCGCAGACTCGCAGCGCATTAAAGCGATTCGCGAGATTCGCGCGGGGGCCGCGCTGTTAGCCTGCTGCACACAGTTTAGGCATTTTGGGGCTTGTTATTGGGCTCCTTTTGGCTTTGGCCTTGGTGCAAGTTCGATGTGGCATGCAGTTAGGGGTTCAAAAGTAGTCAGACTACCCCAGACTCTACGTAATTCCACACAGTCATAGTTAGCTAGCTAGAAAGATGGGGTGATCATCGAGAATATCACGGGGATTGAGACCGAGATATACTCCACTTCAATATTCACGCTACCTTGGAAGATAGTACAATATAGTAAACTATAGTAAAGTATAGTATACCATAGTATAAACATCGTTCAGGGATCTTCTATAGTTCATCTAGAAGACCGAGGTTAATCGGGTCTGAACTCTTTCATCAACTAAACTCGCCAGTTGACTGATTGACGTAGGCGGAATTGCCCCACTTCTTCCCCCTCACGGCTGACAAAACCCCGCTGGATCATATCCATTATTCACTTCATCATGTTCACTCGACTTCCACGTCTCTTCCCCAGGGTCCTTACTCCATCTACTCGTATCCCTGGTAAATGCACCCCAGACGCCCCAGCCCCCAACCCCCGGCCCCTCCAGATTCGACTCTCCTCCAATCACTGACCATCAAATTTTTAGCTACTCGATCATTCACCAACATGACGACCGATCCCTCTACCTACAAGCTTAACCGTTCGTCTTTTCCTCCATCCCTGCCTCATCCATCACAACTGACCATTATGGCCATCCAGACACGATGCTGCGGGTCAAAGACCCCAAGCGATCGCTGCAATTCTACGAGTTCCTTGGTATGAACGTTATCCAGAAGCTCGACTTCCCCGAATGGAAGTTCTGCAACTACTTCCTCGCCTATAATGGCCCGACCTCGCTGCAGGGTGGTGACCGCCACTTCACCGATCGCAATGCCGTGTTGGAGCTCTGCCATAACTACGGTACCGAGGACGACCCCAACTACAGCGTCGTCAATGGTAACACCGAGCCCTACCGTGGTTTCGGCCACCTCGCCATCTCCGTTGATAACATCGAGGCCGCCTGCCAGCGCATCGAAGACGCCGGGTATGCGTTCCAGAAGAAGCTGACCGAGGGCCGTATGCGACACATTGCCTTTGCCAAGGATCCCGATGGCTACTGGGTTGAGATCATCCGTCGCTCTGATGAGAATCTGTCGGCCACCACCGACCCGGGCTCCTACCGTCTGAACCACACCATGCTGCGTGTCAAGGATGCCGAGACCAGCTTGAAGTTCTACCAGGAGTCCATGGGCATGACCCTCGTCCGAACTGTCGAGAACCCCGATGCCAAGTTTAACTTGTATTTCCTGGGCTACCCCAGCTCCAACCCCGAGATTAAGGAGGGTGCCAAGAACGCCGTCGCCGAGTGGGAAGGCCTGCTCGAGTTGACCTGGAACTACGGCACCGAGAAGCAGGAGGGTCCTGTCTATCACAATGGTAACACGGAGCCCCAAGGATTTGGCCACATCTGTGAGTTTCACCGTGCTACATCGGTGTGTTTGACTACTTTCTCGCTAACACATGACCTTTTACGCGATAGGTATCTCAGTCGATGACCTCCAGGCGGCCTGCGACCGGTTTGACACGGTTAATGTCGCCTTCAAGAAGCGCCTGACTGATGGGCGTATGAACAACATCGCGTTTGTCTTGGATCCCGACAACTACTGGATTGAGGTGATCCAGAACGAGCGCATCAAGCGCACCTCCAACTGGTAGGCACGGTCCATATAACATGGAAGTCCTACAACAAGGGTCCCGATAAGTAGCAGCTAGACCTGCACTACGATGTACATACAAAATTCAATGTAGTGGTCTCGCCTCAACCAGGCTTATCATCGCTTCTGTAAGGATTCCAATAGTCTCATAATCTCGATCACGAGACTACGTGCGTGGAGTCGTGGACCAACCGGCTTATCCCCGATTCCCCTCATAGGCGGGCGCAAGTGGACCCTCTCCCCCGCCCCCCAGACGAACATTTCGCGAACATTTTGTACCAGTCCGAACTCGCACTCGTTCTCGAGTCCATTCAATACTAGATCTCACCATATAGACCATGGCTGCAACGGATTCCGCCGAGATGGGATGACTTGACTCGCAGCCTCGACTGAATAGGACTGCGCAATCTGATTCCGCGCAAATTCGACCGCCACCCCCACGGCCGGCCAACTCAAAGCACCGCATCGCCATATCTCCAAGAAGATCTCCAAGTCTGAGTCTCTTGGAAGGCAAGGAAAGGGCGAAATCATGTCCCCAGAGCCAGAGAAGCCCAAGAAGGCTCCTCGGAAGCACGTCACGACGGCTTGCGTGCCCTGCCGTGAGAGTAAGATTCGGGTATGCACTCTCCCACACACTACGCCTTGCGGGGATCGGCGGTGGGAATACAATTCTAATCGGCTGCCTTCCAGTGCGATGGCTCAACACCACATTGTCAAAATTGCCAGCGGAAAGGAAAAGACTGCAAGTATCAACATGGAGACGATAAACGCAAGTAAGGAATACCCTTGGAATCCTCGTACTCATTCACTGTTGTATTGTCTCAGAAGCCAAAATGCTCTCGGCCCGCTGCTAGCAGCGAGACTCGGCATCCCACCGACATCGCCGAGAATCGAATATTCAGCCCGGCTAATACCTAACGTAGGGTGTCTCTTCGAGCTGCGACGGAGCTCTTCTCTGCGAGAATTGATCAATTGGTTCAATTTATTCAGGATCAGGGACTTGAGCCGCCGTCTATGAAAGCGGACGACGAGGCGGGTATGAATAGGGTTCTGGATACTTTGCAGATTCCGCGAGGTGTCGCCAGAACCGAGCCACCTCCTGGAAATGCCCAAAAGATACGGATTGATGTGAAGGGTTCTGTGGTATCGGATCAATCTCCGGTGCAGAGCTCTCCAAGTACGACACCGAATGGTCAGCCCCAGAATCAGTCCCAGCATCAGCCCCAACCATTGGCCGAAATTCCTGCTACCAGTGCTTCACCTTCGCAGGACATTATGCCCAGTCAGAAATTGTCATCCGTGGAACCCTGGAGTCCGTTCGGTATGGTGCGAGGTGCCCCAGAAAATCAAAACTTTGTGCACTGGGGCTTCACGCTACCAACAGCCGAGAGTCTGGATACAATATATGCGAACCTCAATGGAGCACAGGAATTGCCAGTCAACACGGGGCTGAGCCCGGATAGTTTCCAATTGGGTATGGACATGGCACAGCAGCCGGGCGTCTTGCTAAGCCAAGTCCCGCAAGACCGCGACCACGAGTCAGACAGCGATGAGGAGAACGAGGCCGAGAACGACGTCATCGAGCAATTATCCCATCGTATTGGCACATTGAAAATCGCGGGAGATGGTCATTTGCGATTCTACGGAGCAACCTCTAATCTGAATCTGGTTGATGTCTCGGCGACACAGCAGCGACAGCGGCCAGATGCGCGGACTGTGCGTCACGATGGACAAGATATTTTGAATCATCTTCGGGTTGGTCAACCGGTTGATCAGGCTTTGGAAGATCATCTCGTTGAGTTGTACTTCACATGGCAGAATCCCAGTATCTATGTTGTGGATAAGGAAATGTATATGACGGCTCGACTGAAGTGGCGCAATGAATTTGACGATACGCCATTTTACTCGGAAGTTCTCACGAACGCCATGTGTGCTATCGGAAGCGCTTTTGAAGCACGGTATCATCCGACATTCATCACATTTCCAAAATCTCTGGCCGAGTTCTTCGCCGACAGAGCCAAGGCTTTGCTGGAAATTGAACTTGATTCGCCTTGTGTGGCGACTGTTCAAGCCCTTGTTCTGATGAGTTGTCACGAAGGCGCGTCTAATCGTGACGCACGAGGATGGTTGTACAGTGGAATGTCGATGCGCCTTGCTTTTGACCTCGGTTTGCACCTCGATATGACCTCGTATGTCAACCAAGGCGATATGAGTGCCCACGAAGCAGATGTGCGACGGGCCGCATTCTGGGGCAGCTATATTGCCGATCATTTCTGGGGATTCTATCTTGGTCGTCCGTTCCGAATGAATGCCGGAGATGTTAGTGTTCCAAAACCTGCGTCCACTCTTGGCGCAGAGAAGGAAGGAATCTGGCATCCGTACGGACTTCAAGCCACCTCGCAAATCCTAGAGGGCGGTCTCCAAAATCCCACCGAGCTAATCAGCCGGCAATTCGTCGTTCTATGGGAGATGGTCTCTCCCGTAGGCCACATTTTATACGGCTGTTCAGATATCTCCCGGCACGACCTGCAAAGACTCACCTTCCAGGTAACAGAGGATCTCTTCGCCTGGAAAGCCAATCTCCCCTCAACTCTCCAAATCGACTTAGACGACGACTCAACACCAAAACTCCCACACCTCCTCATCCTGCACATGCAATACCACCAAATAATCATCTTCTTCCACCGTCCCTGGGTCTCGAAGAGCTACATCCAACCTCGCAGTCCACGCCAGGGACCAGGCTACCACCACGCCCGTCGCATGTGCGTTGAATCCGCCATGGCAGTCGCCCGACTGCTGCAAACATACGAGAAACACTATACATTCCGACGGATGAACAACCAAGTCGTCGCGATCATTTTTAGTGCAGCCCTGATGCTACTTTTTGTCACGGTATCGAGCTCCCCACTGATGCCGTCTAAACCGGGAGAATCGAGTACTGCGCACCCGCGTAATGCGGAAATGGTTGCGTACTTGAACCTTTGTTTCCGTGCCCTCGATGAATTGGGCCAGTCATTTGAGAATGCGAAGCGTACGCGTGATTATCTGGTTACACTGCAACGACGTTGGCAAGCTCATATGCGGCGCACGGGACCTGCTTCGAAGAGGCAAATTAGTAGTGCGAATCTGGTGGCTATGTCAGGGCAGGTATCTTCCACGCAAACCTCGCACAAGGAACATGGCGCCAATCCATCGCGGAAGAAATCCCGCCTCGTTGATACGGGCACATATCCTCATCCGCATCCAAGAGATGACTCGACTACCTCCATGGCCACTGGTCAGCCTTACCTGCAATACCCCTCCCATCCGCAACAGCAATCTTTCCAACCACATCCCTTCTCGGCGCAGGCAGCACAGGTCAGCGAACTTGACTGGATCCGTAATACGGATATGAATCTCCTTTCTGAGGGACATGTTCATGATAACCCAAATACTGTGGGCAGTATACCACAGTCCCAGTTTCCTGATGATCCGGGCATGTTGCCGGATTTGGGAGACATTGAGGGGTGGTGGAGTCCGCCTCATGGGACGTCCGGGATGGGAGGGACGTCGATGTAGATTTGTGGTAGTATAAGAGTGTGCATGTGCTTGATTAGGACTATATAGAATTGTCTTGGATATTGTTCCTGACTGTATTTCCCTACACTTCTTGTCTCATTATTTCGTGAAAAATCAAAGCTCTTTCGGATGTGTCATTAGCGTTAGAACCTCTCGGACATCGCATCAAGGTCAATTCGCACCTTGCTATCTTGCACAAATCCCCCCTCAAAAATATGATACAATTGACACAGTTACCCATCACGGGCTTATCCCTCACTCATCACCTATCCTCCCCTCAAAAATCCCCCCAAACCAACCACCAACCTCCTCCCCACTCCCCACTCCCAATCCCAAATCCCCAACACCTCTCACAAGACCAACCCTCCTCTCCCCAAACCCCTTCTCCCTCCCAAAAAAACAAGCCCTTCGCATAACAGAAACCATTTCCTCCCCCTGATCCGCAAGAACACTCCCATTCGCTTCACCTTCGTTTCCTCCAACATAAACCCTCACCCACGGCAGAGTCACTTCTAACCTCCGCACCCCGTTACCGCCCCATCCACGGCCTCCGGCACCGTAGTCTAGTCCATACGGTGGCCAGCGTGATAACGCTTTTCTGCGTCGAACGGCCGTATGGCCTGTTTTATGTAATTCACCGTCCTCCGCATCGCTTTCTGCCTTTGAATTTGAGAATGACCCGTCTACCGCTGCATGTCGCACGTTTTTCAGCACTGGTACCGGATACTCCGGTCCAGTTATATACTCCGGAAACGCGCGTGGTACATCACGACCCGCCGAGCGGAGAAATAATATCGGCGAAGCAAACGGATCAAAGCAGCGCTCCGGAGAAGGAAATAGTGCCTCGCGTGCAGATAGGAGCGGGACTAGATCTAGTGGTGCGGTTGCGCGAGGACTTTTCTTCCTCGAGGGGCGTTTTGTGGTTGGTTTTTCACTGGGACTGGCATTTAATTGATCGGTTGTGCAGTAATCATTTAGTCCTACCCAGTCGGTGACGGGCATTATTGATGCAACGGCTTTCACGGACTGGGCTTCTGTTAGGGCTAGCATGAGTGCTAGGGAGCCGCCGATGTGTGAGCCGATGACGCCGAGTTGGGCGGGGTTGAGATGGGTCTTTATCCAGTCGAATGCGGCGAGAGTGTCGTGAATTGGGGTTGGGTATTTGTAGAATGATGGCTGGGATTGGAGTTGGCTTGGTGATGATGAAGGGGAATGCAGTGTTTCGGTGACATCTTGGATGTTTTCTTCGTCTAATGTCGGCGAAGATACCGCGCCGAGTCTGTAATTGACTGTTACGACTGTGGCGGATGTCATAGAAGCGAGTCTTTGCTGCATTGACACCCCACCAGTCTTGGTGTTATCGACAGCCCACTTCAGATTGTCAAGACTTGAACCGTCAGATTCAACCTCTTCCGGCCCAGGATACGCGTGTCCCTGGAACAAGGGACCTGGCGGGAGGTACAAGATGACATTGGGACCTTGAGAACGTGAATGGGTCTGCGTGGGTAAACTTGAGGCCACGGGTCGCGTCACACTATAACAGAGTTAGTATCGCATATCGTATGAGAAGTGTAGGAACTTTATTCTAAGGGTTTTGTCCACCTTAGTGATATGCTTCCATTGTTTCCAATTGGGAGATCGAAAGACCCGTCAATCCAACCAGATGATGTAGATAGAAAGCGCGCACGAAAGTGTAAGATCCGAAGAAAACTGCCTCTTTGCGATTTGCAAATAATTGGATGACACGATGTGTGTACTAAGGAGCGCATCGCGTTTGTGGAGGTGATAAATCGAAGTTGTTTTTATCGATGTGAAGGATGTATGACTAAGCTGGGAACTCCTTTTAGTTAGTTAACTAACTAACTAAGTTGAGTTAACTAATATCGTAACTAACTAACTAGTTAACTAACTAACGTAATTCACTAGTTAGCTGGCAATTTGTGTGGGCATAATAATGACTAATACATGCGGGTTTAACTAGTTAACTAACTAACTAACTAACTAACTAACTAACTAAGTTAACTAGTTACTAACTAGTTAGTTAACTAACTATATTCCTTCCTCCGGGGTCCACTGCTGCTATTGTTCCGACAAGTCCTGGAAGCCTGAGGCACCAACATTTTGGGAGAAACCTCATGCCAGGGTATATCATAACAGAGAACGCCGATCTACGCGTAGCGAATGAAAAGAAACGTCAAAAGCGCACTCGATCGACTAGGCAGATTGCACACGAAGGGGGCCTCTAGCTAGCTCAGCAGCCAATTCAGCCAGTAGAAGCTGATGAGGTAGTATCGCATGAGGTCGATCTGCCTAATCAGCCGATTCAACCGGCCAGTAGGGCTCCGCCTACTTGCAGTGGATGTGGAGTAACTGGGCATAGGATTAATCAATGTAAAAATCGCTAGGCTAGAATTAAATAATACGTTTCTGTTGATATATCCTGTATAAAAATTTATCGAGGTGGTGGGGTTATCAGGTCGGCCGTGTTATCAGGTCGGCAACTAACTAACTAACTAACTAACTAACGTACCGTCCCGAACACCCAGCCGTCCCTCACACCCCCACCGACAATCGCTCCTCATGGAGAGTGAAGTTTTCAATCAACTTTTCGCAATGGAAAATTTCAATGACGTCATCTCGACTCAAATTATCAACGAGTTTGACACCTTCGCAGAAATGTAGCTGGATACGCACGAGTTGTTTATCAATCAGTTCACCACATCCCAGCGACCTTTCCGCCCCACAATGCTGCGTTTGAATTGTCGCCACTAGAATTGCTAAGATATGCTGTAGCGACCGTGACCCGAGTATCTCTGGTTGCCACGGACGAGACGTGGCGTGTGAATTCTTCGGGTATCGCGCCAGGAGGTCGTCCTCCACTCACTGCCGGGCGTCTCCCCAAACAAGGCAATGTCGCTCGTCTTCAGCATGGTCAAGCCTGGCTGCACCGCTTGACTATTCAATTCCTTATTGCCTTTTCAGCAACTGATATCTTTGACATCAACTCGACTATATTGATTGATTGCTTCCCCGAGCGGCCTAGGCAAGAGAGAGCAGGCCGACGTACTCACATGAAGGAAGTTGTCGATCGAATGAGTACATGAAAAAAACAGTGTCGAATACACATGGGACATAATACCGCTAGTCCAAACATTCTTAGTCTGTACGGTCATTCATTGCCCCAACATAAGGAAACTCCTGATTCGGCCATATTTACTATCACCGCCAAACGAACCAATCTTGCAAATTCGATGCTCAATTCCAGGTTGTCACTTCAATGACTCCGTCAAGTGCTGTGCAAAAGGGTCATTCAATAATGTTTAATGCGAACCTACCCAGGATATCATGTCTGGTGATTCTGACTCCTTACCCTTTCTCAATTTCCCAGCGTCCGTAGGAGCTGGGTCTGTCGAAGCAATATAGGACAATAGCACCACTAGAACATAATTGCTCCATGGGCTATATTATTGGCCTACGCGGCCGTTTACTGTTCTGACAGTTTCCGTTGGCCATTTAATCTATTGTATATTCTTTTCAGTAAGGCCTGAATCCTCATTGAATAGGGTTCCCCGCAACCGGGTCCGGACGCGGCTTGAAAAAGTCAATCTTGGCCAGAACATTCTCTATGTCGTCATGAAGATATCGAATGATCTTAGGACTTTAGTACTTAAGTATCACAGTTTAAATCCATTACGACCGCAGATCTCTTGCATCAAATCGTCTATTCTCCAGTGCTTAACCCTCGAGAAGCAGATTTAGGCAATTAATCATTGATTTTCCTGCCAGTATGGAGAAAGGTACGCACTTATGCATATCTGCCTAATGTGTGATCAGTTAGTAACGAGTCATTCACTGACTAGGTGATTCCCCGCAAGATCCACGCACAGAGCGTACACACGAACGTACGCTTCGGCACCACCATAAGCATCAACATGACGACGATGACCACAAACATCATGGTGGCGATGACCACAAACATCATGGTGATGACGACCACAAACATCATGGTGATGACGACCACCACCATCACGGCGATGACCACCACCACCATGATGATGATGACCACCATCATCGCGACCATCATGGTAAAGATAGCGATAAACCCCATGATTGAAAGGATCATTTAGGGAGGATGATTTCAAAATTCTGTAACCGCAGAAGAGGAAAGCTTCATAGCGGCCGAATATCGGCGCCAGGCACTTATGATCTAATTAAAAATTCTACTCAGCTGTCTCATTGCGGCCAGGCTAAAATGATCATGTAGATTCGTGTCAGGGAAAGGATGTCCCGCCTCTATCTAGCGGGAAGGAATAATCCGCCGCGAAATCCCCGTTGTACGCATTACCGGGTAGCCACAGTGAGCAAGTGCGGACCAAGGGACAAGTGCTTTCTGTAGCAATAAAAATCCTGCAACACTCATCAGTAAATATCAATATCGTGTAGCTCAGAACGCTGCTCAGCCTTCCCAAGGTCAGCTCAATCCATAAGCTGAAAAGGGTATTAACAAAGTATGGCAGAGATCCACTTAGTAATCCATGGAAAGATCGCCCAGGCCAAATACTGAGCCTGCGTTGTGGTCTAGAATCTATTATCACCTCATGATCGGCGGGTCACGCCATTGTACATTCACAAGGACATCTGCCAACCATACTTTTCTTAGATTCGGTGAGAAAGCCCTCTTCGCCAAGCCCCGCAAAGCTTTTAACTTCCTTCTTGTGTCGCTCCATCTATTAAAGCATTGAAGCTATGTGTTCCCCGCCAACGTTGTAGCCCAACCCATACAGCAACATGGAAGATCAGCAATTTGACCTCGAGCGCAATGGCAATAAGCCCTTCTTGGCTAATCATGTGGTACAAAGTTTCCACTGGAAGGACTTGACTGTCACTGTTAAAGACCGTAGCTCGGGGAATCCACTAAACTTGATTACTGAAGTCAACGGCTACGTAAAACAAGGTATGACAGAAGGCAAGACGTGTATGCGAAACACCGGCAATGCTTACGTTGTCACAGGAGAGCTTTTGGCGCTTATGGGCCCATCGGGTTGTGGGAAAACTACCCTATTGAACTTCATCGCTCGCAGGGATGCTAGTCCTAGGGCCAAGGTTCGGGGAGAGGCGCTCATAAACGGCACCCAGGTAGACCGACAAAATTTTCAACTTCTTAGCTCTTACGTGGAGCAAGAAGACGTCTTGATCGGGTCATTAACCGTCAAAGAAACAATGAAGTTCGCTGCAGACCTCTCTTTACCTAGGTACGTAATACTTGCTTTCTATCAGCTTCGCTTTATGGTCTTGGTCTGACGGTCGTATTTCAACAGTTACATATCAAAGGATGAGCGTATAAGCCGTATCAGCACGCTTTTACACTCATTTGGAATCCAAAAACAAGCCGACACCCTAGTAGGAACTCCTATTCGCAAAGGAATCAGCGGCGGACAGAAGCGACGCCTTAGCGTCGCTAGTCAACTCATCACTTCCCCCAAAATCTTGTTCATGGATGAGCCGACCAGTGGATTGGACTCCACTGCTAGCTTTGAGGTGATATCATTCACTAGAAAGCTTGCACGAGACAATAATGTGAGCAGAAATATCCTGACTCCGTGTCGTTTCTAGTCACATCGTCTCATTGTCCATAAGCTTCTAGTGATATTGAGTATCCACCAGCCGTCCACGACAACGTTTGAGCTTTTCGACAAATTATTACTCCTTGCTGATGGCAAAACTTGCTACTTTGGCTCCCTGCACCACGTAGAGGGATATTTTAGCAAGATTGGGTATCCAATACCTGCTCGCACGAACCCAGCAGAATTTCTCCTGGACCTCGTAACGACTGACTTCGTCCGAGCAAGTGGGTCAGCATCAGGGAGAAAAGAAAGCATCCAGTCTGCGTGGGCGGCGTCGGCCGAGTCAGAGGCGTTGATGATGCAGGTATCATCGCAGCCCCATTCTACAGAGAAGCGCATAGTTGCTCAGGACCTGGATCGGCCAGGTTTACTCAAGATTACACATACCCTCCTGCGTCGCTTATTCGTCAAGAGCTATCGCGATTTTGTCGCCTACGAGATACGAATCATAATGTATCTTGGTATGTTACCTAAGAGATTTCTAAAATCAGAGACTAAGCAAGGAATAGCCCTAGCAATCATGATGGGCACCGTGTGGTTGCGCTTACAGACATCGCAGAACTATATCCAGCCCTTCATTAATGCTATTGTACGTGTGTCGCCCAAAGTTCTAAGACAACCATTCTCAACATATCGATAGTTCTTCGGCTCCGCATTTATGTCTTTTATGGCAGTAGCCTATGTACCCGCGTTTCTGGAAGACCGCGCAACGTTTGTCAAAGAGCGCGCCAACGGCCTTTATGGGCCTTTGCCATTTATGGTATCGAACTTTCTTATTGGCCTCCCATATCTATGTACGTCTGCAGGGTGACCATTTAATTTTTGAGTCTACGATTGACTAAGGTCGCAGTTTTGATTTCAGTGCTATTCTCGGTCGTTTCATATTGGCTTTCGAATTTTTATCCCAATGTCGATGCTTTTTTCACATGGGTAATGTGGATTTTTTTGGATCTCGTCGCTGCCGAATCCCTGGTTGTATTCGCATCTTCAATCTTCCCGAACTTTGTCATCGCATTGGCTATCGTGGCGTTTGCGAATGGATTATGGATGAGTGTTGGGGGATTCCTGGTTCCCTTGGGGCTGCTCAATCCATTTTGGAAATACGTTTTCCATTATATTGACTATCAGGTGAGCAGTGGATATGCCCTGGTGAAACTAGTGCTAAGACCTGTCGATAGGCGTATGTGTTCCAGGGAATGTTGGTAAACGAGTTATCACGCAGGGTCTATTCATGCGATGCGAATTGTCATTGCATGTTTTCGACAGATTTGGCCCCTCAGTGCCAGATTCGAGGATCGGGAATTTTGGAGCTTTATGGGTATTCAACAGGCAAGACGGCCGAGTGGGTGGGAATACTACTTGCAATTATTGCTGCATACCGCCTCTTGGGTTGGATTACCATCGCTCTGCGCCATAGGTAAGCCACGTCAAAGAGCCGCTACATCAAAGCCTATGAGTTTTCCTTCTTGTGTAGTTTGAACAGACCTGCGGCTTAATCAAGCATTATGGGTATTGGATTCATCCGTTACTGTCTGATCTATCATGTAATTATCCCAATAACCTTCTCGCATTAGCGGTGACCAAAGGACTGCCATAACTGCTTTGAAAATCAAATACCTAATTGGCGATTGGATGTGTGAGAATTAGGGTACAACAGCACATACGCAATTCGGGTGTGTATTACCGATTATTTGCATCATTTGAGCGAAGTCTACGACCGGACGATGGCATTGGTTACGGTATTCTTTCTATATTATCATTGTCTGGCTGAAAATGAAGACGCGAGTATGCTACTCGATATATTGGGAAATCATTATGTTCTATAACTAGTTTGGTCTAAAAGCCACATTTTGAGGGCATGCTGCGAGAATTAAGTGAAGGGAACCTCAAAGCGCCTGTAGGGCAAGGGGTGACAATCTTGTGAAGTGTCAGAGTATACGGTCTACAAAGAAAAGTATGTGAGGGATTGAATATTGGCTCGACATCGACAACCCGTGCTGTTTGATTTGCTTGGGGCGTCAGAATAAAAATCTTACGCAATATGACAGAAGTAACTAGTACACTACTCACCGTTAAGGTGAGGACGAAGGTGAACCGTTATTAAACTAGTATCTTTACATGGATTAGTTCAAGCTATCGCCGCTTTTTGCTCGATACTGCCAACGTAATCAGAATGGACAACTGAGATCATAAGCGGAGGGAGCCGAAGGGATTTTCAACTTTTGAAAAACTGCACAAGGTCTCGAACGCCACTCGGCCCTAAAGAATGTGGAGGAAACGCAATAAATAAAGGGTCTTCATAGGCTCCCAGCTTCATACGAAATTCAGTCTTTTTTGCAAGCTGGAATTCATGTGCCAACGCCGTGTAAGCATGCTGCAGTAGGTAGAGTTTTGTGTTTTTGGCTAAATGCCCAGCCGTCAGGTGGCCAGTTGCACCAGCCCCGAAGGTAAGGACATCTATGCCAGATTTAGATGCTTCTTGTATCGCATGAGTGAGGATATATTCGATGGTACCAGAGGGAGCGCCAGGGAAGTCGAGGCTGTATTTGATCTGCATCCCATTGGAGGGTGCGAGGACCGCAAGGACCACCAAGGCACAAACAACTCCGTCACGGCCGAGTGCGTAAAAGTATCGTCTATGCTGTCGATCGACCCAAGGCTGGATCTGGGATAGGTGGACCTGCGTCCCATGTCGCCCACTAAGCCACCTCGCAATCTGCTGGTTGATCTCAACTTCCAGCATCTTATTGTTGCGTTGTTGATGGATTTCCATGACACGAACTCCTGCTCCTTTGGCATGCTGAATCTTTTTGGCAGCCTCACCTCTAGCCGACGAGATCAAATTTGCTGAAGGTGATATACGATTTTCTGCAATGCACGAGATGCTTTGCCAGCCAGGATTTCCACAAAGGATCTCCTCCATAGAAGATGATAGTAGGATCCATATGGGTTTAAGCTTCATGCTTTGATGCAGCCAAATGAGGAACCGCCGCGTGACCTCATTGTACTGACAGGTATCGCAGAGCGGATTCCCCGGGATTATAACATGTTGCCGGGAAACGATGTAGGCTATAGCTGCACCGGTGGTGTTATCTCTCCAAATTCGGTAACGAGAGTCCAACCAATTGGTAGAAGTTGAGTCTCCATAGTTTGCAATTAGATCTTCAACTGGTTGGAGTTCCTCATTGTCTGTCACCTCCACTCCCGGACTGATCGTCCGCAAAGTTGACGCCGCGGGGTGGCGTAACTGAATCGATTTTAGCTTGGCCGGGAAACTCTTGGGATCTCGGTAGAATAAGGACGCAAAGCGTATATTTTTGAGGTCCAAAAAAAGCATCAAAAGCCTCTCCAGTCCGACCCCAGCACCAGCATGTGGCGGAGCTGCCAGACGAAATGCTTCCAAATATTCTTCCATATCGGCAATGTCAATTCGATTTTGTCGCATGCTCTCCTTCAAGATTCGGTAGTCATGTATACGTTGGCCACCTGTTATGATCTCCTGGCCACGAACAAAGACATCGAAAGAATTGGTAACAGACTGGTCGTCCGAATCAGGCATAGTGTAGAATGGGCGCACGGATCGCGGAAATTTATCCACGATGTAATAGTCAGCGCCGTATTTTTTCTTCACAAGTTGTCCCAAACGAATTTCATCGCGCGTGCTTAGATCCTCGTCAGATTTGAGTTCCCTTCCGTTCTCATCACGCCACCCAGAACTAGTAAGTAATTGAACTGCATCGGAGAATTTGAGTATTGGTGTCTCGTCTAGCCAAATCAGATCCGTGGATGAGTATTGATAACGGACGATATCGATGTCTTGGCGATAGTCACGATAAAGGCGCGAAAAGATCTCCTTCAATACTTCATCGATGACTCGTAACATTTCATGATAATGAATCTTGATAGCCATCTCAATATCCAATCCAGTGTACTCCGTCAGATGGCGATGGGTATTGGAGTTCTCCGCTCGGAAAACAGCTCCGATCTCGTATACGCGCTCGAAATCCGCCGAAATTGCCATTTGCTTAGCTAGTTGCGGACTTTGGGCCAGGAAAGCTTGTCGGTCAAAGTACTTCACCGCGAAAACGCTTGATCCCGATTCAGTTGCACCACCTTGTAGTTTTGGCGTGTGTATCTCAATAAACCCGCGCCTCTCGAGGGCGCTGCGGAATATGCTTCCAATGCCAGCCTGGATACGAAAAATCGCTTGGGACGTCTGCGTGCGTAAGTCGAGGATTCGGTTTTGCAGGCGGGCGTAGTCGGTTATCAATGTACAGTGACCACTAACTGGTCTTGCCTTCTCAGGACAGATTTCGGCTTCGTAAACGCTGAAAGGCAGTCTTTCCTCGCGATGGACTAGGACATGAAGTTTTTCAATCCATATCTCTTTATCCATCATAGAACATCCTCTAATATGCTGCTTTGGTCGTCTCAACACCCCCCGCACATGCACAATGTCGCCTGAGTTGAGATGGCTAGCCCATTGCATCATTTTTGGGGACACTCTGTCACTTTGACATAGTACACCTTGAACAGTGAATGCTTGCTGGCGAAACGTAAAAAAGACCAGCTTCGAGCCCATGCGACGAATTGCATGCAAACGACCTGATAGTCCGACCGGTCGGTCGAGTAGGTTGTCGGTCAGGCGGCTCATCTCAATGAACTCATATTGATTATCTTCCGCAATATTCGTGAACGACAGGTCTCCATAATGTTCTTTTGCTTCAAGGGAATCTTCTGGTAGGCTAGCATATTTCTTTTCTTGTGGCTCGAGACTTTCCGGTTTGCGAGCGATATTTTTTTCCGTATCTTTCTGCGAAGATAAATGCTTTTGTTGCTTTTTACTGAGCGTTTGGTGGTAATTTTGGACATTATAACCTCGCGACGTCCGCTTTTCATGCCGTTTGAAAGGATGTAGAAGGCTGCTCCATTTGGACTGAGAACGGTTATCAGTGTCAGAAGTCCTCTGATTCTGAGCGCGTTGACCAAAAATACGGAATTGAGACATTATTGCTTTAAGATAATGGTGTAAGGAAGTTGAGGAATTGCTAAGAGCCTATATGGGCAAAAAACTCATTTGAGCAAATAACATGACCAGTCATCGGACCCGTTTCCGACCAGTTCTGGGGCGTGGCAGGGATGGAACGTATAACTGTACCACGTGTCTGGACATGGCATGATGCTAGACAATTTTTCACTCAAATGTGACGTGCGCACAAAAGTGGCGACTATTGTAAATCAACTGGACGTCTGTTTCGGCTCACTGGTGGCTAATCCCTACAGTGGTTTTCGAAAACAGTTTCCCCCACGAGACACGCGCTTTCTTTCCCAGGACGCACTAGTGGTCTAGGTCTAGATCGTCGAATATAAATGGGCCAATGGCCCAACTAGCCAATCAACCGACTAGACTGTACTAGAAGAGGCCTAGTCACTGCCATCCCCGGATTGAACAATCGGAGTGGGGTGCTGGGGAGGAAAGCGTGTGTCTATGGGGGGGAGGGGAAACTGTTTCCGAAATCCTCTATAAGTATTATATAGAATGCATTCATTAAAAAGTCAAGACCGCCCAAAGCAAGGGTGCCATCAATCCAGCAACAGGACGCTTTCTGCAACCTTTTATAAAAAATCACTCTTCTGTGTCTCTAAGAGGGGAAGAGTTTATCAACGAGTAAGACATGCTTGAAAAAGATGCTCAATTCAATTAATCAATTTTGACACTGGACAATTTGGTCTTTTCGACTGACTGTGCTTATCAAATCTGCAAAGCCGCCTTGCACAACAGACTTAAAGCCTCCGTCCAGATTTGCGACTTTGAAGCCGGCTTGTCGTAGTATTCTGTAGGCAATATAACCACGATATCCCACCCAACAATAGACCAGAACTGGAGATTCTTTCCGTAAATGTTGGACATTCTGCCGCACTTGTTCCAAAGGAATATTGCGAGCAGATGGAATATGTCCTCGGGAGAATTCATCAGGAGAGCGGACGTCAACGACCTGCCAACTAGCGGTTAAAGATGAGGCCGCCTCGGTGTGCACGATTTCGACTAATCCGTGAAGGAGGTTGCTCCCAACAAATCCTGCCATATTTATAGGATCTTTAGCCGAACCATACTGTGGCGCATAACCCAATTCGACATGTTCCAAATCGAAAATGGACATATTGGCCTGCAGTGCGATCGAAAGAACGTCAATGCGCTTATCAACACCTTTACTTCCAACAGCTTGAGCTCCAAGAAGACGGCCTGTTCCAGGTTCGAAAGCAACCCGGAGTGTTATCGGGCTTGCGGAAGGGTAGTACCCGGCATGATCAGGTGGGTGGACGGTCACCCAAAGTGGACGGAAACCAAGGCTCTTTAAGCGCTTAACTGAGAATCCCGTAATTGCGGCCGTGAGGTTGAATATTTGGCACACAAATGTGCCAACATTCCCTCTATACGGTGTCGATTCTCCAAAGATGTGATCAGCAGCAATACGGCCCTGTCTGTTAGCTGGACCTCCAAGTGCCAACGCCGTGGCTTGATGAGAAATTCGATTCTCGACCTCAACCATGTCTCCGACAGCATATATATCAGGATCAGATGTTTGCATAAAGATATTAACGGTAACTCCACTTCTTCCAACACGAAGACCAGCAGTTTCCGCTATATTTGATCGTGCACGTACACCGACTGCCACAATGACGACGTCTGCAGATATGACTTCGCCCCCAGAAAGCTGTATGTTGATGGAGGATCGGTCCTCTTGTATCTCTGTCACTCTCTTGTTGGTAATTAGATGAACTTGGTGACTTTCCAGCTCTTTGTGTATAATGCTTGCCAAGTCGTCATCAAAGGGCGGAAATACGTGGCTGGAACTTTCAACCATGCTCACGTCAAGGCCCAGTTTGCGTAGGTTTTCCGCTGCTTCGAGACCTATAAATCCTCCCCCAACAATAGCTGCACGCTTGCAGCTATTTTTCGAGATGAATTCCCGGATCTTCTGCAAGTCTGGTATCGTTTGCAACGTGAAGATCTGAGCCAAACCCATGCCAGGGATGGCAGGGCGAACCGATTGGGCTCCTTGGGCAAGAATAAGCTTATCGTATGACATCTTGTAAAAGGTATCGCTTTGTAGGTCGTGTATGTTGACTTCATGCTTTTGTGGGCTGACTTCCATGAGCTCTGACTGCAGCCGTATGTCGATGTTGAATCGCGCCTCTAAGCTAGCTTCTGTTTGAAGTACCAAGCTTTTGTCGGATTCGATAACACCCCCCAAGGCGTATGGAACACCACAATTTGCGTAGCTCACAAAAGATCCTCGCTCAAGAACAGTAATCGAAGCATTCTCATCTAAGCGGCGGGCTCGGGCTGCAGCTGACATTCCACCAGCTACCCCGCCCACGATGATGATGCTTAGCGGCATTTTCATCCACCACCTACTATTTGCGATATAGAAAACGTATTTGAAAAGTTCCAGTTTGAGAAACACATGAAGTTTCGAGATCTGCGGTTATACTTATGAAAAGTGCTTCGTAAAAGCTCGTTCCGTCATAAGCGTCGACTGGCAAACTTTAATCAGAACTCAGTAGGGCTGAATGCATCAGACAACATAGACCGTCTAGAACTTACACATCGTTTACATCTACGTGGGCTGATTAGTATTTACTGCATTATTTTTCCCTTGACTACGTCATTTATGTATTCTTGCTTCTTAAAAGCTCTAGTCCGGCAAACTCCAATCAATCTCCAAGTGCCCATTAGCGCCTGCAACCAATCAGAACTCAAGGGGGCTGAATGCATCAGACAACATGGACCGTCTAGAACTTGCATCAACGTTTACATCTACGTGGGCTGATTAGTCTTTACTGCATTATTTTTCGCTTGACTACGTCATTTATGTATTCTTGTTTCGTAAAAGCTCTAGTCCCGTCATAATCGTCGAGCGGCAAACTCCAATCAATCTCCAAGGGTCCATTAGCGCCTGCAACCAATCAGAACTCAGGAGGGCTGAATGGACCGTCTAGAACTTGCATCACATGTTTACATCTTCGTGGGCTGATTAGTCTTTACTGCATTAGTTTTCGCTTGACTACGTCATTAATGTATCCCCTTTAGGTACATCAAGAGTGAAGGCGTATATGGAAAATTCAGCGTGGATAACCACTGGTAGACCGCCCGCCGACCACGTTTTAGATGTTCGCTAGCGAGTAGGGTTTTCCACGACACGCTTATCATGCGCTATTATACGCTTTGCCAGCCCCTTAACCCTCTTCAAATCGTTCGCACTCCTATGCAGAAGACCATATACGCCAATGAGTACCTTTGACAGCGGTGTTGGTGACGAGATGGGATATCCGCAACCAGCATATGATGATGTGTCACACAACAGCTCCAAGGAAAGAAGACTGGATGGGAAATCCAGCTTACAAAGTATGTGAATATGTTGGATGAGACGGAGCGTGTATCAAGATGTTTTACTGATATTGTAAATTGTAGGGGATGGGCGAGTGGATATACATGTCAGCGAGCAAGATTTGGGGATAGCCAGATTATTTACCCAGCTCAAATGCACTACACCTCCCAAGCAAATTCCTCTCCAATCCGCAGCGGATGATCTCCCATTGCGTCTCAACATCGTCATCCAAGTTGTTGGATCCCGTGGTGATATCCAGCCATTCGTCGCGCTGGGGAAACAGTTAAAAAACGTTGGACACCGTGTTAGATTTGCCACGCATCTTACTTTCAGAAATTTTGTACTCTCCGAGGGGCTCGAGTTTTTTAGCATTGGCGGAAACCCGACAGAGTTAATGGCGTTCATGGTGAGGAACTCCGGATTGATCCCGAAACTCGAAACTATCCGCAGTGGCTCTATTCAGAAGCGTCGACGCGAAATGAGGCAAATTATTGACGGATGCTGGCACTCCTGTTTTGAGACGGGTGATGGGACGCACCTTCATCATATCATGGATGACATCTTGGGTGATGCGATGGATTATCGGCGGCGACCCTTTGTGGCGGATGCAATCATCGCCAATCCTCCTAGCCTGGCTCATATCCATTGCGCACAACGGCTTGGAATTCCACTACATCTAATGTTCACGTGAGTTCCTACTTGCAACAATCCTTATAAACATGTGACTGTCACAGCGCACATATATATCAATATATGTACAACGTGCTTACTCTTCGTTAGAATGCCTTGGTCACCCACGCAGTTATTCCCACATCCCTTGGCCATAACTCACCCACAGGAGTGTCAGCGGTCTATTGCGAACTACCTTTCCTATGCTGTAGTGGACTTAATGATTTGGGAAGGTCTTGGCGATTTGGTGAACAAGTTCAGAAAAACCTGCCTAACACTTGACCCTTTGGATACAATCACCGGCTCGAGCGTGACCCACAGGTTGAGAATACCCTACACCTATTTCTGGTACGAGCTTCCAAAGGGCCACCTATTTATACCACATAGATCATATTTGCTTACGTACGCTGGCTTCAGGTCACAGGCACTATTACCGAAGCCACTGGATTGGTCCGATCACATCGAAGTATGTGGATTTATCTCCACTCCACACGAGCCAGAATACCAGCCCCCGGAGGAGCTTGTCGACTTTCTCAATGCCGGGGGAAAACCAATATATGTCGGATTTGGATCGATCGTGGTGGACAATCCAACCCGACTGTTCAGGATCGTTCTTAAAGCTGTCGCCAGTATTGGCCAGCGTGTCATAATCTCTAAGGGCTGGGCTGATCTAGGAGGAGAGGAACTAGATCTCCCAGACAATGTCCTCGTCATTGGAAGCATACCCCATGACTGGCTCTTCCAGCATGTTTCTTGCGTGATACATCATGGGGGTGCGGGAACAACTGCTGCCGGACTTGCCCATGGCTGTCCAACTGTCATAGTTCCTTTTTTTGGTGACCAGCATTTCTGGGGTAATGTTGTTGCCAGAGCTGGGGCGGGCCCCGCACCGATCCCTTACCGGGATTTGAGTTCGAAGAAGTTAATCGAACGTATTCAGGTCGCACTTCAGCCAAAAATTCAACAAGCAGCACATGAGATTCAGATTAAGATGTCTAAAGAATCGGGACTTCGTGAGGGCGTACGAAGTTTCCACAGGCACCTTGATCCTCAGCTAATGCAATGTGACATGAGTCCCAAACGGCCAGCAGTCTGGCGTGTCAGGCATACGAATGCCAAGCTGAGTGCTTTTGCAGCTTCTGTTCTCGTTGAAAGCGGGAAAATATTCCCGCAAGATCTTGTTCTGTAAATGCTTTTCTCCTACGATCGATGGATCCCCCTAATGTCGGAGCATTATAGGTATCATTCTGCAGCATACGACACGTACCGTAATCCCGCTGAGCCAGTCAGTGCAGTATCCCAGATACTTCTGGGTACCCTTGCCGGCCTTGTTGCTTGTATTTCCGATGTCCCAGGAGCGATCTTATCGTGCCTGCTTTCCATACACAGTGTTTTTGGTGACCCCCACGAACATTTCGACCCATACGTCCAATGCCAACGACACAGTATAGCCGAGAGGAAGAAAGATATCATGGATAAGCTACACGCTAGCAGAATCAAGAAGCCCTTCCGTCTCGGCAATGAGAAGCG
The DNA here is from genome assembly GCA_023626575.1 of Penicillium sp. PF1803. NCBI lineage: Eukaryota > Fungi > Ascomycota > Eurotiomycetes > Eurotiales > Aspergillaceae > Penicillium > Penicillium sp. PF1803. The sequence continues at coordinate 176,232 of JAMAGZ010000040.1, forward strand.
TGTGAAACATATTCTGGCTAAGTTAACTCTGCGGGGCAGTGATGGACAGAAGAGAAGTCTCCGGCTTATAGAGCAGAAATCGTCGTGCGACAATGGAAAGCTGCTGAGAATGCGCCAGACCGCCTCTGAGACAGCATTCATTCTTAGCATCACCTCGAAAAAAGCTCTGCGTATTTTTATTAAATTACCAGCCGACATCTCACTGACTCTGAGTAAGAGTTTCCACAACGCTCCATTATTATACAATGATCACCTGGTAAAGCCGTGTCCACAAGTTACAGGCGTTTGGACCGGCTTTAAAGCCGCTGGGAAGGTCCTCAAATCTCTTAGTCAAGCTCTATTCGGCCCTTACATATTGTCTGACGAATCGGTATAGGAACTCAAAGACAGCTTGTATGACGGCGTCACCGGGCTATATTTTCAACCACTGTATAGCTTCAAACACGGCGGGGCTAGGACAATTCCCAGTGGTCTTGCCAAGGGTTTGGCTGGCCTTTTTATTAAACCTTTAGCAGGTTGGTAACAAATGGGTTTTCCACCTGCTTTCGCTCGGACGTGACTGACATGCAAATAGGATTGGTTGGGGTGGCTGGCTATCCTCTGCATGGCCTACGCAAAGAGGTCAATGTTTCCTTGAGTAAACCCGTGGATGCATATCTTGAGGCATCCCGGTTTGAACAAGGCCGCGAAGATATGCAAATGTCTTCCACAGAGGAGAGAATGGAAGTACTTGAGAACTGGATTTCGACCGAAGTGTTGCACGAGGCAGATCTTAAACGACGGCAACGGCGTATGGTGAAGATGCTGGGACTTAGTAATATTAAGAGAGGTAGACGATTTAGAACTTAGAGTACAAGGTTAGCGTCTACCACCATCTCTTGCGTTCATTAGTAATGCTAGATCTGACCAGAAGAGCAACCAGAGCTCAGTTCAATTGAGAATTGCCAATACAGGGAGCGTTAGCTTAGGACTTGACAGGTATATTACCCAGTGATTTTTAACTGTCTTACGCAGTAACTAGCTAATAATAACATCATCTTTCTGCCTCCCAGCTTATTCCGTAACACAGCGGCTCCCCTCGTGGTGAAAATGACAACACAAAAATCGTAAGTAAATTCCGCCATAACTGGACCAGGTGAACTCGGAATCACGTACACAATTTGCCAGGTAATTGATGTTGCTGATAAAATAAATTAAATCTGTTTAGGTATATCCCTATGGGAGAAACCCCCGTTGGAGATCCTCTAGCTTTTGCATCGGCGGGACCTCGTCTCAGCGAATATTAAGCGATCTATAGGCAGAGCCAGAAATACCCTCAGTGAAGTTCCATGTGAAATAGTCATTTGATTCTGATCTCGATAAAAAGACTTGGAGTCGCAATATATGAAAGTTGTAACAAGAAACGAAGGAAAAGAATCGCTGGATTATGATCGTTTGCAAAAGACAAGAGATATTCATCAATCTGTGGAACAAAATATAGTTACAGAAATCGCTTCTAAAAATTTATGAAATCGAGTTACCCAATATACACGACTCCCTCCATACATCCGAGATCAATTAGGGATTTGACCACTCCAAAAGCTCTTCTCCAACGTCGCCGACGCCGCAGGATCATCTCGATCCAGAGGAGCCTCAATATCATCCTCCGGCACGGGATGCATAACCTGCAGACTCAACTTCGGATCCTTAGAATAAACACGCAGTCCAACAACACAAACTGCGTTCCAAGGATCCTCAGCCGGACCCTCCAAATCTGCGAATGGAGGACGATTCTTCGGTTCCTCAATCGGCATGTCCAAGTCACTATCGAACTCGAATCCGTCCAGGAGTTCCAAATCGGTAATATCCAGGTTATCATTGGCAAGACGCGTGTTTAGACTTGGACGGGGAGATTCCGTTCTCCGCCGCGTTGAGCCGCCACTTGCGTGTCGGGCGTGAAGGCCATTGAATTGGATAGTCGGCACTGACCCGCTTGTACCGTTAGTAGCGGGTCTGCGATCACTCACGTCGCTGGAGATACTCCCAACTTCAGTCGGGGACTGAGTCGCCTTGTTATCGGCGAGGATTTGGGCAGGAATGGGGCCGCGATCTGGGGAGGCTCCGTTTGTCATTCTGCGTGGTCGTCGTGCTGCCTGACGTTGTTGACGGGCGGCCATTTTGCGCTCACGAATCCACTCCTTTTGTAACTTGCGCTTGGTCTCGTCGCGGAGTTTCTTCCATTCACAGGCCTTTCGTCGTTCCGAATCATATCTTTCTTGATCTGTTTCGGCGACTAGGCCCTTTGCGTGCGCCAGATCGTAGGATAGTCCGACTTGCACCAGCTTTTCGCGGTGGGTGGAGGCTAGGCGGCGGACGGTTTCTTCGGTTGATTCTTCGTCATGTCGGTATGCGGTGATTTTCATGAGGACTTGGTAACGGCCAGGGTCGAGGTCGATTTCGGCGTTGACGGATCGCACCATGAAGTGGCTGCTGTGACTGCGGACCATGTAGTCCTCGTCACCTTCTTTCTGGATGCGGAATTTGAGGACGAAGCTGTATTCGCCGGCAAGGCCTTTGAAGTATCGGGTGTCAAGCTGTAGCTGTTAGTATGATGGGATATCTTTCGGTAGAATCGATACATACCTGAGAAAGGACAATGACCGTAGGTCCAGCCTCGGTTACGTTCATGACAAACTTGGTGCTGTGATAGTCGGCAGACCAGGGAACATTCAGTGTAGTCCATTGTTGAGTGATGGTCCATTCATCTCCAAAGAGACGAGTCCGGTCGAAATGCTGGTACTTCTTCAGCAGATCCTCGTATGAGATCCAGAAGAATCCATCATCTCCAAACTTGTGTCCCAATAAATCCATCCACTCTGTCGTCCACTCTTTCGATCCATCACCCCAGGCACCATGCCATTCCTTCTTTCCCCAGGGATTTCTCAATCGCAGCAGCCGCTTACCCTTGACTTCTCTCGCCTCCATAATCGAATATGAATGATTCTCCGAGATACCCTTCCGATCGCGCGGCGGGGACCGTGTATCCAACCAGTTCGAGAATAGACCAGTGCCGCAACCAAACAAGAACTCTTCATTGACCTTCATCAGCTCTTCTGCCCAGAACCGGTTCTTGTCGAGGATGTTACTAGACAGGACTTCCGAGGTAACACCTCCAGTCAAATCCTCGATAGCTTCACCAACGAAACCGCCTTCAATAGCGGAATAATCACCGTGGGCTTTGGCGAATGCCTTTTCCAACAGAGGTAGCCAGGTTTCATTTGGATCGACGCATTGCGCAAAGTACAGTGCCCGTGAGCCCGTCTGCCAGACACGGCGATACTCTTCTTCGGTGTCGTTGCGGTTGATTAGATCCCAGGTCATTCGCTCTTCGTTGGACTCGTCGTAGTCTGCAGCTCGTAGATACAGCTTGTCATCCACGATGCATTGCTGCCATTCGCCGTCTAACACATTTTGTCAGTCATGCACTCTCAAATACATGGCTATGGCATTATCCACCTACCACGATAAAACACAAACCCATAAATACCAACAGTCTCATCACGAGCAACGCAAATCTTCTCGATCAAACCGTCCTTGTTGCCCATTGTACACAACGCAGCCATCAACCAGCAGTCACCATCATACCCTTGGCGTACATCTGACGCCGTAGGTCCATTAACATAGAACTGGGGGTTCTCAAAGATTTCCTAGTAGCCGCGTCAGCAAATCCTTCCCAAAAATAATGCAACTCCAATATTCCACCTACCGTCACTCTCTTCACGCCCCGAGGCTTCATAATATCATTCATCTTATCCAGCTCATCCAAATAATGTCTCCGATTTGACTTAAGATCCAACTCAATATCAAAATGGGGATCCGTATACTTCTGATTAACCCGGCGACACTCCTTCACAATCCGCTCAACGGATGTCTTACACTCCCGCCGCGCCTGTTCATACGATTTCACCGCACCATGGCCCTGAATCACGCCGTTAGGCACACGCTTGGCCCTCGTGCGCGCATACGGATTATCAGGCAACACTGTATACACCTTTCCAGGGTACTTGGTGTTGAATTGTTCCCAGAACTGCTTGACTAGTTCCTGTGGGGCTTGGCGACGGGCGCGAGGAGGGGGTCGACTATTTGAGCGTGAGGATGCTGGGGGTCCGGTGATGCCGAAGCCCATTTCGTCGTCGTAATCCATTGTGAGGAGAGTAGAGAAGAGGATTGTTGTTGTCAAATAAACTATTTCCAGTACTCCGCACTGGGGAAAGGAAAAAGAAACTCGACCGTGGTTCTGAGTGGGGCGGGGAAGAGTCAAAATAGTCGTGTTATCTTTCTTTTTCTTCTTTCGTTAGACTTTGGTCGTAGTGCAGGTTATTCTTCGCACTGACCAACGGTGCACCGACAAACTGACAAATATTCACATCCAGCGGGGGCCAAAAGACGAGCTGTGCCCGATATTAACAAGAATAAGAACTCTAGCGTAACTTGTCAGTAATCAAGTCCAGTCCAGTCCAAGCCTCCTTTCTCCAATTCTCTCTCCTCCCCAATTTAACCCCCCCATTTGTCGTGTCCCGCACCGGAGCTGCCGAGCACTAAACCCTCGCCAGGCCTCCGGATTCGCAAATTCCATGAAATGCATGGGCTGGGCACCTGAGGCGTTCGCCGTAAGGCTGCAGGTGCGTGCGTTAGACTCATAGCGAGCCACGAATAGAAATCAAAGCAGACAGGCCAATATCCCTCGCGTGGCCCCCAATCTAAGTTATTGTCAGACCTGCTCAGCTTGGAATGCTCGCGCCCCGAGAGAAACGGCCCCCAATGCATCCCGCCCCATAATAGTACACTGCAATGGACCTAGGGTTGTAGTAGTTAGCACGGTACCCTCATAGGACCGATAGAGACGCACTCCTGCAGAAACCTAGCATGAAACTCCGTTGCCGTTCCCAGAATATGCATGATGAGGACCTGCCGGGTCTGTGGTTTCCAAGAATAGCGCATGATCGAGTAGTCGAACACTCGATGTCATTACTTTGTCCAAAGTCGTTCCGTATCCGCTCTGTAACTCTGTCCGCAGTGTGGGGCCTTTGTTCAGCTTCTGACACGAGCTGGGGCACTTTGAATCGGTGGCGTCTGATTGGCAGATGGACCGTGGCTGAGGATGATAAAGAATCAAGGGAAATTGAGTCCGAGCGACGGTGTAACACTAGAAATCTAGACTGGTTGCGCTTCAAAGATTAATTGAAGCTGACATCGGCTGAGACTGCCAGGTCCCAAATTACCCAGTCTGCACGAACAGGGATCAAGATGCTGTTCTCGAAGACAGAAAAAGGGTTTCTATCCACCGAAAGGGGTATGTACGCCTTGCATTTGACTAAAAGCAACGTTGATAACAGAGCAAAACCCGCCCTCCTTAGTCACTCCCCCCAGAAACGCCAGATACAGAGAATAAGAAACCCAACAAGTAAAAGAAAGAGACATCATAGGTCCGGAGCCGGCATCACCGTAAATGCGATCCTCCGACGTCAATAAGGGTTACACGAATAGATCAGGAACGAGCTCGTTTTTTAGTGGAAGCCGTTGCGGGGCGCCCCGACTGTGCGGCCCGAGTAGTACGAGCTGCCGTTCTTGAAGTACGGGTGCATGCACGCCTGCTTGGCGGACAATCGGTGGGCGGGATCGTATTCGAGAAGCGCCTCCAGCAGGGCAAGACCATTCTCCTCCAGACCGGGGACAATGGGGGCATCGGGGCGCTTCCACTTGGGGAAAGTAGCCTTGTAATCGGGGAAGGAGGTGACACCGGGCCATTCAACCTCGTCGGGGGTGCCGAGGACACTATAGAAAAGAGAATGTTAGAGTCATGGACACACTGATTTGTAGAAAATCATTGCATACCGGAAGATCTTGAAGATCTCATCAATTTCAGAGTCACCGGGGAAGAGTGGCTTGCGAGTGCACATCTCGGCAAAGATGGCACCGACGGACCACATATCGACTCCAGTGGAATACTGGCGGCCACCAAGCAGGATTTCGGGGGATCGATACCAGAGTGTGACAACCTATGATAGACAATTTAGCATGTTGAGCTGATTGGCATCTCTCTGTGTTCAGTATATACCTCGTGGGTGTAAGTACGCAGCGGGACACCAAAGGCGCGTGCCAGACCAAAATCAGCCAGCTTCAGGTTACCATCACGATCAATAAGCAAGTTTTGGGGCTTAAGATCACGGTGCAGAATGCGGTGACTATGGCAGTAACGGATACCCTCAACCAGCTGGGCCATGAACTTTTTCACAATGGCATCACCCAGGCCGAGGTGGCCACTCATCATGGTACCATCGGGCAGGGCCTTACCCCGACCGCCCTCGCTAACCGGCAGAGCCTCCATGTATTTCTTCAGATCGCAGTCGAGGTACTCAAAGACCAGGTAGAGCTTGTGACCGTCGGCGTGAACAATGTTGAACAATTGAACAATGTTGGGATCCTGCATCTCCTTGAGCAGGGAGATCTCACGGATGGCAGTGCTGGGGACGCCCTCATCTTCAGCCTCGAGACGGATCTTCTTCAAAGCGACGATACGGTTAGGGTGGTTCAGTTCGCGAGCCTTGTAGACGACACCGTAGGTTCCTAGAGAGTGCAAACGCGTGAGTTGGGGGTGAACACAGCCAGACAAAATGACCGTGTTAGGGGCACCAACCTTCACCGATTTTCTCGATCTTCTGATAGTTCTCCATAGCGGAAGGACCTACTGGGGCGGATGAGCCTGCTGGGAATGGTCTGCGAATCGTCATCATCTTAGCTGAGGAATAGGAGTCGTGGAATGGAGGTAACACAGATTGGGGAGAACACAGGTTGGAGGGATCGGGAGAAAGAATGAGGGAGAAGCAAGGAGGGAGACAATCGGGAAGGAGCTGATAAAACGAACCTGCACTGGAAAGTTGATCTTCAAGCAGCTGCAGTGGTTACTTCCAGGCCCCACGCCGAGAGATTTGTCGGGGTTGTCGAGATTGTCGAAATTGAAGATATTCACAATCAGAATTGCATGGTGGGGAGGCCACAAAACAAACAACCTCCCCGCGCCGCCGGAAGGCGGTGAAGCGGTGAAGCGCGTACCTTTTCCTGTGCGGCGAAGCGCCGATCATCTCCGAACGAGATACTTCCGCCATGGCCCAGATCAAAGGCCTCAATGCTCATGATCGCCCGCCAGAGGCCGTCCGGCAATGCTACAAGAAATACACAAAATGCTCATTATCAGATATCGACAATGACCCCGGGGTCCTCGATCTTCAGCAACTAGATCCAGACCAGCTTCCCGCCAGCATTACCGTCTCGCAATACATGTCCAGTCAAGCTCTCCGGCTGGCATTCGATGATTTCATTCGTGGTGGACATGCCTCGGACAAGGAGCATGCTCCTTTGGCTGAGAATATCCCAGTTTTCACACACAATGCAGTATCTGGTCAGCATCGACTTGCCTTAGCAGCCCTGACACTGACCCGCCAGGGAATATGAAGCAACCTAACTCCGGACAGGCCTCTTAATGATACCCTCACTATTCCCTCCCACCGTTCAAACTGAGCTACTATCTCGTCTACTCCACCGTGACCTGCCTAATCCCGAACACAAGACCAACCTTCACTTACACTACGACGTCACATACCCCGAGACCCCGGAGAGTCAAGGCACCCCGCAGTCATTCTTCGCAGATGACCCGACACGAGTACTCCAACCAAAGGATCCCCAAGTGCATAAACCGCTTAATATCCAGAGCGTATTGGAAAAGAAGCTCCGGTGGGTCACCTTGGGTGGCCAGTACGACTGGACTGCCAAAGTATACCCATCTGAGGCGCCACCACCTTTCCCCCAGGACGTCGCGAAGCTATTGAAGGCGGCATTCCCCGAGACGGATGCCCAAGCAGCGATTCTGAATCTATATTCCGCTGGAGATACTCTCAGCGCGCATCGAGATGTTAGTGAAGAGTGCGATATAGGCCTGATCAGTGTGAGTTTCGGCTGTGATGGTCTGTTCCTAATCAGTCATGATGATGGGAATGGTGCGGAAGTCATTCGACTTCGGTCAGGCGATGCCGTTTACATGGATGGTACATCGCGGTTTGCCTGGCACGGCGTACCCAAGATTCTGCCAGCCACCTGTCCCTGCTGGCTGGCGGACTGGCCATGTGTTGGAGAAGATGCGGCTGGCTCTGCGCATTCTCCGTATGAGATGTGGAAAGGATGGATGTCTGGGAAAAGGATCAATCTCAACGTGAGGCAGATGACCAGTCCTGCTCCATGAAGTAGCGAAAGTGGCTTTGCTTTATAAACTGAGAAACGCCATTTGGGGTCATGGCTGCATATTGAGCTGTTCCTTGAAGTACTACCACTGCTATGATGGCTGTACTGGTCAGCATAATGAGCTTAAGCGACTGATATAGCAAGTCTCTACACCTCAGGCTCCAAGTGTCTTGGAGAATCCCTGCTATGTAGTCTTCGTCAGAGCATGTTGGGGTCAAGGTGATGATATCAAGATAGAATACCCCATCAGATGGTTTTGGAGTCGTTCATCAAGTCATTCTTGATAGGCCGTTGATAGCAGCACATCGCGGAATTTCATGTTCCGCTACGGTTCTCCACCGTGCACTCCGTACAACTCACCCACTCCAAGATACACAACATAATTATGTCAATAAGGAACCTGAATACGGGGCCGATTCTTGGAAAATTAATTCCTGATGATTCCGAGGTTATTAGCCCTCATTGTTCCTTCTGTCTGCTCCGTGTTAAACCGTCTCCAAATGACCCCAACCCCAACTTCCCCGCCCGATGTGATAAGAAAGAGGAACTAAAGCAACTCTGCATAAATAACACAGCTCTCCACACATTCAAGATTGTACCTGGCTTACTACGCTTGTCTCAAATAAATCTCAATCTGGAATAAATTTACAATGGCCACTGACTCTCCCTGGCTTGCCCAAGGCAAAGCTAAACGCCAATCCACCCTCAACGCCATCCCCGCCAAATGGCGACTGGCAGACCCCGTCCCTCGTCCCACGGAGCTACGCGATGTAACAGGAAGCTATATCCAGCAATATCTCAGCGAGCGCGAGATTGAAATCACAGAGTCGGATGCCGTTGACATTGCTGCGCAAACGACTACGGGTCGCTGGACTTCCGTCGAAGTCATAGAGGCCTTTTGTCATCGCGCTGCGTTGGCACATCAACTAGTATGTCACTTCTCAGGATATACCTTTGATCTTGATTGTGGCTAACTAAGACTTTTCCAGGTTAGTTGTCTACACGAGATATTCTTCGACGCAGCCATCGAAGACGCAAAGAAACTAGACGCCTACTTTGCAGAGCACAAACGTCCCATCGGCCCTTTACACGGTCTCCCCGTTAGTCTGAAAGATCAATTCTACGTCAAAGGCGTCGAAACGACCATGGGCTACGTCGGTTGGATCGGTACCTTCCAGGGCAAAAAAGACGACCCTCGTTACCTCACAGAAGAAAGTGAACTGGTACGAGAACTGCGAAATCTTGGCGCCGTCCTCTATTGCAAGACCAGCGTACCCGCCACCCTCATGGCCGGTGAGACAATCAACAATATCATCGGGTATACATGGAATCCGAAGAACCGCCTCCTATCCTGTGGCGGCAGTTCTGGCGGCGAAGGCGCGTTAATTGCGCTACGCGGCTCACCTGCTGGTTTTGGAACTGATATTGGTGGGAGTGTTCGGATTCCTGCGGGATTTAATTATCTTTATGGACTTCGGCCGTCAGCTGGACGGATGCCTTATCAGGGCGCTGCCAATTCGATGGATGGGCAGGGTACTATTTTGTCTGTTATTGGACCGCTTGCGCCTACGGCGCGGTCTTTGACGTTGTTATTTAAGACTGTGCTTAGCCAGCAGCCCTGGTATCATGATCCGCTTGTCCTTGAGTTGCCGTGGCGAGATGCCGTTGTTGAAGAAACTCGTTCTTGGATTGAGCAGGCAAAGGCTGGAAAGTCAACTCTGGCTTTTGGTGTCATGCATTGGGATGGTATAGCGCGCATTCACCCGCCCATTGCTCGGGGATTGAGAATCGTCGAGCAGACATTGAAGAGACTGGGCCATAAAGTTATTCCCTGGAGTCCTCCATCTCATGCCATTGCCGGCACGTTGGGTGTAAGTTGTTCCTCTCACTTCTCCAAACTATAGATGTCTCACTAATCCAAACCAGCACCAAGCATTCAACATGGACGGCGGCGCCGATCTAAAGCATCATTTCAGTCTATCCGGTGAATCCAAAGCATCACAGGTTATAATCAACGACGGCGTCTCGATATCTATGACCGAGCTAGCCGCACTCAACGTTGCTAAACGCGAGTATCAAAAGCAATACATGGACTACTGGAACAGCACTGCAGAGCTGACAGGCACCGGGCGTCCCGTTGATGGACTGTTCTGTCCACTGGCACCCCATGCTGCGGTGATCCCCAACGAGTACCATTACGTGGGATATACCTCCTTCGTCAATGTCTTGGATTATACCAGCGTCGCTGTGCCGGTTACATTCGCGGATAAGAACGTCGACGTACGTCCAGCTGATGCATCTATCGCGGAATCGGCGGAGCACATTGCGTGGAAGTGTAAGTTGTCATTTGCGGTTGCTTGTTGAAGTTTCTAGCTAATGCAGAGTCTAGATGATGCCGATACGTATCATGGTGCTCCGGTGGGAGTTCAGTTCGTTGGGAGGAGACTGCAGGAAGAGAAGATGCTTACTCTTGCTGAGTATCTCGGCGACGAGATCTCTAAGACGGTGGAAGCAAAGTAGGTGGTTGAGAGGAATTGAACTTGAAGTATTTTTGCATTATCACCTATAGCACGGAGATCTAAGCGGATTGAATGGAATTTCCTCATCACCTCCATGAGGTTGAACAATTCTCATTTTCAGCTGTGAACTTTAGACATGCCAATCTAGTAGGAATTATGCGTCTGCATGTATGATTGTATGTTCATTGGGTATACGGAGTATTATATGTAACGAATACCCCCATAAGGGGTGACGAGGCTTGTTGCTGATTGATAATGCGACCCAACGCTCTCATTGGGTATAGTAATATCATCAGCCGCGAGACGCGGATGGAGGTGTCTGCCCTGACGGAGCAGCCAAATTAGATAGGATGGGCGTAGATGAAGGCCATGAACCAGGGCCAGGGGGTCTCGTCGTCGCTGGCTCGGCAGTTGAAAGACCCTCAGATCCATTCATCAGTCGCGGGCGCTTGGCCTGTGGACCGGGTGCGTTGGCACTCGGTGGGCTGCGAGGATCGGCGTGGGAATAAGGTGAGGCGTAGTTGGTCGACGATGCCGGTGTAGATGCGTTGGCAGTATCTGGGCTCATTGCAGCAGTATTTTGCAAAGGTCGCAAGCGATTCGGGTGAGTCGAGGTATCCTCGCCAGGTCGTGGAGGACGAACATCGTGGTGAGGATTATCCGAGTCCAATGGGTGTGCGGTCGAACTGTGGCCTACTCCACTGCGTCCCATACTCTTATCATGCATCACAACGCGCTTCCATTTAGACACTACACTGTCAAAGTCCCACCTTGAGGATTCAGGACTGATCTGGCTTCCCTTCTCATCCAATTCGCGTGCCACATCTCGGGAGATAGGAAGCGTGTCTGGTGGGAAGAGAGCGAATTCGCGTGGCCATTGGCACGAGCCCAATCGTTCGACCTGGGCGCGGAGCTGATTCGCTTCCTGCTGCACCCGCGCGAGTTGCTCATCCACAGACTTGCGCTTCTCCAGTTCGCGGGCGAACGCGCGCGTGATCTCAAGCTGCCACGCTTCGCGACGGGTTTCATGGGGGAGCGTGTTCCAATGATTGAAGGCTAATTCCAAGTGTCGAATGGCCATTTCCTCATGTTGATGCGCCGTCCGATAAATCATGGAATTGTCAAGAGTGCCCCCAACATTCCCTGGGCGCACTCCCGCGTCCTTGGAGAGTTGATCAGATCGCCATTGTGCGATTTTGGAACGAAGGGCCTGGCGAACAACGTCGAGGTGTTCCCTGCCGGGTGGTTGGAGTGGAAATGAGGTCGGGGACGAGAAAGGATGAGACGCGAACAAACTCGGCGGAGGAGGGAGAAGCTGTAGACAGAGGGAGGGGAAAGTCTGGGCTTGGATCTCGAAGTCGAATGGCGAAAGGCGTGGTCGAACCCGGGAACTATAATCACAATGTCAGCTATGATGGGAGAGGATCCGAAGGAAAGAAGTCGAAACGCGACATACGTTGCTGCCTTGATGTTATCTAGCACTTCGCGCAATGCCAGCTCCAGTGCTTTCATGGTATCTGGGTTATTCGCGGTGGCTCCTCGGGAAGCGAAATCTGGCAGCTGCAATGATCCCGCTCGTGATTGAGCAGGAGCAATTCGAGGTCCATCTGCCGTACGACTTGGGTTCGGTATATCATTGATCACGCCTGTTGCGTGCCATGTGGGAGTGTTAAACATCATGCGCACAGGAGCGTCGCGCGACTTTGAAGCCGAACTTCCAGCTGCATTGGTTCCAGGCGGTCCCTTCCTTTCCGTCTGGTCGGGGCTGCCATCGCGCTTGCCAGAGCTTGTGCGGGCCTGTCGACGAGTGATTCCACTTCGGATCCGCCGAATCTCCTCCACGTCGTGAATCCCATCTGGCTTCTTTTTGAACAGGAACTGGTCCAGATGGCGACCCAGAGATGATGATGTGAATGCCTGCCCGCAGTATTGACATCTCCGATCTTTGAGAGCCGGGTTAATCGCTGATTTGGAGGCTGACTCCTGATCATGTTGCTCGTCGGCTTGCGACTGCTCGGGTGTGTCTCTGGGGACTGATTCCGTCATGATGGACAACTCGGGGGAGCCAGGGAGGGTGGAGCAGGAAAGAATTCACGCGAGAAGAGAATGGATGCAACTGCTAACGGATCATGCACTCATCACACAGGAAGGACTCCTCACACGCGCGACAAATTGGGGAGGGAAGAATTGGGGGCCGTGGTGAAGCAAAGTTCCGAGGAGGCACCCCAGCGCCAAGCTTTGGCGCGCAGACTTGATGCGGACCCGCTCACGAGGGCCAAGGGCTTGTCGACTTTGAAGAGATAGAAGTTACCAAGGAGCTCAGGTTTGGATCAATGGAATTGACATGTAGATATTTGAGTCTGTTGTGTGAGCCAAACTATGCCATTGAGGTTATTCTTCCTCGGGAGCTCTATGGATGCAGTTGCACTTGATCCATGTAATGCTCAGTCAGCCCTGATGTAACACAACTAGGGCCCACCATCCTTAGGTTTTCCAGCCGAGAAGAATATGTAATTGCAATTTGGAATGCTGAGGATAGACAAAGAAAAGCAATGTTCCCATTTCCATACATTTGGATGAGATTGTGAGATATACGGCGTGTTAGTTCGAAAAGCTCACTATCTCCGGGTCCATATGTCCGTACATTCAGATGAAAGCTGCATGTCCAAGAGGATAGAACAGGTACAGTGGTCCAACCCTATGTTTTTAGTCATGAGTTAAAAGAAAGACCAGGATATGGATCTGTTCATTTCTACATACATTGAATTTGTACCTGTGTGATACCATTGGGTGACTCTAGAGATGTTAGAACATCTCGCTATATATATGTCTAGGTTCTTAGACGCTTCGAAGTTCACTATGTTCGCCTAACCGATCGAGATTGGATTTTGCAACGAACACCCTTGAAATAATGAATTGCCTATAGGCCACAAACTAACGTCTCCAAGGCCGTCCACCGAGTATAGTTCAATGCGCAGCGTTCTTGACCTTTTTCGTCTTGCGCTCACTATGCCAACGCTTGAGGTCTCGAACTCCATGAAGGTATAGCCAAGAAAAGAAAAAGAGAAGAATGAAATTGAAGATGACGAAAGCCCAGAATATCCCCTGTTCAAGACAGATCAGACGATGTTAGACAGCGGGAAAGGTAGGTAGAAAGGACTCACATAATCTCTCCATTTATTAGAGTAGAAGACATTGAAGCCGGCAGCCTGCCGAATTGCATCATGGTCAGTCGCCAGTCCACCTACATATTAAGATCCCGAATAGAAGTACTCACAAATTGATCACCTGTCGAGTATTGGCAAAATGCACATAACCCATTTCCAGCATCACGGAGGTGACCACCGGATTTCTGCGCATATGAACCGGCATATTGTTGACACGTCAAGCCAGGTGGAGGACTGAAAAATGCCTCCTCACGCTCAACGCAGCGAATAGGGACATTATGCGTGACCACGCTCAAGAGACCCTCAAGCAGGTAGTGAAACGGCGTGAGCCAGTACATCCACGACTTCCAAAAGTGTGGCAAAGCGGCATAAGGCACGACGACACCACAGAAGGAAACGACGAATGTGAAGAATGAGGGAACCAGCAATGATGCGAAAAGCTCATTCGGCGAGAAAGCTGCGATGAATTGTCCGAGGCCAACATAAAAGCATTCGAATAGCATAAGCATCATCCAGGTGTAACCTGTACTGAAGGAGTCTCGAGGGAACCAAACGCCCCAGTACCTTTACGGTGTAAGTCACCTATATTCAATTTGGGGATCAAATACTGCGTACCAGCAATTGAAGTAGATCGATCCGGCAACGATGGAATATGGTAGTTCTGGGATAATTGTGCTCATCACGAATGCGACCCAAGAGTAAATCTTAGAATTCGACTCGCGTGACTCGTAGATGCCGCGGAAATGCAAATACCGTGGCTGTAGCTGTTGAATGAGAGGCGGGGAGATGGTTAAGGTCATAAAGATGGAGAAAAGCCTTGACTGCATGTCAATATAGCTATTACCCAAATGCCAGAATGTAAAGGTGTTGAAAAGGCCGGTGAAGATATGCAGCATCATTTTGCCCTACATGGTCTTTGAGTCAGTATAAGTTGGTGCCTCCGAGTAGGAACGACTCACAAGAACATAATCTGGGAGTCGCCAATAAGCGACAAAGGCCCGTTTTGTCACTGCAACGATCTGAACGTACAGCGGCGTAGCGAATTCCCGATCATCTTTAGTGACTTCATCTTGCCGTTGGTCACGGCGAGAACTGATGATATTCTCCAAGTCCGCGGAAAGCTGCTTCGATTCAGGGGAGTTTTCCCACACATCACCCCAGTTTTGTCCGTCGTAATCGGGATTTCCAGCGCCAATCACCTCTAGTATATACTGTAATCTCATGTGAGCACTAGTACAATTTTCACGAATCGACTCACTGACCTCTGCTGGGTTAGCATTTGAAGGGCATTTCTTGCCCCCATTGTGCTTGAAATAATCAATTAGCGTTTTAGAATCGGAACCAAGAGCACCGTTATAAACAACTCGTCCACCGCTTTGGAGCAGAAGCAGTTCGTCGAATTGCTCAAACAGCACAGCTGATGGCTGGTGGATGGTACAGAGAACTGCTTGACCAGCATCCGCTAGTCGTCGGAGGAAGCGGACGATATTGAATGCGGCTAGTGAATCAAGTCCAGACGTGGGTTCATCCAGGAAGAGCAAAAGTTCCGGTTTGCTGGCAAGCTCAACTGCGATAGTGAGACGCTTACGCTGTTCCTGATTCAAACCGGAACCAGCAGATCCGACGGTAGCTCCGGCAATTGAACGCATCTCGAGAAGATCAATGATTTTCTCGCAGTAGTCATACTTCTCTTGCAGAGGGACTTCTTTTGGTTGTCGCAAGAGAGCGGAAAATCGTAGAGACTCGCGCACTGTGGCTGTGGGCTCATGTATGTCCATCTGCTCTGCAAAACCAGTTGCTCGTTGAAAGCTTCTGGGGAGGGGTCTAATTGCTTATTAGTCTGCAACTTAGTCCCAATGGAGGGCTTACAACTCACTTTCCGTCAACGAGAAAACTTCCAGTGACAACGCCAAAGTTGATTCGCTGAGCTAGCGTATTGAGAAGGGTGGTTTTCCTGAGAATGATTTAGTCATTGAAGGTTCAGTTGTCGGGATACTTTACTGTACCCTGCACCCGATGCACCCATCAACGCCGTCAGTCGTCCGGGCTTCACATATCCATTGACATTCTGTAGCAACTTCCGCTGTCCACCCTTGTAGGAAATTGTGCAATTCACGTTCTGCCACGTGAATATTGATGTGTTCTTGGCAATATTTTCGACCTTTCGATCGGCTTCATCATCGTCCATGCCAGAAGATGGTCCATCTTTCTCGGCCGACTCCATATCTGCTGGCGATCTGGTGCCATGTATTGCGTCTTCGACTTCTTTCGGTGCCTCTCCTCTCTTAAACACCGTGACAGAGCTACCACCCGCATTGGGCTTCTGAATCTCCATCCCGAGCATGGTTAAAAAGACAAAGAAAAGAAACCAGGCTATGAGGATTCCGAAATTTCGCCACATGTGAGATCGAGAATAGGTGAATGCAGCCTTGATGTAGTCGGAACCTTGCACAACCCGACTGTCTGGAGTGCTCCCTTGGATTGCGCAGCTCTGATGTGAAGAAGATGCGTTGGGACCGTCAGGCACAACGTACGGCGGCTCACACTTGATCCCAAGATTGTGGAATTCATTTGCCATCAGCGCTTCGAATGCGTATTGCATTGGATTTATCCAGATCAGCCACTTAAGCCACGGGTGCATCTTCCATGGTGGAATCAGGTAGCCTGTCATTTGAAATTTAACGGCAATCCTTTTGAAAGCAGATTGGTCTCGCTCACCCGTGTAAACAATCAGTGCTTGGACGGCAACTCCAGTGAGCCGAGTAGCTGGAATGAATTTATTAAAAAGATCTGCCATCTTATTGGACCGAGTCTCACTGACCAACGTCTAATGATGCACACAGCGCTCCGAGCGAGCGGAAGAAAGAGTACATGGTCATAGTGAGTATGAAGATGAAAAGAAGGTTGATGAAGAACTGGGAGGCTGTTCGAGCGAGATTGGCCATGCTGTGGAGAGCTATTAGCATGGCTAAAAAAGAAAATGTAGCGGGGAGCATACAAGTAAACGATGATGTCGAAAAGCGCCACTTGGATGAATACTAATGGGACATCCACAACGACCTGCGCCAGGGCATATGCTGCGGGTCGATAGAAAGAGCTAGACAAGTTAGACGCATCGCTTTCCTGGCCAAAGTTCACTCACAAGCTCTTGTGTTTCATCAGTATGGGCCGGCTTGCAAATGTGGCAGTGAGTTCAGCCAGTGCAAGTAGAGCATTGAACAGAAGGATGTAAAACATCACACCCCCTCGTGTAAAGACTCCCGAGCTGGATGGGTCTGTTAGTCAAGCAACTTACGTTGAGGAATTGAACAGTAACAAACCTGGTGTTAGGAAGATTGTAGAACAGGCTCCCTACAATGAGAGCCTGAAAGACGAGGACACCCCATTTGCCAGCGAGAGCAGCCCTATCACCGAACATGACAAGGAACTGACGATGTGTGAGAATCGCAACCTGCTTCCAAAATGGAACTGTATAGTTTTTCTTGGTCGCTTTGCTTCTGGCAGCCTCTCTCTCTTGCTTCTGAGCTTCAATCTCGTCCTCAAAGCTGTCAATGTCGGTAAGCGCCGCTTTTAAAACATCGCTTTGCCGATAAGTAGCTTGGAACTCATCAGCAGTTCGTGGGATCCGATCTTCCCATCCAGACTTAACTCTTCTTGCGTTAGGATCACTGACAGATGTCAGGAAATCAGGGGTCGTCCATCTTGGAGGACATTCAAATCCTAGATTTTCAAAATATGCCTTCGCGTCTTCGGTACGACCGAAGTATGCGCACTTCCCACCTTCAATCAGAATGACCTTATCAAAGAGGTTGAACAGATTTTCTGAAGCCTGATAGAGAGCTACTAATGTCGAAACATGTGCGGTATTGGTGAGACTTCTCAAGCTCTGGACGTACTCGAGCGCAGTACTTGCATCGAGGCCCCTGGTCGAGTTATCCCAGCATTGAGTGCTGGCTTTTGTCACCATTGCTTCACCGATCGAAACTCGTTTCTTCTCTCTAAAGTTGGATGGTTTTAGCATGACGCCGACTCAGCTTTCAGTGCAGTTTCACTTACCCTCCCGAAATTCCGCGAATCAATTCATTTCCAACTCGAGTTCCAAGGGCATGCTCGATCCAGAATAGCTTGGCAATCGCCGAGAGAAACGTCTGCTGATAATCCTTTCGTGTTTCTCCTGGAATACGTGATGGTTTGTCCGGGGTTCGAGTCTTGAGTGCAAATAGCAACGTATCTTTCACAGTCAACGTGGCACAGTGAAGATCATCCTCGGGATTGTATAAGACTGTATCGTTTAGTATGTCTCATAATGAATACTCAGGAATCGTAAAATACCTTCTGAACGATACTTCTTCTTCATGGTGGTGGAGTCGGTCCCTCCGTATCGAACATCCCCCTCGACACTCTCATAACCATAGGTTTGATTGCCGATTGCTTTCAGAAATGTTGAGCATCCTGACCCAGGGCGCCCTAAAACCAAGAGCATCTCCCCTGGATGCACGCATCCCTTGACTGACAGTCAGATCAAACATACATCCTCAACTTGAAGGGGCAGTACATGCCGTGAAATCATCCAAGATGGTCCGTATCTCTGGCTTGCCAGCCCCAGCACCCTTCCTTCCACGAGTCAAAAGCCCCTTGATGCGTCTCGGCAAACCAAGAAAGATATCTCCATTGGTTGGCTGAAGGGCTGCTCCCAGTCCTAGGCCTTTCACTGTGAGATTTTTCCAAATAACGCCAACGTGTCTGGTCTGCGCTTCCTCGGAATTGGCGCTTCGCTCGTGCCCAAACATGCGCGAAATCAATCGGTCGATCTGCGCCCATTCCGCACCCGCATGGCCGGAAACATGGCTCCGTCGACTAGACAAAGTCTTAGCAAGAGCACCGTTATTTAGGCTCTCACCCTCAGAGAATCCTTCAGGTTCGCTCGACGCTGCACTTTGTATTGAGCCATCATTATCTTGGTTGTCCGATCGCGAGGACGGACTGGTATTTGCGAGTGTATATTCCGATGATGGATTCCCATTATTTTGATGATTTTCTGGCGTCATTTTGCTCGCGATGGGCTGATTTAGATCCATACTATCACCCATAATATGGAGAAGATAGATAATTCAAACCTACAGCGTGGTGTGTAGCCAAAAGTCACACAAGGCGTAACCAGAGAGATGCACAGTTGTCTTTTAACCGTAAGTAATCATGCTTGGTAGATATTAGAATGGAACGAGGGAAACTGATGATCAGGATTCGTAGCGATTACGTCAAATATCACAACATCAAAACGACTAGCACTGTATTCGGTCTCGGAACACCAGTTTCCCGAAGGACCGACCAAGCCCTTATTACATCCGATTGCGAAAACGAGCTCAAATTCCAGTAAGATGACAAGCACTACATCGTTTTTCTGATTATGTGAGCTGCATATCCCGATCTGGGCAGTGCGACCATACAAATTGGTCTCCAGTTGCAAGATTCCCGCATAGCGGATGTAGTCGATCATGAAGTCATCGATCTCACTAATGTTTGGGTCGAACTTAGCTGGGGAGGAGGAATAATGAATATTGTTGATATGGGTTTATATGACTACTTTTGTATAAATGATTATATTCAAAGCAGGGCTGAAGTGCCTACTCGACCTTGAGTTGACCGCCAAGATCTCTCTCGCTCTAGTATGGTTACAGTGACCTTGAGATGCTGTACCACAACAGGTTTGTTTCAAAGGATACTTCAGTAAAATTGGGTGTTCCCGATGATTGCTTTTTATTTCCGCCAGTTGAATTTTCTCAGTCATCCTTACCTAGGAATACGTGTTCTAGACTTGAGTTTTGCATACGTGTGAGACTATCTCTTTTCATGGCGAGAAATAGCTCTATAAAGGACCCTGGTTATGATATGGACAATGCGAAAAAGTTCTTCCTGCAAGCAAGTGGCAAGAAGTGAGAGGGGCAGGGAAATAGAGAAGTAATGAAGCATCTCAAGGAGAGAAAAGCCGTAGATTTGATCACTGTTCCTCCATGTCGAACACGAGCAGGCAGGTGATAATTTCGAGACATATGAGTAGTAACTTACCGCATAGAATAGACGGGTTTAGGGAGTTACCCGCTTTTCTTTGCGCTTTCTACAGGCAGTAACTTTGTTCCCTTGCCATACGCTTGCCGCAACACCGTGTATGTTGGCCATCTATTGCTTCAATCTGCCACATGATATTCATTCCTTCTTCAATAACAAACAACCTATTCATCCAAGATTGGTCTCAGAGTGGCGGAAAAAGTTTCCTCGGAAACAGATCCCCTTTGAGGCCGACTGGTCAATCACCCCTGCCAGGTGCCTACGGGCGACGACACCTAACAGCCTCGATTACTATGGTTAAAGTCGCCGGCAACATTTGGGGACCTGGTAGGCTAAAAGTACTTGCTAAATTCCGTGTCCCCTACCTTCCCCAGAACACGAGATCCTTCTCATATCTCCGGCCAGATGCGCGTCAGCCAACAAACCCCGAGATTTACCAGGAAAGACACAACTGCACAAGTGAGTTTTTCCAGGTATGTTAAGTGATTGAAGCTGTTTTTATAGAACATAGAATCCCCGAGGATGACTTGTATCGATACACCAGACACCGATGGCTGTAAGTATATCAGCTCGCCAGCGCTGTACAACGGCTTATTCACGCGCAAATACAGATTCAACGAAAGCGAACTTGCCAAACGCTATCTGAAATTCAACTTACCGCAGCTTCTCAACATCGCAATTGATGTTTGTGATGGGGCCCGGTATTGTATGTTGTGGTCACATCGTGACTAGAGATCTACTTGCTAACTCCACTCAAGGCACTAGAATTACCAAATGTGTGGAAGGTCTGCACAACAAAGCCTTCATCTTGAAAATAGACAATGGGTCCGAGGTCTTCGCGAAACTCCCAAATCCAAACGCCGGTCCCGCGCATTTCTCCGTTGCCTCGGAGGTCGCCACTCGTGAGCTGGTATGATTTTCGGTGTCATTTAGCTATTCCTATTATGTCGCTAAAATTAATAGCTCCGTGATGTCTTCGATATTCCTGCTCCTCGGATCCTGTCTTGGTCTTCTGATGCAGCAAGCAATCTAGTCGAGGCCGAGTATATCATTGAGGAAAAGGCCCCTGGTGTACGACTGGGCTCCCTCTGGAATCAATGGTCCCGGGAGCTGAAGTTGCAACTGATCACGCAAGTGGTTGACATGGAAAACAAACTGGCCAACGTTAGTTTTGACAGGCCGGGTTGCATTTATTTCAAGGAAGACTTGCGATCGCTTGTCCGAGAAGCTGAAGACATCCATGCGCACACCGATGATTCTGACGTTTTTGATCGGTTTTCTATTGGGCCATTGACCACGAACGAACTGTGGAGTGGGGCTAGGAGGAGTATGAAGTTGGATCGTGGCCCTTGTAAGTATGTGAAAAATTGAATTCTCATTCCCTTGTTTCTAATACTTCTTCTCTCATGCGCAAGGAAAGATGCGTCTGAATACACTCGCGCAATCGGTCGGAATGAAATGGCATGGGTCAAGGCACATGCTGTTCCTCGAATGAACTTTTACCGGTCGAACCAGAACAAAGAAAATCCTGAAGATGGCATCTCCCTCTTAGAGAAATATCTCGAGGTCTCCTCCTACCTTATCCCCCAGCCAAGCGATGAACCGTCTTCTGCCAACGTCCTCTGGCATCCGGACCTTCACCTGGACAATATTTTCGTGGATCCAGATTCTTTTCAGATCACCCGCATCGTGGACTGGCAGTCAGCACGCGTCGCTCCCTTGTTCTACCAAGCTGGCGTCCCCAAGATGTTCAGACATCCTGGACCTGTCCGCGAAGCCTGGGTCATCCCTGAACGACCAGCGGATTTTGAGAGCCTGGGTAAGGACGAGCAGAAAAAGATTGACGACGATTTGGAGAGCGAAACCATCCACAAATACTATGAGGCGCGGGTGTATAAACGTGCGTCTCGTTATTGGGCTGTGCTCCAGCAACCGGCAATTCCTATCCTCCGGAAACCTGTCTGGATCGTGGGTGGAGTATGGGAAAACCGGGACCTTTTCTTTCTTCGGGGATCACCCATGAAGATTGCAGCTCACTGGGAGGAGCTTTTCCCAAACACTGCTTGCCCGATAGCTTTCAGCAATGAGGAGACTGAGCTCCATTCCAAGGAAGAGAAGAACGTCAACGGAGTTGGGCAAATGTTGCTGATGTTCCGAGATCAAGGTGTACTCCCTGTAGATGGGATGGTTCAGCCTGAAAACTACGAAGTGGCCCATGCAAACAATTGCAAGTTCAAAGACATCTTCATCGGGCTGGCGAAGGATGAAGAAGAAAAGGAGCTGTTTCAGAATCCATGGCCTTACCAAGAGTCTGAGAGGCTCTGAGATTCAATCAACGTACTAGAAATTTTCATTCTAAACAAATTTGCTAGAGAGAGTAATATCTAATCAAAAAAATGTCTCCGCAATAACATTGACTATCCTGTTCTTATTCAAAATCGAATGCCTCGATATCAACACAAGAATAGCAGACCATCACCCATCAATTACCCCAGTATTAATCATTTCCCCAAATATCACATAACCGTATCCAAAGCCAACATCTTAAACAAAGTAGACAGACACCATGGAAAGAACCACCATCACAGCAGCCAAGTTACCCAACTCGTAACGGGTAGCCGCGCTAGCAGCAGTCGAGCTAGAAGCGGGGGCAACAGTCGACGAAGCAGAAGAGGCAGATGAAGCGGCCGTGCTAGCAGCAGAGCTAGTGGACACCAAAGCCGTCGAAGAAGTCTTGGTGACGAGGCTCGAAGAAGATCCGACTAGCGGTGTGGTGGCTGGAGCCGAGACCGAGGAGGAGGAGGCGCCGACAGGCGAGGAGCCCGAAGGAACGGGAGTGCTAACAGGCGCTGCGGTAGAAATAGGAGCGACAAAGGCGACGGAAGAAGACGAGGCAGCGGCGCAGGTCGAGTCTGCTGTAAGCTTGACGCTCACACACTCAGCGACGGCATCGCTTTCGGTGGTATAGATGTTATCGCCGTTGTTCTGGCCGGTGGCGCAGGCGACGAAGCTGGAGCTTCCGTTGAATTCGAGGCCACCAGATGAGCTGAGGGAGAAGCCAGAGGCACCGGCGCTACCGGCGTCACACTGGAACTGGGTTGTTTCGCCTATGGACGATATTGATTAGCTATTGATGATTGATGGTGATAAGGGAGAGGAGCAAGAGATATCTTACTAGTGACCACACAGCCACGGCCCTCACTATCAGTAATGACACCCCCAGACAGGCAGAACTTGGCAGCCGAGAGACTGTTATCGCCAACACGGACCTGTCCATCACTCAACTGGCCCAAAGATCCAGACTTATCTCCAGAGGCAGTGAGGTGGAAGCAGCAGCTGTCACTGCGGCCAACCAGGGCGTTGGCACTAACAGCCAGAGTCGCAATTGCAATGAAGCTCTTCATTATGGCAGATAAATGCAACAAAGTAGTTGAACAGGGAGAAAGAGTTTCAAAGAAGTACTCATAAATGCACCAATTTCGATTGCGCAAGAAACAGCTTCTACTCAACAAGAAAAAGGAAGAGGAGGCTTCCAGGCCCCAGAAAAGAGTGGCAAGATATTTATACTCTCGCATAACAATTTGTGACAGGGCAAACAAGCCCAGCCAGCCCCAACAACGTACAATAAACAGCTAAACGGTCGTACGTAGGAACTTACCTATACATCATGCACCAAGCTTGACCTACTCATTGTTGGTATTTGATTGGCTGAATGGCAACGCTTAATACGCCACTCGGCCACTAAGTACCGTTTACACCGGGTATTGCAATGGCAGCACGGGCTGGAGTGACGCTATGGCTGTCCAGACGCGTGGCTTTGACTGGATCTTCTCAGCCGAGCAAAGTGAAATAGTGAAATAACAAGATATTGGAAAGTATTTGCTTTGTTTGGACCTCTTAGGAGGCCGGTGAGAGTACTCATCCTTAAAAAGTTGGCATTTGCACCTGACTATTCAATGGTTGTTAACGAATGTGTACATTGGCAGTGTGACAGGCTGATCGGCAGGGGAAATCAAAAGGTCAATCTCGCTAGATAGGTGGTATTATAAGTCTTTAATGATAGATTGCTTGAATTGTTACATGTGCGAGTTCTCTTATCCGTAAAGTCGGGATGTGGTCAGCTTCCAATTCCCTGTTCTGTTCCTTGTAAATTCTGATTTCTCTCCCCAGATGTGGATCCAGGTACAACAAGTATTTTATGGCGATCAATACGCCAGGTACATATCTATGGATGGGGCCAACGGGTCCGAATACTGTTATTGGAGTCTATGAGAGGCCAGGCGGGCTCCATAGAAAGCGAAATTGCCTGAAAATACGTCAGTTGAGTTTGGTAACAGCCCTGAGGTCCCTCTACTTTCATTTAGCATGGCAGATAATGGACCCTGTTCTAGACTGCTACCTGATAACATTTGTTGAATGAACCTATCCATAATTAGCCAAAGCCTGTTGGTGATTGCCACTTGTAAAATAAAAAAAAAAAAGGGCGTGCAATAAGTAAATGTTCAATTGTGTAGAAAGCAAAGGGCTTCCGTGGCTATGCCACTGCCAGTCTATGGGCAAAATCCATCCTAGAGCGTTCTATACCGAAACACTCTATTCATACTCCTCCCTAAAGACCATAACCCTCTCGACATCTTCTCCATCCCGACCACGCTCAACCCAGGCACGCCACATCCCACCACAATTAAAGTCAAAGACCACAGTGCCCCGGCGTAGCTTTTCCAGCCTCCCAGGTGAACACACAGCGCACGCCGTGTCAATCTCAATCCCAATAAACCCGCCCTCGCCCTCACCCGTGACTCCCCATCGCGGTCCAGCAGATTGTTGCAGTGCACCTTGAGGGCCGGCCACAGACTTGACAGCCTGCCTGAGGGAAAGGCTGTGCAGCCGAGATAGCGAGGCAACTGAGTGTGCGGCTGCTAGTCGGAGAAACGAGTCACCATCTCCAGTACCGGAGATGGCAATGGCTTTTCTTGGGCTAGTCGGGTTATTATCTTGAAGGAACTCGTGGCAAGAATGCTGGGCGTGAAATGGCTTTTTTGGTACCTGACCTGGCACACCTGCATGGGCACTAGATGGGCGAGATGAATACGCTGGAGGATCAGGGCTTTGTCTTTTGGGACGTGGAGAGAGGCAGCTCCGCAAGATATCTCTTAGGTTCGCCCACAAGTCAAGTGTACTAGCCATGGTGCCGGTTGGATGGTCGCCAATACGCGGGGGCAAGGGCTCCGATACGCCTGCCTTTCCGTTCGAAGCCATAGGAGACGCGACCTCTGGAGTATTTAAATGCCCCGGGAAACTCGCATCCCACGCATCAGCCCAAAACCCTGCACCCAGAGTCGGGGTGTCCCCAATGCGACCGGGAAGCTTATTCGTCTTGCCGCCAGTGCTGGTAGCAACGGCCAAATTGCCCCATTGATCTAGACAGATACACCCAACCGTGCCCTGACTGAGAGATATGGGTTCTTCTTTCCCTTCAAGTCCACGCCGATGCTCATCCCAACGACGCTGTGTCCAGAACCACTCGTCAGGCTTGAATTCAAGACCCCACTCTCGAGCAAGGGTCTCCACATGAGGCCCGGCAAGCTGGGGGTGCATGCTTCCACCGTCGTGCTTGGGTTTCCCATCGGGTGTATAGCCGGTTCGTAAGAGGGATTCACGAGCGAGCTGAATTGGATGTCGCACGTTCCGGACGTTCATGACAGCTGCAGCTTTCTTCATTTCGCCTGGTCGGTTCTGGTCGGGGTCTTGGACGGTGGTAACCATGATAGAAGCCTCCATTTCGATTGTGCCCGCTGTAGTGAAGACGCTGCCACGTCCGCAATTGAATAGTTCGTCATCTTCCATGAGGGATACGGCGTGGACGGCGGCATCGAGGGCGGAAGCGCCGTCTTTGAGGAGGGCATGGGTTGAGCGGAGGTAGGACTGGAGAGAAGCGTGATGTTTGGCGTAGAGATCCGGCGGTAGCTTGTCGCGTCTAATATTGCCTGCGCCTCCGTGGAGTATAAGCGAAGGGGTGAAAGTTGCCGGAATATCTGACATTTCGGTTGTTCATGAATGGGAGGGTGTGGAAGAAGAGGAGTCTCGAGGGATGCGGGGAAAGATAAGGTGGAGTCGACAGAATTCGGCCTGCACAACCGGAGATCTGCATCACTCTTGAATCATCTCGTTGAAACCGATCTGCAAATCTTGTCAATGTTCATAATCCCCGCTGGAACCAGTACATTTAAACTGAATGAAACGCCGAATTAGAAAAGTGTAACTGAAGCCCAAGTATATGCAAATAAAATGCGTATTATGCCTGTTACCAATGCGTTAATGTACAAGACTCTACCACGTCCCGATCCGAACGCTTTTTGTAGCAATGAGCAGAGATATTCTTTTGGAAGGCCAATTGGCCACAAAAAAAAGAAACCACACGCCGGTCCCGATCCTGGGAACCAGCCAGAGGATGCCGTCCACAAAATACAATGCTCCGAAAACAAGGGCCGAGGAAAGGAGGTATAAAAAGGGTGAGCAATAAGAAAAATAAAACAAAGCAGGAACCTCTATGCCATGTCGTTTAAGAATGAAGACCCAAACCGAACACCTGAGAAGGGAGATTCAACGGGGGGATGTGTTTATGAAGACAGAGATCGAAGGTGGGTTTGTCGGCCACCGGAGGAGTGAATCGATCGTGAGAATGTTGGGTAGGGAGGATTTAAGCGAGAGCCTTCTGCTCAGAGGGAGGGGCCGGAGGGAGCTAAATCGGGATAAGAGTCAGCGGATGATCATCACTGGATTCCTGCGAAAAATGCAACAGGACAGTCAACGTACCTCGAGCTTGGTGTTGTCGGCCATCATACGCTGGAAACCAATACCAACACCCTCAATAACACCCAGGAAGACGGCACACATAATGGCAGAGTTACGGGCGGCCTTGACACCACCACGCACAGCCAGAGAACCACCAGTAAAGAAACCAGCGATAACTAGAGAGGTATTAGAATGAGATTCAGCCGGTAATCAAGAGATATAGTGACGTACTGCTGTTCCAAGGATCCTCGGTCTTGCGGATACCCTTGATGGCGCAATCAAATGTAGAGAACTGGACAACTGTCAGAATGCCATACCACAATAGTTCACCATATTCAGGCCAAACTCACCAGGCCACCCCAAACACCAAAGTTACCACCTAGCACAGGAGCGCGAGCCTTGATGGCAGTCAAAGCACCTATCCGGCGCTCACCGTAGGGGCTGTTACGGAAGCCCTTGACACCGTGCCAGACAGCACCACCAATAGCACCCATGCAGAAAGCACCACCGAAATCGCTCAGGGCGACCCAGGGGCAGGGATCTCTGGAGTGATCCATTATGTGTGAAGTTGAAGGAAGAGGAGGAAGGTCGGGTGAGCAGGGGTTTTCGAGGTCGAAGAAAAAGACGCGATCGACAAGAGTAATCCGATCGGATGAATGCTAATGTCGATGATCAATAAGAAAAATGTCGCGATAGACAGGGAGGACAGTAAAGGCAATAGCCCAAGGCAAGAGGCAAACCGGCGATGTAGTGATGATGTCGGGGATGCGGGTGGAGGACTTTTTCTTCGTCTTTGCTTGTCCGGGGGAACGTGACCTCACGTGATGATAAACCCGGTCGCCACCGGGCAATCGGGAGCTTCAGGAGTCGCCAGTCCGCACCTCTGGGCCTCTGAGGTTAGGAATTGGCTTCCTTATCCGGGGGAGGCAAGAGAATAATCCGGGCCAGCCCATAATTCCTTTTGAGGGGGATTGGGGAGGGCTGTGCCACTGGTTAGAATTTTTCTGTTAGTCTTTTAGTCTTTTAGTCTTTACACTTTGGCCACTCGATGTCGATGAGAATGCAAAGTTTGTCGGGGAGTATACGGTGATCGCTCGGCATTCCGACTGGATTATGCCTCTTCGAAGTACAGTCTTCAACAGGGTATGGCGGCATCTCAAAGTTTTTGTTTTGACAGTCAAAACTGAACCTCAAAACCATGACATCAATCATACTAAATCACTCGAGTGATACTGTCTTGGCTATTTAGTAAAATGACTCAGACATTCGGGAAGAACTTGTGAAGTTAAAGCGTATCTAGCCAAACCTTTGCTCAGATAGACTACCATAATAATTAGGTACACTAAACTGTCTTCCGACCTGAATTCTAGAAGGATGGCCTTCGAAGCAGTCACCCATAAATTCATGAATCAGAAACTTTTGTGCTTTGGCCTCTCGCAGCCGCCATAGACAGGGATGGGATACTACATCAGCCAATGAGGGGGGCACCCTCTTCTATGGAAGACCAGGTACCTTCCCATGTATCTTTGTCTATCACAAAACGATGCTCAATAGGTACTAATTTTGAATATTGAAACCAAAACACATTATTAAGAAATTTATTGACGAGAAAATCATATGTGAGAAATGCTAAGGTATCAAAATATATGCAAGAAGGCCAAAAGTCTCATCTCAAACCCTCAATTTTAGTTCCACCAAACTCGCCCCCAATCAAACCAAGTTTCCACGCAGCTCCTGCTCACGCTCAATCGCCTCGAACAGCGACTTGAAGTTTCCGGCTCCAAAGCCAGAGAAGTTGTGTCGCTGAATGATCTCAATGAAGACGGTAGGGCGATCCATCATGTGCTATAACCACAAGTCAGTACTCTGAACATCTCGCTTTTCATACAGTTTCTCTGGGCACTCCACATACCTTGGTGAACAACTGCAAAAGGTAACCACCCTCATCAAAATCGATCAAAATATCCAAGCTGCGAATAGTCTCAAAGTCCTCCTTAAGAACGAGACCAGACTGCTTCAAACGAGCCTGCATGTCGGTGTAATATGTGTCGGGAACCTTGATGAACTCGACTCCGCGGGCCTTCAAGTTGGTGATATCGCGGATGATGTCGTCAGTCAGCAGGGCGATGTGCTGGACACCGGCGCCATTGTAGAAGTCTACGTATTCCTCGATTTGGGACTGCTTCTTGCCCTTGGCGGGCTCGTTGATGGGCATCTTGACGATTTCGTTGGGGGATGCCATGACGATACTCTTCAAAGCGGAGAATTCACTGGGAGAAGTCAGTTTTGGTCTCTCCAAAAGATATCAGAACCTAGGGACAATTTGACTTACGTGCAAATCTGGCTGTCATCAACGGACCAGAAACGGTGGAATCCAAGAGCTTTCTCGTAGCTAGAGACTCGTTAGTAATCTTTGCTCCGGTAGTTCAATCAGCAAAACAAAAGGAGAACTTACTATTCACAAACCTTATCCATCTCATCCCAATCCTGATTACCAACACAGTGATCAATCCGCTTGAGATGAACACCAGGCAAGAACTTAGCCACAGGATCCTCAAGCCCCGCCTCAAGACGATACCCAGGCAAGAAAGCACCATGATACTGGCCGCGCTCAATAAGAGTATGCGTCGTCTGACCATAAGTCTGAATCGTAGCGACCTTGACTCTTCCGCCCTCGTCCTCAAGAACACGAGGCTTAGAGACAGACTTGGCGCCATTCTTAACAGCAGCATAATAAACAGCATCGACATCGTCAACCTCGAACGAGACGTCCTTCACAGCATCGCCATGCTGCTCGAGGTGGTGGTGGATCTCACGCAACTGCGCCTGCTCCTCGGGGGTGAAACGGTCGATTTGGTCCAGAGAGCGCAGCGGCGAGGTCAGAATGAAGGTGATGTCCCCGTTGCGGATGACGTGGGAGCAGATGTGTCGGCTGCCGGTTTCCAGGCCACGGTAGGCGATGCGCTTGAAGCCCATGCGGGTGATGTAGTAGCTGGCTGCTTGCTTGGCGTTGCCGACGTACCAGTGGACATGGTCGTAGCCGCGGTAGCTGGCGATGGAGGCCTCGCCGGTGGTGGAGGGAGGCGGCGTGGTAGAGATAGCTGAAGGAGCCATTTTGGGACTTTATTCTCTGTACTGAAACTCTCTGTGTTTCCTTCTTTGCTCACTGAGTGAAGAGTGAAGAAATAGTCAGATGATAGTAAAAAAGGATGAAGGAATAGATCGGTATTTGATAGTTGATGGAAAAGGGGATACCTTGGGAGACGCCACATTCAGTCTTAAATCAATCTCCACCGTCAGTCAGGTTTACCTCTATTAACCGCAGCGGATATCTTCAAAATTCATTCATCATCATCGGCACGTTTTTTGCTGGTGGGCTTACGGATGCCGCGAGGGCTTTGGGTCTTTTCCTGCGCCAGCCGGAAATATCCGCCAACAGCCGGGCCGAGTCACTTGCAGTTACTTCATCGCCGCGCGGAGGTTCAGTGGTCTTGATGTGATTTCTCGAGAAGAAAGCAAAATAACTTCTTTTCTTGTTTGCTCCTAACAAGCTAGACTATCTCACATTGTGTCGCTATCCATTCTGCGTGGTCAACCTTCACACCCAAACATACGCTCTATCTCAAGCTTCACAACGAAACTTATCCTCCATCTCAACAACTCCCGAGCTACCATCATGGAGACCATCACACAATCTCGTCCATCATTGACGAACAACGACGCCGCAGTTCTCCAGGCCCTCTTCGACGCAGAATCGTCACCCTCATCCGGCATCACAGTCGACCCAACCCTCCCATCCTGGCCCGCAACAGTAAACATCTCCACAACAGACCTCACCACCCTCAAAACCCGGGAAACC
Organism: Penicillium sp. PF1803; assembly: GCA_023626575.1. Classification (NCBI taxonomy): domain Eukaryota; kingdom Fungi; phylum Ascomycota; class Eurotiomycetes; order Eurotiales; family Aspergillaceae; genus Penicillium; species Penicillium sp. PF1803. The sequence continues at coordinate 206,912 of JAMAGZ010000040.1, forward strand.
CAAATCATCCTCAATCTCCAAGCCAGCGAAACACCCAGCCAAGAAACAGTGCAAACAGCCCTCGAAGAACTAAACACTCTTCTGGAAGAATACCCAACATACCCACCCGCCTACACAAACCGCGCCCAAACACTCCGTCTCCTCGCCGACCTCGAATACACCCAACACACCACACAAACCACAGAGTCCAATTCAAGCGCCGATGAATCCCTATTCACCCCCGAAGCCGGCGACCTATCATCAAGAATCTTCGCAGACCTAGGAAAGGCGATTACACTCGCGACGCCGGTCTCACCCGCAGACCCGATTTCCTCGGTGCAGGCGCGGTTGTTGGCAGACGCGCACACACATCGCGGGTATTTGTTGTTGAAGGCTGCGAGAGTGAAGAAGACTCGGTCTGAGGGGGAGGTGGAGAGTGTGGGACCTGAGCGGCTGCGTGGGCATAGTGCGGATCAGTTGGAGGAGATGGCGAGTCGGGATTTCTTTCTTGGTGGGAGGTATGGGAATAAAGTTGCGCAGCAGATGGCGGTGCAGACGAATCCTTATGCGAAGATGTGTGGGGCGATTGTGAAGGAGGCGATGAGGAAGGAGATGGAGGGTTGAAGATATTTGGTTTTTTAGTTGCATACAATTAGTTATTTTGGTGTTTTAATGAAGCATCTTTGATAGTTGAATATTAAGCGGACATTCTAGAACTTACTTGGCTCTACATCTTCCTTTTGATAGATAGGTATGCAAATGGGTCAATTTCTTCATCGATAGAGGTATCGTCAATTCATTCCGCCAGTGTTGGCTGCTATTTACACAAATACATCGCCATTTTCCACCAAAACATGCATTTCCCGTGTCTAAGCCTTGTTGGGGTTCTTGAAGTGGCGCTTGAGAGGTTCCCAGCTATGCTGGTTATACTCCTCTTGCACCTTCTCACATGTCTTCAGACCCCATTCGGAGACACCGACCATAAGAGTACTTAACAAACACAGACTGTCAGCACTTGCCAGAAGAGTAAGATAATTTCCAGTGATTACATACCTCTCAAACATAAATGCCATGCTGCCATCACCGACCTTGTTCGGCTTCAGCTCAGCACTGCTCGCTCCCTCGAACGCATCCGAGTCCGGACCATGGGCACTCATCACGTTATGCAAACTGGCACCGCCGGGCTGGAAGCCACCTCCCGTCTTCGCATCGTAGCCACCACAGATCAGACCCATGAACTCAGACATGGTATTGCGGTGGAACCATGGAGGTCGGAAAGTGTTCTCCGCAACGAGCCAGCGAGGAGGGAAGATGACAAAGTCGGCAATGGCAGTACCGACGTGATCAGAGGGTCCGGTCAGGACGGTGTAGATGGATGGATCGGGGTGGTCAAATGAGACCGAGCCGATGGTGTTGAATCGGCCTAGATCATACTTGTAAGGGCAGTAGTTGCCGTGCCAGGCGACTACGTCGAAGGGGGTGTGATTCTGGCGGGCTGAGAAAAGAGTGTTGTTGAACTTGCTGTATAACTTGTATTCGGTTGGTTCCTCCTCGTCGTCAAAGGCAGCGACGGGGGCTTGGAAGTCGCGGGCGTTGGCCAAACCATTGGAGCCAATGGGACCCAGCTCGGGCAGTTGGTAGTGACCCTGGTATAGCTCGCAAATGTAGCCTCGCACGGGGCCGTCGGGGAGAGTCACACGGTATCTAGTAATGTTAGTGCCCAGTTATACTGTAAGGCAAGTAAAGGGTAGATTTACCGGACACCACGGGGAATCACAGCAATCTCATTCGGGCGGAGAATAATGCGACCCAATTCTGTCTGGATATCCAAAACACCATGCTGAGGCACGATCAAGAAGTCTCCATCTGCAGAGTAGAAGGCCTCCTTGCCCATATCTTTACCAGCCGCATAGAGCAAAATACCCAGGCCTTGCTTCAATGTTGGGTCTCCGGAGCCTGCGACCAGGTGCAAACCATGAACCCAATCCACCTTCTCATCCAAGTCGAAGGGGTTCCATCGCAGTTGGTTGGGAATATGGTGCAGCTTGTGTGTCTCGGTGGTCATGCGGGTGTGGTAAGAGTCGGCATCTTCTGCGACAAAGTTCGCATGGGCAGCAGCGGGGAGAATGCGGTACACCCAAGTCTGCTTATTTTCATGGCGAGGTGCAGTAAAGGCCGTGCCGGACAACTTCTCGGCGTACAGACCATAGGGAGCCTTTTGCGGAGAGTTGTGGCCGACGGGGAGTGCTCCCTCGATGGCTTCGGACCTATCCCGCGGTTAGAACTTAGGTATTACCAATTACGTGTTTCATCCAGAAGACATACTCGTGGTAAGAGTCGAAGCCGGTCTGGTAGGTGTAAGGATCTGGGTGGGAGAAATTGGTGACGGGCATGATGGGCGGATGATTTGAGGAAGAGAAAAGGGAGCGAAGCGCAGATGGAATGTACAAGGGGCCTCTCTTTGTATTCTACGGCCGAGCAAGAATGAACACGGATTGAGTTACAAGCCAGGGTACAGCTGCCCTCGTGCAGTATGCCGTATCTCTCTTTCTAACGGGTCCCACGTCACCCGCGGCACTTTACACCAGCATATCCGCGATTATCCCCGCTCTCCTTTCCGCAGTCTCCAGTCCCGGTTGGAGGCGGGGTATTCTGGCAACGGGCCAATTCCGCACTACTCGGAGCTCCCTTCCGGTAGGAGACTCGAACGCCAACAGTTAAGTTAGCCCCAGCAAGCTGTGTTTTTTTTTCTCGTTCATTCTTTCTTAATCTTTCTTTCACATCAGTTGCTTCATCATGGCTTCCTGGTTCCAGATCCCCAAGAACTCTCCGTTCTCCTTGGCCAACATCCCCTTTGGCATCATCTCCGCCCAGTCCGCCTCGCGCGTCCCTGCAATTGCCATCGGTGACCATGCCTTGAACCTGAACGCCTTCGCCTCTTCGGGAGGTTTCTCACAATTGCCCGCCATTCAGCAGCATTTGAGTGTCTTCGACCAGCCGACTCTCAATGCATTCGCTGCTCTGGGCCGCCCCGTGCATCGCCAGGTGCGCGAGTACTTGCAGAACGTCTTTCGCGCCGACACCCAGTTCCCCCAAGTGCTGAAAGATAATGCAGACCTGCAAAAGTCGGCCCTCGTGCCCCTTTCTCAGGTCACCAACCATCTTCCCATGCAGATTGGCGATTACACTGATTTCTACGCCGGTCTGAACCACGCCTATAACATTGGAGTGCTCTTCCGCGGGCCGGACAACGCACTGCAGCCCAACTACAAGCATCTGCCAGTGGCCTACCACGGCCGTGCTTCATCAGTTGTTCCTTCGGGTACTGATCTGCACCGCCCCAGTGGTCAGATCCTGGCCAACCCTGCCGCGGACCCTAAGATCCCTACTTTCTCCCCTTGCAAGAAATTGGATATCGAGCTGGAGCTGGCGTGCTTCATCAGCAAGCCCAATGATCTCGGCAAGCCTGTCTCTATCGAAGAGGCCGAGGACCACATTTTTGGTCTGGTCCTCATGAACGATTGGTCCGCCCGTGATATCCAGGCCTGGGAGTATATCCCACTGGGTCCCTTCAATGCCAAGAACTTTGGTACCACCATCACTCCCTGGGTTGTCCTGATCGATGCCTTGGAGCCCTTCCGCGCACAGGGTCTAGAGCCCGGCAACCGCGACTCTCTCCTGCCTTACCTGCGTGAGAAGCGCGCCGATAACGCCTACGAGATCCCCCTCGAGGTGGAGATCACCAACAAGGGCGGCCAGCCCACCCTGATCTCCAACAGCAATGCTCGCAACCTGCTCTACTCCTTCCCCCAGATGGTTGCTCACCACACTATCACCGGGTGCAACTTGAGGACTGGTGATCTGCTTGGCTCTGGTACCATCTCCGGCAAGGAGGCCAAGACTCAGGGTAGTTTCCTTGAGCAGACCAACGGCAAGACCCCCATCAAGCTGGCTGATGGTTCAGAGCGTATGTTCCTCGAGGACGGCGATACTGTTATTCTGCGCGGTAAGGCTGGTACCGAGGGTAACTACGTTGGATTCGGTGACTGCGTTGGTACTATTCTTCCTGCCGTCTCGTTCTAAGCGATATTGGCTACGAAAAAAAGGATGATGAAGATGTTGACGAAAGTCCCCTTTTGATGTTTTGATGAAATTACCATTTTGGCACGGTAAATAGTTACTAGAATTCTCAATAGCACACATGAATGATCCGGCCCTTGATATACCGGAAATGAAACTATACTACTATAAAATCTCCAACAGTAGTCTTCATCATCCAACCACTCCTCCCCACCACAAAAACAATCCACCCCCAACCTCCTACTCCTTCGCCCTCAACTCCTCCGGCGTATCCTCCTGCCTCTGCCAATGCCCCTTCCTCACAGCCTCCACACTCTCCAGATTCCTCACAATCCTCTCCACAACCGGAAAAGCACTCAAATCCACACCAACCCTCTCCGCCCCCCAAGCAGCCGGCACAAGACAAACATCCGCCATCGTAATCTCATCGCCAACACTGAACCGTCCCGCACAGCCCGTCACAATAGCCTCATAAGCCCTCAATCCATCCTCAATAAGCTCCTTCGACCAAGCAGCCCGATCCGCACCCAGCGGGGCCACGCGCTTGAGGATCCGGAGGTTGGTGACAGGCTGGATATCGCAGCCGATGATTTGGGAGAGGGTGCGGACGAGGGCGCGGGTTGAGGGGGATTTGGGGAGGAGGGGTGGGCCTTGGGGGAAGGCTTCGTCGAGGTATTCTAGGGCTGCGAGGGATTGGGTGATTGTGATCGAGTTGGGAGGTGATTCGGAGGTGATGATTAGGGCCGGGACGGTGCCGGAGGGGTTGACTTTGAGGTGGGTTGGGGTGGATTGTTCATCGCGGAGGAGGTTGATGAAGATTGGGGTGAAGGGGATGTTTTTGAGATGCAGGGCGATGCGGAGGCGTGCTGAGCAGGAGGAGCGGAAGTATGTATAGAGGGTTACGGAGTCGGGCATTTTGATTGAAGAAGACTGGGTGGTATATGATATACGGTTTGGATAGGGAGTTCAAAGAAGATTTGGGAGACAGAAGCTACTCAGTTATGCTTGTATACTAATAAACATCTGCTAATAGCATGGACCTCGAGTTGCGGTTCCATCAATCCATCGACAGATTGGTGGAGGCGCGGAAATTCCGCTTTCCCTGGCCGTCGCTTTCCGCTGGGGTTGAGTGGGGATGAACTGCATTCGAGGTAGGAGTACTAAATTCCCTCTACTGTGGTAAAATCATAATTGAGGTGCATAATGACTAATTGCTTTATTTCTTAGTTAACTAACTAACTAATGCAATAAAATGCAGTTCAGCCGAGAAATGGGAAAGATCTACATCACCATAGCAAGAATCAAAAGCACATTGATCTAAGCATACTTACTACCTTAATCTGCATCCCACCGCGACTAGACCTGAATTTGGTTTACTGTTAGGTAAAAATAATGGAAATTTTCAACGCTTGGAATAGGGGTAACATCTTATTTTACAGTTATTGAGTTGGTAATTGGCGCTATCGTGTTCTTGGACGAGCAGGGTTGTGCTTCAGCAAAGTTAAACGGTAAGATGCCCTTCGAAGGTAGGTAGCTGACATAAAAATGACTTGAGGTTGGCCTCGAAAGCGACACGTGCTTTATCCCGGCCTTTCAGAAACTAAAGGCTTATGACTTCTGTGACAGGAATCTGCCTTCAAATGCCCGATGAAGTAGCCGAAAGCACCCAATATTGTACGCGGCCCACAGAGCAGCAACTAGACGCCGGGTATCTAGCCGACTGAGCTAACGTGATTACGCATTATGCAAATACCTTAGAGGGAATGTGTACCATAATAAGTTATGTGTTGATAGAATTGTTGGTATGAATTACCTGATCGTCGTCGGTTCAACTTTGGTAACGGGAAACCGGAAATTTCATTCACTTGAGATAGGATTGAAGGTATTTCGAGCCTTCCTATGTTGAGTCTTTTCACGCTTTGACTGTCAAAGTCCGGAGGTACCATCAATATCCTCTTAATTAACCTTTAAGCCAATATATCTGTACTCCTATTTCGTAATTTATGCACAAGAAGTGCACTTTCATCGATCCCCAATGGATCTACCATGCAAAAATTGCCGAGAGAATTTGAGATGCGCCTTGGCGACTCCATGGGTAATATTAATCTCAAGTAACGAGCATTTCAAGGGAATAACGTATCCGAAGGGTCTGAAATCGTGGGTTTAACAGATTAATTAAGTTTCAAGATTAGCCCAGAGTACATTGTCGTGGAAAGGAGAGCCGATTTCGCGAATATTGTACCCGCATCGTCCACGTCATAGGCTCAGTTCCAGTGTTAAAAGACTATCAATAAACCAACAGTCGTAAGAAATACGGGAAATACATTCCAACATAGGTTTATACAGTCGACAATTTCCAGCTAGCCTATTTTAAGGTCGAAACCCCTTCGTAGAGTGATGATGATGATGCATCATCCCCTGGACTCTATATCCTGCAGAGCTTAACCTTAGTGTACTTCCAACGGTGAACGCCCGAATGCGACATAGGCTCTCACAAACTCGGTCAAAATCAAATAGCTATAGGTTCAATGATGAATTATCCGACACTACTGAATAGCATTCTCCATCTTGTTCATGCAGGATATACATAAGTAGTATTTACACGAGTTTGTCTCAATTCGAAGTCCTCCGACCACGATAACTGGATGCGTCCTCGGCCCGTCGTGTCAGCCTGGCCCGGTTATCAGCGGCAATTCACCCCGCGCCCGCTCCCTCCCAAATTCTTCCTGCAAAACATCCATAATCCACTCTTCCATGCAAATACCCACAGGAAAATAGCCATTGCTAGTCGCGATCGCCTGATTCATCCGGGCGAGACTTCTTGTCGCGCTTCAGGCAAGTGCTTGACGATGGACGGGGCCAGGCCATCCCGTCCCGACCGGCCGTATCAGCGCACTTACAAGGCATGCATCCCTTGTCGGCAACGCAAGGCAAAGTGCGATCTGGGAACGGGTCCGGACGGCTTACCGATCGGCCCACCATGCGCACGATGTCGTAGAGAGATGAGGGAGTGTGTTTTCCCCGAGAAACGGGCCTGGGAGAGGTCCCGCAAGCGCGGTAGGTCGATCGTTGCATCGAATCCGCTCTCTCTGATTTCTAACCGGCCTGCGCTAGGACGATCGCTCGAGGACAATGAGACCGACATATCGCCGGGTGAGGGACAGTTTCAAGGTGCTGTTGTCTCCCCCGATGACGCTAAAAGACAGTTTGCGCAAGGTCATCAGCCTGTGCAATATGCTCAGGACTCGACAAGTCCCTTTCAACAGGGATGGGGCTTTGCGCGTCCCAATCCATCCCCACACAATGACCATAGTTCACAGATCGGCATAAGTCCCCAGCCGATTGTAGATGGCAGTATGCATACACAAAGTTCCCCGGCCCATGCATATCAAGAGAATCGGCATCGGTCTAGCTCCACGCTGGCGAACTCAATGATGCGAACAGTCGTCGCGAGTGGTAATGATGCTTTGAATATTTTGTTTGAAGCGGCAACTGCCGGGCAGGAGGATAATGCACCAAGCGACGAGAGCCCTCCCCGTGGAGCTGGATCAAAATCAGGTGGCTCCAATGGTCATCAGCGGGCGACACCGAAGAACTTTGAGAGCCCGGCTGCCTTTGAGACCACCTCACGGGTAAAGCATCGCGTCGAAATGTCAGATGTGGCATCCGAAACATTACAGATCTGGGAGGCATGCCGTTTTGTCAAGATGGGGTGGTTTACTGCCAGGGAAGCGGTTACGTTTGTCGACCTGTAAGTCATGACACTAAAGGTTCTGCACAGACAGGGCCCTTCAGCTAACTCAGGATAGGTTCTACAAAAACATGTCCTGCTTATCACCCATCCTGACGGACTTTTATGCCAACCACCAGAACCACCTTACGCTGATCAGTCGAGAACCCGTCTTATGTTCCACGATCCTTATGATTTCTTCTCGTTACCATGTTCTTCCAGGCGCAGGTGGGGAGTCGAGGAACTTCTTCATTCATCATCGACTCTGGCAACACTGCCAACAATTGACGATGCGGCTAATCTTCGGGCAAGAAAAGTCTACAAAGTCTAAAATTAGGAGTCTCGGAACAGTGGAGGCCCTCTTGCTGATGGCTGAATGGCATCCGCGCTCTCTGCACTTTCCTCCTGAAACGGATGGCTGGGATGATGATCTGATCTCCATGGACCCCAAACCTTCTGTGCATTCCGAGTCTAAAGATACATCGGCAAACCGGTGGATTGAGGACATGATTGAGCCATCAAGAAGGTCAGATCAAATGTCTTGGATGCTGTTGGGATGCGCCCTCTCTCTAGCCCATGAATTAGGCATCTTTGAGACGGAGGAAATCGATGCCCCCGGTGATGATCAACAATGGAGGGAACAGATTAAACTCCGGCGACAGCGAGTGCAACGACTTCTTTATGTCTATATCAACCAACTCGCTTGGCGGATTGGCTGCATGTCCCCAATCCCCCAGTCCCTCAATCACGCTGTCCTGGGCGGACGCAAGCCCCGTGGCCTAAGTCAGCCTGGGAGCACATGGCTGATATTCATGGATTCCTGGATTGAGCTCACCAAGCTAGCGCAATCCGTCACGGATATGTTTTTCCCATCAGCCAAGTTCGCTCGTCAGCAATTGCATAGTGGTCGCTACGTCGGGCTCCTCGAGCATTTCCGGCCGCTGCTCAACCAGTGGAAGGACAAATATCTTCAACCAGATACTCTCGACACGGCATTCTATAATGATCTCTTCATCGAGTACCATTTCGTTCGCGTATACACCCACTCAGTCGGAATGCAAGCCGTCGTCGAACGTGCCGTAGCAGACGCCGATCTGAATAACCTCGACGACGTCCGGCCGATGACCATCGACCCCACAGACTACGAATACATCCAAGAGGTAATCGACGGCTGTTGCCAGATCCTCCAAAAAGTCACACATCTCGCAGAGGTAGGCGCACTACGGTTCTCGCCCGTCCGCATCGTCCTCCGCATTACCAGTGCCTCGATCTTCTTAATGAAAGCACTCAGCCTGGGAACCCGACAAGCCACACTCCGAGAATCCCTCGAAGTACTCGAACGAAGCATCAGCGCTCTCAAATCAAATGCACTCGACGACGTCCATCTGAGCACTCGCTACGCAACACTCTTAGATATGCACGTCTCACGCCTGCGCCGAAACCTCCTAGCATCCTCCAAGGCCATGAAAAACAACCCCAACAACACTGTCACCATTAATAACAGCCGAGGTGCTACCCGCCGATCCTCAATGGGCCCTCCACCCTGGCCAGAAAATGGCGATCGATCCAATACAATCAACACCCCCGTGTCCCAGGATTTGACCTCTGATCTGGGCTACATGCCTTCTTTGAATGATATGGCGGATGACTGGCTGTCGTTACCATTTGATCCTTCAATGGCGCCTTTTGGAATGAGTAATAATGCTCAGTTCCCGATGTATGAGGGTGGTGGGTTGGATTTTATTTGGAATCTTCCGTCATAGATGTACCTCGTGTAAATAAACAAATAGCAAGATACCCGCAGAGTTATAATGACCATGATCGATGTGTTAGATGGAGAGTGTGAATCTAAACCAGCTGGAGCTCAGCCTATAGCTACGACAAACTGGAGGTGACTGACTCCCTAGATAATGAGTGATGAATGTTCACCTGCTCGGATTTATGATTTTTATATGCCCGTCCCAACGAGAGTGCCAGGTTAGACGCTAGATTATGATGCAATATGCAATATGCAATAATCTATACAGCAACCACCCTATGAACACCTTCAAAGCCCTACTTCTTCTTCGAACTAGACCCACCAGGCACAGTCCCCCCACGCCTTTTATACTTCCGGGGATCTACTATCCGTTAGCACCAGAACAACGCAGTCTCGAGAAAAAGAGATACTACATACCTTTCCGGCTCATAAGAGCCCGATTCCTCGTCCCCTTACCACCTTCCCAGAATCCACTACCAGCTTTCCCGATAAGCGTAGCTCTGCAAACTCCACAGCTCTCTGGTCTGTAGATTTGTTCACGAGAGCAGAAGCCACTAATGCACATTAGTACATGGCGCTTTGCAAGTCCGTTGGTCGTGGGTTGAACTTACCAGATCATACGGTTGGCGTGTTCGTTAGGATGATCCGTTTCCGCATCGTGACATCTAGCAAACAAAAAAAGTCAGAGTTATCCCAGATTTCATCACAGGCACATCAGGATGCCATACTTATCACAAGGGAACACCTTCGCACAACAACTGAACCTAAACCAACGATAACTCTTCCCGTAGTGTTGGCATCGACCCCGGCGAGGGAGTTCCTGCCCAGCAACAATACCGAGGACTTCCTTTGGCCTTTTTTTCAACGGGAGCGCGGCACGGGAGGACATCGCCGCACTACCCACGACCAAGAACTTGACCTCGGGCATCTTGAAAACCATCTTGCGATGGCAGTGCCGGCAGATTGCCATGGCGCTTTCACCGCGGACGGCTGATACGCCGGGGGCATGGTATGCGGTTGAGCATTCGGAGCAGGTTGGGATGAAGTTGCTGGACATGAGTTAGTCAGAGAGCAAATGTTAGAGTACCAAGTGACGAGACATACCTTGGAAGAAGATCGAGTACCGTGCAGCCATCCAGATCAAGATATCCTGCCCGATTGGCGTGCGAATGCATCAATTGCTTCCGGAACCCGATGCTCATCGAGTTAGCACATTTCTTGCACGACTCGATTTTCGGCACGTCCTTGGGGTCCGCAAGCTGAGGGACATTCTTGATATCCATCGATTCCTTGCAGCGCTCACATTTGATAGTGATTGCAAGATGGGATACCTCCAGCAACTCAATGCCATAGAGCTCTAGGAACGGGAATGAAAGTGCAACACCTCGGCCTGGGGTATCCAGAACCGCGGGGACGCGAGCACCACCCTCTTCAGAATCTAGATCATTCTCATCATACTCCTCGGAGTCTTCTTCGTAGCTAGACTCGTCTGTCATGTCGCTGCCGCTTTGTTGCTCAGGGACAGACCACTCAGGCGGACGAGGGATGACATGCAAATGAGGTTTGTCCCCGATACTTTCGAGAGAAACACCAGCTTCAGATTGGGTCGCTGAAGTGTCTTCCTCTATCTGAGGGTGTTCATGCTGAGCTTGCTCTGCGACCTCAGGCAGAGGTGTCTTAGCAAAGTTGTTCATGTTACTCGCCAGGTAGTTGATTTGTGATACCAAATTCATCTGGGAGTTTTTATCGAACCATTGCGCAAATCCGGCTTCTACGGATCTGGCTTCGGGGCTATCCACACCCTGCAGCTCTATGGAGCTGTGCTCCAGAGGATAAAGTTGAGGTATGATAAGCTTCACCGTTTTCACGGCTTGAAGCGACCTTGGCAGACGGTCCTGCTTGGCGGGTTGAATTGGGATATTGAAAGATGTTTCCGATCGTTTCTGGAATAGCGGAATTCTTCCAAGTCGGGCTTCAAGCTGTTTCGTCTCCATTGACCTGCGTTTCTCGGCCTGGGCCTTTTGTTCGAAGGTGTAGCTTGGAGCAACAATAGCCGGTTTGATTGCTACAAACGATGTGGTAGAAGCCGATGTAGTAGGAGTCGGGCGAGGCTGCACAGGGGCAACTGAGCTTGTCCTCTGTGTAGGCGCTGGACTCACAGCACCGCTCCCAACATTGGACACAAAGGTAAGCTTTGGTCCTCTTTCCAGAGTAGTCAAAAGCCGTTCAAGCTGCCTATCAAGTGTGTTTACCCAATTGAGCAGAGTTCCACGGGCGTTAGTCCGAATTGCAAAGTCAACGATATCATCGAATCCCCTGGATACATTGGCCTGGAAAACAGCCTCCATTTCAGGGTTGGTCACCGTAAGTTTCGGCCGTCCCTTGCCAGGGTATGTATTTGGCACATGAAGAATGCATTGCAAGGCGTCCAATTCGAAAGGAAAATCAGGGTCTGAGGGAGCCAGTCCGAACGTGAGAGTTGACCCATTCTCATCACTTTGCTCTTGTGGACGGAAACGTCGCCTCAACTGATTAAGCTGGAATTCCCTCGGGTCATTCTTCTCTACCTTTGACACTGGCCTGGGAGTCTGGGCCACTTGGGGCGTTGTCACGGCTTGCTTGGACTCGGTTTCACTGATCTTCAAGCCCACAACTGCACTAGCTATGCCGGAATCTGGAGTCTGGGCATTTTCAGTCGATGACTGTGGTCCAGATGACTGGCTGGGTGTAGCCTTCCTCTGCTCAATAGCGGCGGCATCATGAATGAATGGACATTCCGAGCCGGCACGGCAACCTAGAGCGACAGGTTAGTATCGGTTGCATGATCATGACATATGGTATAGACAAAAGACCGAGGTCAAAAGAAAAGCACACGGGCTATCGCACAAGCTCGTTCTTGCTAATCATAGGCTATCAACCCACTCCAGCCTCATAGGTTAACACGCGATAGCCATCTTCAGACGGCATATGCTTGCCCGAAAAGGGTCTGTACCCGAAAGACGCGTACGTATGTATCTCACATATCAATATAGCAGTGCTAGAAAGATGTACATCGGTGCAACTTGAAACAGCATAAACTCTCAACCGCTACGTACCCTTCTTGGTCGCAAAATAACGACACTTAGCCCTTTTCTTAGGGACTGATTGGCGCGGCGCACTCGCCTCCTGCGAGGATACAGCGCCACGCGCTCGCGCCGGGCCTGCCAACTCATCAAAAGCGGCGGGCGGCTGGATTTCTGTGCCTGTGCCAGGTTCTTGTAGTGAGCGTGTGATCAAAAAGGTTGCGGGCCGTTGGGTCCGCCCCGAGGCAGAGGATAATGAGTATGAAGGGGGCCCCGGCAATATGGGGGTGATCAGAGGGGTCTGAGTGGGTATGAGAGCATGAGGACTCAGCCACCTGCAGGGTTGATGTCTGGTTTGTGGAAGTGTATATGGGCATACATGCTCCTGCCCTTTGGTGAATAGATTAGGCCGACAGCCATCCAAGCATGACTGGGGCAGGGCGAGACCCGCGTTGAACTTTGGGGGGGCGCTACCATGACTTGCGCCATGTGTGGCCGGGGCGGATGGAGATAGGGCTGTCACTCACGCTGCACTTGGGGCTCTGGACCCGCTGGGCTGTCAGTTGACCCGGTCTCCATGGCGTAGGAGTCTAGGAATAGGGACGGATCGGGGCCAGTTCTGGGGGTTGACCTAATTAGACTGGCTGGAGGTGCGACTTGTCGAAGTGACGTTTGAGTTGCCAACGCAGAGATCGGGTGACCTGCCCGGGGATCGACAGGACCAGATTTGCGGTGCGCAGTTGGGTAAGCCGCGATGCACAAGGGGGATTATGGAGGGGGAATAAGTACCGAGTCCAAGGAGGGAAGGTGAGAATACAAGAAAAGAAGCAATTGTGAAACCCGGACTATTTCACCTGGTGTATAGCCGTCGATTTGTAGTTATAGTTCCCAATAGCAAATAAAAATCGAGGTTGCTGGTCGGGCGGTGCCAAGCCTCCGGACTGTCAGTGATTCAGTGATCTCACCGCGGGGTTGAAAAGTGGGCCGTGATTCAATCTGACTCACGCCTACAGTAGTTAACTAACTACCGTTATTCTCGTCTTTCAACCATACTTCATCTGAAAGAGGCGACTCCTCAGAATGACTCGTCTGCAATGATAGTCAGTGACTCACAGTGGATCAGACTGAATAGACACTATTCCAAACCCTATCTAAAGAAACTCATGGTAGGTATGGACCAGATGTGCATCTAATCTGTTTTATGTGCATTATTCTAAGGCCAGTTACAACTCCCTTTATCTAAACTAGAGACACATAAGCAAAACAAAGCTTTATTATTCTTCTATGTAGTCTTGCTTATACTGTAACTTAGTTAACTAGTTAGTTAGTTAACGTAATTCACGGCCTCCCGAGCCACACGGCCGACCGAGCCATCCACCCCCATTACACAACTTCAAAAACGATTATCTCAACCAACACCTATTGATTTAACTAGATAATTCGATTTTTACATGAAGAGATCCTGTGGCCAATTTGTCCACATCCACTGCAGGTAGGCGGAGCCCTCCTAGCTGGTTGAATTGGCTGATTAGGCAGATCGACCACCTCATGCGATACTACCTCATCAGCTTCTACTGGCTGTATTGGCTGCTGAGCTAGCTGTAGGCCCTCTTCGATTGATAGGCCCCCTTCGTGTGCAATCTGCCTAGTCGATCGAGTGCGCTTTTGACGTTTCTTTTCATTTGCTGCGCGTAGATCGTTGTTCTCCTTCGCAAGTAGCGCAGCGTTATGCATCGTCGTCGCACACGATTTAATAATCTGATCAAGCATGAGTTTTGACGGTGTAGGCGGGCTATGCGATCGCTGTTTCAGAAGCTCTTTAAGCATAGAAGCTTGCTTTTCTAGCTGAATGGCTGTTTTAGGCGTTTTTGGTGTGAATTGACTAGATCTGCTGCTTGGTCGACTTGATGGTGGTGGAGGCGTTCCGAGGGAAATATTCAGCTTAGAAAGCACCCTATTAGCATCAACTGGCACGATACCAGTAGCTGCGAAGCTGCTTTGAATAATAGTCGGCTGAAAAGCTTCTACCCTTGCGCGTGGATAGTCTGCAAGAAAATCAAGCTTGTCGATATGATTATAGCCTGTTCGGGCTAAATCGCTCACGAAGCGACCGTACGCACGCTTAAGCACTGCAAAGCATCCAACATCAAGCGGTTGAAGTAGGTGAGACGAATGTGAAGGCATACAGAGTGGTATAATATCATTTTCGGCACAGATTCGATCGAATTGAGGTGTAAGATGGCTACCATGCCCGTCAAGAATTAATAGCCGAAATCGCCCTCGTACACGCGAATTAGTGCATGGAATAAAGTGCTTTTGAAGCCAGCGAAGGCTGATTTCATCGGTAGTCCAGCCGTTATTCGATACTTCGATTCGCCAATCCCTAGGGAGATTTGATTCAAACCAACCAGCGATATACACCTGGCCTTTGAATATAATACAGGGCGGCAGCGAATAGCCGTCAGCGCATATTGTTTCGATCGTAGTGACCCATTCGCGATTTCCTGGCTGTAGAATTGATCGCCGACCGTAGTATTCTGCTCGTGTAACCACCTTCTGTGATGATATAAGGCCCATCGCAAAGCCTGTCTCATCAAAGTTGTAGATATCCTCCGGTTGGATACCGTTCTCATCAATCGCGCGTTGTACCATCAAAAACCACTCGTTTATAGTCTTTGGATCCTCATTAAGAGCGCGCTGATAATCAAGTCGCCTAGAGAAGCGCGATCGAAGCTCATCGCGCCGTTTAACGAATGTTGATACCCAATTAACGCCAACGGTTAATAGGGGGATTGTTCCACGCGCTGCAAGAAGGATATTGGCCATCTCTCGAACAGTAGAGGGCCTAGGCGCTGCCCCACGCAAATCCATAGAGAGGATCCATTCAGTAAGCGAATCCTCTTCTAATTGGGTCAATTTATAGCCAGATGGGCGTATATCAACGCGTCCAATTCGGCCGGCAGCGCGGTGTTGCAGTGTAGAACGCGGCAGATCGTATAGCTTCGCTGCTGCGCGAATAGATTTGACGCGGCCATTTTTAAGATCCTCAAGGGCTAATAGGATCCTGCCCTCCTGATTGACCAATTTCTGCGAAGATTCAGTGCGAATTGGTGGCATGGTAGGTTGTTGAAGTTGGTATGTAGGTAGAAAGACGCGATTTTGGAGAGGGTGGCTCGGTCGGCCGTGTGGCTCGGGAGGCCGTGAATTACGTTATGTATATCTCATATTACTAATTATTCCACACATTCAATCCACTCCCTTCTATGACTAGCAATACGAGTCAACAGTTACATACAGACCGACTCTTTCAGAAATAGACCAGATCACCCAACGATCGTCACAAAATCACACCAATCATTCAAGAGCAAGAACTATCTCCCCATCTGCTACGCTGCCTGATTCAAAGTATTCGTGCAGAAGGTGAGGGGTTCTGTATGTTGTAGCTGGAGGGGCATACGATTAACCCCGCCATGCAACACCACCACAGGGTGGCGATATTTGGTTCATATGGATGATATAGACGGAGGCAATCGCCGCCACATAATAGGATCTAATATTAATGATGGCGATAAATGCGCGCAAGCATACGATGTTCATGCAGGGGCAGCGTTGCCAAATACCACAGTATACTGCTCTGGGAACTCCGAGGGGAAGCATATCATCGTGGGCAAAAGTACTTGATTTACGGACAAAGAACAGATCTATGTACTCTATCGATAAGTGCAATCAAGATACTTACCTGTTTGAGAAAGTAGTCAAGAGAGGAAAAGCCTCGCAGCTTGGTAATCAAAAAACTGTCCATACGATTCCGATTTCACGCCGATATCCTTCCGAGAGGACAAAGACATCGCGCTTAAGGTTTATCCACCCCCCCCCCCCTTTCAGGTCTCCCCCAACAAAGACCGACCGAGCATGGATGATGGATGGAAGGAGCGGATATTCGGGCGATACAATGAGAGCAAATCGAATCGGTCACGCAGCCTCCCCGACCCCGGTCCATACCCTGTCTGTGGCTTTGATAGACTCTGTTAGCTGCAGCGGTCGGAATTCCCAGGACTGGGGGAAGCTCGGCCCTGCTCGCGGCCATGTCGGAAACGGTTGCAAGGAAGGGGAGAAGGGGGGGGTCAGTGGTATGCGATACTTTTCCACTGCATTGCTGATACAAAGCTTTCTCACACCCTTTCTTTATTTATCCGGCGGATAAAGCGTCAAATTGATAATGATAATTGTGCACATACAGTAGTTTATCATTGCTTCTTTTGCACTACTCGCCATAGCTCAACTCATAATACAAACACAATAATAATGGACTGTCTCCCTCTGGAACCGAGTGTGTAAGCGTGTATCATAAACTCCACCGCGTAATACCAAAATTCCGCTAGCGGTATGTAACACAGCCCAATCGGGGTAGTTAGGTAATTGCGTATTTCCATGCTAATCCCAGTTAAGGTTAGCGTGCATCTGCTGTTCTAAACCATCCAACCATATCGTCCTTCCAGAACCCTTCCAGCCCTTCCAGAAGGCCGCCGCAAAGACCATGGGATTGTCAATCCGCCGACCACGGAGAGCATCACGCAGGGCAAAACTCAAGAGGTGCAGTCGGCACTTTTGCCGGCATATCATTCTGCCCTGAGTTGAAATGCAACTTCTATACTGTAACCTCCTGCTTTCCCATCAGCGGGGGTCGCGTGGAGTTGGTCTAATGTAAGAATCTCTTTTCCCCCGCACGGCGTGTGGTGGGTTAAAGTGGCGGTGATTCGCCGGAGGACAGCGCTCCCCGATGCGGCTGCACGTGAGGGCCCACGAGGAGAAATATGATACGACCAATCAGGAGCTGTGTAAATATCGACGCGGAGTCACGGATTTCGCGTGGGATTTTTGAATTTTGGGGGTACACACTCATTATGGCTCATACGCGGTGCTCTTCTGATCAAACTTCAGTGTCCACTGTTAGTCACCCCCACGAATCTTCTGGGAATTCATGTACATTAGCCTTGGGCAGCCAATCCTGGTGCCCATATTCTCGGCATCCCACCGAGCCGGTTCGGGATCGGGGCAAGGCTTGACATGTTCCATGTTCTCTATATGCTAGGAACTGTAGCCTAGAGTATGCAGTTGAATTGTTCCGGTGGGAAAAGGATGCTCGACTGGCGACAGGATGTACTGTAGGAAGCAAATTCCAGCCTATGAATAAGTGTGACTGAAAATAGAAGTCGAGACAGGATTACACGTAGATTTTTCAAGATCTCCATGAAGAGATTTCAATGCTGTTATACAAACCGGTTTGACCTCTGATCAGTTCTAGAGCGCAATCGACCGAACAGGAAACCCGCACTGATCACTGCGTAGTCGATCAGGTCACCGGTGGAGGAGTTCCAGAACACGGAACTTGACTGACGAGTCTCATAGCATATCCATATTTGTCAACGATCTAGTAACCAACCAACTGCGGAGTAAATCTCATCGAGTTCTCCAGATGAAAGCAAGGAGGCAAATCAAATTGACAATGCATGCAAAAATCTAGCTCCACATAGAGTGTCGTGTCTAACACATACGTACGCGTTGCAATACCTTGCTCCAACCTTCCTGACATTCAGGCTCAGAGTGGACGCAATATCAAAGACAGCCTCACATACAGAGTCGGCTTGCCGAAAATAATCCCTACGAATTATCCAATCCCACGCAAACCAATCAGCAACTCAACCACTGTCAGAGCGTCAACTGCACAAAACGAGCATGTCCACTTTCCGACGCACTGTCATTTGCCCTAAACGCCTCGCCGTTTGACTCCTCCCATTCGTGGGGGTTAGCAATATCCAGAACAGTGGGGTTCGGAACCACTTCGATCGTCTTGACAGCCACCAGAAGGGGTAACTACGGCGGACATCCGGTGTACGGAGGGAAAGTTGCCCTCAAAAGAGTGGATAAAACATGTCACTGTAAAACATTTCTGTACCGGTGAGACGAGCCTGGGACGCTGGGTGAATCATCATAGGTCTTCAGCTGTGCGGTTGACTCCACTGGATATCCACATGGTGGGAGCAGAAGAGCTGAGATCGCAGCTTGTAACAATCTGTTCTTGACTCTTGTGGGTATTACATTACATACATGGCTTGCGGATCCTCTTTGAGTAACGTGACTACACATTGAATGAGTTAGAGGGTGCTTGGGAAGTCTGGAGGTGGCTGGACAATTTGACATGAAGTAATGGTCTACTTCGTGTGTATACTAAGTACTAAAAGCAGGCGGTGCAAGTCAGGCACTGGTCCCGCCACGATTCGTCTTTTCAGTATTATCACTCTATGTAAGAGTATAAGCTCACAGACAAAAGCACCGGAAAATCAATGTCCGTATATCATTAACGTGACCATCGAATTTTGCGGCGCAGGTACCATCCACAGTCTACCCTCCACAAACCCCCTGGTACACAATTTTTTGCAAGTCACGCCCCACGAAATTCGGGGGCATTCGGAAAACCGTACAATTTTACATCCACTGGAGAACAGAAGGCTCGAAGAAGAGGAGAAAGGGAATCCAGCGTCGGGCGTTTTAGGAACGGAAGTGTGGGGAATGAAGCATTAAAAATCTGTGAAATCGTACTTAGTACTTTTTCTTCCTTGGGTTGGAGCTTTGGTGGTCCACTTTTTGACCACTGGACTTTTTTTGTGCGTTCGAGGCACTTTCATTTGTTCCTGAACATAAGTCTTAGCCGCTTAGTGACGGACGTGAAGAAAAATTACATACTTATGTATGTACTCGTCTAACTAATGATTTGCTAGGCCTGTTCAGGATGAGTTGAAGACTCGAAGTGGTTCCTAGATAGGTAAGCTCCGGAGGCTATGGCTACGTCATTGGGAAGGGATTGGCGCCGGGGAGGATGTTGGAGATTTGGGGTATAACCGTGGAGGCATAGGCTTGACATTTGTGACATTGACATTATTGCACGAAAACGGTCGAATTTACGGAATGATACTACTTCAATTGATATACGGTACTCCATACTGCGTTACCATAGGACACGGCAAAACGATAGTTTGCGGACTGAAGGAACCAGAAGATCAAAATCATGTGTTCGGTCATGTGTTGATCCACCTGACCGAGGTTGACATGACATCAAAATAACGAAGTGATGAAGGAGTAATAACTCGCGCTTCTCAATAATAATCATAGACATGCAACTGCGTAGTACTCAGCTTTCTCAGCTTGACAAAAGCTAATTAAACATGTGAACACCGTACCTGACAGCCGCTTTCCGGAAGACCCCCGAAAACAGTCACCCTCGTGATAATGATATGATATGATGAAAGCTCCTGCATCATACTGATCACGATGAGGCTACATTACATACCCGGGAACGTACTTCCGATCCCCTGACCCTGGATCTCAGCACAATCCCACCCATAGCTAACTTAACCTAACCTAACATGGTAACCTTGCACACCTACTCTACCTCTGCCAGTCTGTCTAGCTGTCTCTTCTAGGTCATGCACAACACAGGATCTGAGCGCTTATCTCGTCGAGTGACATCGATGCCACCACCACCACCACCACTGGCAGTGCAGGAACTAATGTAAAGTAGATGTCATGGATCCGCATGTAAAGCGAACAGTGCTGACCAAATTTGGGGGGTTAGAGAAACAGAATACTTGATTCTGGAGTTCTAGATTCCGAATTAATATCCAACGAGGCGTTATAGTAGCTATGATCCACGTTCTTTGGTCATTACTATCGGCAGCTTTGATCATGTAACTACATCCGAAGTTCTTCGGTACCTACGACTCTCATCCCTCGGGAGGCTAAACCCCCCCCCTCGGTGCCGCCGGAGAATAATCTCCATATCCCCTAGCCACTCGGTACTTTTGTCTTCTTCTTTTCTTCCTCCCACCTGACCCTTTCCCCTTACCCCTCCGTTGGTGCCTAGCCCTTAGCAGTGAATTAGTTATCTCGTTAGCCCATCCCAGCTTAAATTAAGAAGTTCATAACCCAGGACAAGCTAGTTAGATCTGAGATTACCCAGTGTCTCGGTGTCCCATGAAACAACCGATGCCCACCTAGGCAGGTAGTAGAGTAGTATACAATAACTAATATTACACTACTATCGCACAATCATACCTAGTAACCTAGCTATCTCACGTTCAATGTTGATACTCCACTCCATCTACTACCGTACACTCCTCCTCCTGACCTATGTACTTCGTACTGTACATGTACATCCATCCATATTCCATCCAGCCCTATCTACACTTCCCACGCAAAGCCGCCACCGAGCCTCCCAATTAACCCATGCATCGTAATCATGCTCAGAACAACCTAGACCACCTAGAAGGCCCTTTCAACTTCCAAGTCCAGCCCATCTGATGTGTCAGCGCCACCAAGCCCAACACTCACCAAAATCCCACATGATACTCATTGCACCAGCCATTACTCCGTACTCAGAGTAGTAATGTACATAGAACACATCATAGAAACAGGGATAGCCCCCGGCCCATCCGCCACAACGCAACGCTCAATGTTCTGCAGCACTCCAGAGCGCTCCAGCGCCCGCGCCTCCCTACCACCCCTCTTCAACCCTCCCACCAGGTAGTAGGTCCAGACCGCCAATTCACCATCAATGCATGGCGCCAGCCATGATCTGAGAGTCTGCATGTTGTGGATTCACGCACGCTTGAAGGTCACTCACTCAGTGGTATAGGTGGTCTTTTTACGGAGTAATGTCTACAGGCTCTACGAAAGGCAAGAGCCCGATACGAGGACGATGCATGAGGAAGCAAGGTTGATAGGAAGTTTGCGTTCCATTGCCAGGTTTTTTAGCTCTTGTGTTCTGTTCTTGCGCTTGAAAATGGTATTCATTGGGTATGTAGCGTACACGGGATAAGGTAGGAGTGATTGGGTCTCGTAGCTTTGCCAGGACAGAAGTACAGTCAGGCAGCATCGAGCACCAGGGGAGCTAGAAGAAACAAGCGCATGGTATCTGGTATCACAGAGTAAAAAGCAAAATAGATGAGAAATGAAATGGAGAGATTTCCCAGGTCGTAGCCGTAGGGGAGATTGGTCTTCCGCAAGCCGTCTCTACTTGAGAGGCTGTAGAAGAGAGAGATACAGGACAGCGTTGATGTATGGAGAAGAACCAGTTTTTTGAGTAGAACATTTTTAGTGCGAAAGCTTTCCAGCCATGAAAAAAGCAGGTAGCGAGACTGCTTAGTGTGATGCTCAAGGGAAACACCGTCTTGCGGAAGAATGAAGGAGAAAAGGAGTCCATTGTTTCATCAACCGTTTCGAGCGCCCAAAAGTGAATCGTGGAAGAAAGGTAGAGATGGGAATCATGGTAATGTAATAACGGGACATGGGATATTTGAGCTGTACATGAATTAAGTTCGTAAGGGACACCCGATAACCTCCCCCCTGATCCTGATCGGACAGGAGATGGAATGATAGTGTAGAATGGAAAGGTTGGTTTCCAGAGAAATGAATCCAGGGAGGGACAACGCCCAGTTGAAATGCTGTAACCGGAGTACACCCCGAGAACCCCCCCACCAAAGAAACCAATTGAAACCGACCTCCCTTGCCCCCATAACAGTTGACATGTGAAAAATAAAGAAAAGCAAATCCATAGTATGCGCCTAGATGCAATGCATGATCATAATCGTGAAAGAAGAGTCGCTATGTCGCGGGACAAGACATCAAATGTAAGAAGAGTATCGCAAACAAGTCAGCGAGTCCAAGTGGACTCCAGCTTCATTGTTTGGATTACCAGCCCTTGACATGGTACTCCCATGGACCGTAGTCTGTGGTGTAGTTGGTCCAAGAGCCGTTCTTCGCAAGGTCCTTATCCCTAGCGTGGCTGTCACCGGCAGCGGATGAGCCGGCCGCGCCTGTAGCCCGGTGCGGTCCCTTTGGTCCAGGGTACTCCTGGAGGTTCTTCACATCGTGTGCAGTGTGACGGCGCTTAAGGAAGGCGTTGGCGGTCGCGCTCTTCTGCTGGCGCTCCCAGAGCAGATGTCGGCGGAGGGACTCGGTCAACTCGGTCGCAAGCATGTTGCGACGGGTGGTGCGAGGCGAATGGGCAACGGACTGAGGGTGGGGAGGCTTCATGACAATGGGTTTCGATCGAGGAACGTCGGGACCGCGCATGGTCAGACTCTCCTCTTCATTCTCTGGGGGAGAAGCGGGAATAGAGGGACCGTTGGGTGATGTCAAGCGGGATCGCTGGAGGGCAGGACTAGACCGGAAAGCGTTTCCTTGCATGCGAGCTGGCTGGTGCATCATCATGGTCAGAAGCGACCGACGAGAGACCAAGTTCGGGCGCGAATCGACTCGCTGGAAAAGCTCCGGTCGCTCGTCCACGCTAGCATTGCCGCTTTCCGTTACCGAGTCCTCCCAGTCCGAATCCTCGTCATCCTCAATGGCGCTCTCCGAGACCTCGTCGTCCGTTTCGATGGCGTCCTCGTCGGAGCGAAGGGGGCTCTTCGATGGTCGGATTGTGTCGACGTGGTCGCTGAAGGAGGCCACCTTCTTGGATGGGCTAGGGTTACTCGTTGCCGGCTTCAGTCCACCAGCAGTTGGGTTGTTCTGCGGAGCCTTAGGGCCCATGCGATCTTCGAAAGAGCTCTCATCGTCATCACCAGAGGATCCACCCAGAGTGAACACGCCACCCTTCTTCTTAAAAGGGGATGGCTTGAGCTGCTGGACGGTCGCGGCAGAGGGACTCGAGTTGGCTGCCAGGTTGGTGTGCGATCGGAACGAAGAGGAGATGTGCGAGGGTGAGAAGCCGCGGACAATGCTGGGCGACTTGATCAACTCAGCGCGACTAGGGAGAACCCCAGAGGAGGAGACGCTAGTATCAGATGCAGTGGCATTGGCCGAGTCACTATCGTTGCCCTCGGGGGAAGTGGTCGAGCAAGACTCGGTCGATTCACGGGGTTGCGGGGTGGGACGAGGGAAGGTGGGAACCTGTCGAGCAGTAGAGACGGAGGGAGGGGTGGGAGTGGGAGTAGAGAGACGAGGAGTGATGTCGACAACTGGAGCAGCAGGCTGGACCACGGGGGTCAGTGGCTGCAACTGCTTCCGCTCCTTGATGTTAAGAACCATGCGCTCCAAGTCCAGCGAGGTGATGTGCTTCTCCTTGCCACGACCCAGGCTGGCGAGAGAATCTTCACGGACAACGGCAGGTCGGTAATCGGAGAACTGAGGACGCTTGATGTGGGCTTCGATGCGTTCGGCTTGATCGGACGCGGCCGACTCGATACTAGCGGAGAGCTCCGGAACATCAGCCGCCTCGGAGCGCATCTTCGGCATGGCGGAGGTGTTCTTCGCTTTTTCGTGTTCGACGCAGAAAGTTTCATGAGTCCAAAGGCGCCAGCTCAAGTTCTCCAGGCGTCGGCCCTGATCCATATAGTCGGCACATTTTGAGAATACTGTGGGAGTCAATTTCAGTCAGTCTTCAGCTCTGGCCACAATCTGTTCCTCAAACAGACACTCTCCAAGGTATTCCAACTTACCCATCCACATTCCATGAAGCGACTGAGCGTTTGCGGTATCCACCTTGTGAATATTGTCCGCGTCCACGGACAAAACCGGGGTTGTTAAAGGCATGTTGACGGCGCCACAACTAGGGTTGGAGCAGCTGCAAATGAGAGATATCGTGAAAGTGGTGTTTCCGGGGTCGCCGTCTTCCCCGAGAGTGGTCGTACGGCGCGTAGAAGCTGGAGTCGAAGGTTCACGAAGGATCTGCGGTCAAGAGAGAGGTGTTGGAAAATTCGAGTTCTGGACCCTGCACAATGCTGCAGAGAAATGGATCAATCGAAGTTTCTGGGCACCAGGGGTTGCAATCGAAGGTCCGGGGACTGGAAGCAGCGGAAACACGCGTGGAGGCGAAGGACGGGTGAGTTGGTGGTGAATCGAGGTTTCCTGGCGAGCGGAGAATTCGTCAAGATTCCGTCAGGGCGCCACCGAGGTGAGAGATGCGGAAATGGTGTAGTGTTGGGTAGGTGAGAGTTTTCCGGGTTGCGATACGCGTTGAAAGAGGGATTGACGCGTTCCCGGTAGCTGAAGAGTTGGTGACAGGGTGTGGGTGAGTGAGGTTGGTGAGGAAAGAGTGGAGGGAAGAAGAGAGAAGGAGATAGGGAAGAGGCAGTCGGAACGATAATAAGAATGACGGGGGCGGCAGTGGGTGGAGTGGATGTGGAAAGCGCAGAGAGGGGGAATTGGTATTAAAAAAAAAGAAAATTGGAAAAATGCGAAAATAAGGCCCAAAGGGGAAGTTTTAAAGAAAAGAAAAATGGATTTAATCGGTATGGCAGTGTATAGGGATGACAATACAACAATACAAGGAGAGAAGCCGGCCTCCGTACCAGAAAATCAACCCAAAGTCAAAAATCCCGAAAATCAAAAATTAAATTCCCAGTGGGCCAGAAAAGGGACAGGCCGAGGCCGGCGAAGAAAAATTCAGTCGCATCACGGGGCCCGATTCTTTACGGAGTACGGAGTACGGAGTACATCCACGGTACTCGCGTCTTACGCCTCGTACACGCCAACCAGCTATGGTCATCGGTCGTCCCCCGGTATCTGGAGAAGTTGGAACAGCCCATGGCCATCTTCTGCCCTTGACTCCTGTTTATTTTACCTCTTCTTCTGAAGTCCGCCCCGAGCTGGTAATAAAAAAAAAAAAAAAAAAAAACATGAAAGGGCGGGTATTGCGCCCGTGACTCAAGGTACATTACTGGACTGTTTCCGGACCTGGTACGGAGTACTGACAGATCAGACTGCGAACAGTACTATGCGCAGGTAGCTAGCTGGAGTCTTCCTTCATAGTCAGTCGAAATTGACCTGGGTATTCTATACTCCGACTCTAGTATTATTGACCATAGCGAAAGGTCTTAGGAACCTTGCAAAATTCAATAAGAACTTGTGACCAGCTGGGGCAAACTAACCCATCAGCAAAGGGGGAATCCCAACGAAATCAAATCAAATCCAAATGTACTAGGATCAGATTAGTAGATGTGTTGCTTCGGTAAATGACTTCTCCTTGAATGCAGTCCCTAAAGAAAGAAAGAATTAGGTCCATTTCGGTTTCTAGGCCTCCTTGCCCAATCCTTCACGCCACTGACTAGTCGTTTGAACCGCCATCGCCACCATAGCTAGATGCTGGTCTTGATGATCCTGCTCCTTCAGTGATCCTAGACAACGAGCTGGCCTACTGACTGATGAATTGTCGCACCGCCAGTTATTGGCCCGCCTAACAACCCTCCCTAGACCGGCTGACTCGCCCACTAGGGAAATAAAGAATCTCCCATGAGATAGTTTAAATACCTAAGGTATCTATATACTTATCATTATCTATGTCTTTCCTAGTGAAGCAGCAAGTATATCAAACATCTAAATGTGGCATAAGGACATTCGTAATCCGTAAGATCTCCATCTCGTGGTTTAGCTATTTTCGTCACGGACTGGGGGGGGGGCTGTTTCTAGGGGAGGGTTGGGGCAGGAGTTATGTGGAAGGATGGACAGCGCCGTCCGCAAGGAGTGATCGCCTTGTCCGTTCCCCAAGATCTCTCCAAGCCACGTTGAAAGGTCACAGATTCGGAGGACCGCCCTCCCCTGCTCGTTTTGGGATTAGCTGTTTGTGGGAGGTGAGCAGCCGATAGTTCAACAGCCGATATTGATTTCAATTCCCGGCTGTTGAAGTTGAATCATAAGAGCAAGCGAAACGTTCAGCTCGGACAGCTCTAGATCTTACTCCATATTGCGGAGAATACAGTAGGATCACAAAAGTGGATGCCTTTAATCATGATATCTGCCTGTTACAATTCACTAGGCTAATTCCTCCTGATCTCTTTATTCATTCTTCCCACTAGTGCTATGTACGGGGGAATTGCCGGCTGAAATGCGGCAGTGGAAGTATTCCCAAGGCTGGATGGCTGCTTCCAGCGACTATTATTACCCGGCAAAAAGGGATAGTCGATCGAGTTCGAATATTCTTCGTCTTTCTAGGCCAACTGCATACATACCTCCCGGGGAACCTGTGCCATATTTCCGTAGATCACCCTCACCTTGAGATATTCCATAATTTGCATATTCCCTTCACCCGTCCTTTGGAGGCGTGATCTCTTCTCTCCACGCCGCGATCGGTCAAGGCCCGAGCCCGGTTGTTTAGGCTCTGATCCGAACCAGCTAGAATCAGCTGGGATGAAGATGAATAACTATGAAGTCAACCAGAACAAAGCCAAAGGTTAACGCCAAATCTAAATCAAAAATCGAAAACTTAGCACGGTGTACGGGACCTCAACCTGGCATATCGCGTACTACTGACTATGTACTCCGTACTTACTGCCTCCTTCGCACCCTTATCTCCCGAGATGCCACATCCTGGTCACTCTGCTAGACACCTCCAAACACACGGTAGCCCAAGTGTCACAGGCTCGTAATCACGAGTCTGCCAGCTGGCATCGTCTTTCCTCTCTGACATGACGGAAGGATCAGCATACAACAGTCAAGATCAGGAAGGCCATTACCGGAGGGTTAACCGGAGACTCGTCCTTGCCAGTCTGTTGTTATTCACGAGACCTGTACTATATTCCTTAGATAATTCAAGATTATTTCTTTGTGGACGGAGAACATACAATCCTTGCACGCCCGTCGCAGTTCCCCCCTTCCCGAATAAGGATTAGAGACGCCTCACCCTGAGCCCCCTCCCTCCTCTAAGCTTCGCCCCTAACCCGTTGGATTGGGCGACGCTACTGGACCGATCGACTGGCGGACATGGAATCGTACAGGATGCACGTTTCATCCATCATGTGATATTATTTCCACGTCAAACGAGAGGCCTCCGGGAATGTGGAGTCTTTTTCTGTGTTGCCTCTCTTCCAGTGTGTGACGATTGATTTTTCTGGTTCTGGATCATCTGGGGATCCCGGTGGGGCGGAGGAACAAGGAAGCTTTTGCGGGGGAGAAAGTCGGGGCAATCCTCGGAGAACAAACTCGGTATACTTTGAGTATATACGAGAACATGTACGGAGCACTTGTCGTATATACGCCGTTTACCTGTCAAATTCTAATACGTATTGCACAAATCTATAAACATCGCTTCTCACTACGATACCTGTAAACACTTTCAATATCCAAGTACGCGTGACTTCTGCAGAGCCCTATTACTCGGCCTACCCAGGGAACGTACATCGGCTCCACCTAGTCCCGAGTGACCGGGCTCATCGTTTGATATGGTCGACCCTTCACGATGTCCGGTGAAACGGGGCAAAGGCAAGCGAACCGCCGCAAAGTATCAAGGGTCAAGTAGTAGTTAATCAAATATGGTTCAAATGGTGCGCGAAGTTTATACATACAGGACGTGGCTATTGTCCACATATCCGATTCAATCGTCTGATTCGCCCGAAACAGCTCCATAGTCCTCATTCTTTCGCCTGGATACACTACTGTATGACACGATTTTCAATATCACACACAGCCTGTAAGGCATTTCACCATGCAGCAGCGTGGCTGTCAAACTGCTGACCATGGTGGTTGATCATGACAACGGGTCTATGACTTCTACAGCGAAAAGATAACTTCCTGACCCTGATTCTTTTGCCCTCCCTCGTCGTGATGACCTCAGAAACGGGACGGGAGTCAAGCCCATCGACTCAGCTAGCGCTTTTACGGTCTCACCCTGTCTATGATTCGGGTGGTACCAGACGGTGGCAATTTGACGCTGCAGTATGTACGGAGTAGTATGTCCTGTTGAAGGGGCCGATCAACGCTGGCTGAACAGGGGATCCACCCTCACTGAACCTGAACCATTAGGAACGTTCCAGGAAAGGCTGCCAATGATCAATTGAACATCCCGAGCGTTACTCCGACAGACTTTCTGACTAAAGAGAAGCTATGGATGTATGCTCCAGCCGGGTGCACTTAATTAAACGGAGGGTCACGCCCTCGTAAGCGGAATTTCGGGAATCGAACATCCACGGCTCCATCGTGTGCTCTTTCGCTCGCTTCGCGCGAGATTCCAAGCCGAGGTTCGATAATGACCCCGGAAGAATGCTTGCCGAGGCGAGCTTCAACACGCGGGAGGTCATACGTAACAGCAATGGAGAAATCCCATGTTAAAAGAGCCGCCACTGATGCCGCGAGATTGCCAGCGAGGGCCTGAGGCGTGGATCAGAAGATACAGTACATGGATCGGGTACAGGTGGACGGACAGCTGACTGACTGCCTAAGGGAAGTCGCCGAGGAGCGCGCTTCGGTTCGTCGATCATGCCAGCGGGGACGAAATAGGCCCCGTGGGAGTCGAAGGATTCCGTACAGTACGGGTATTCAAACGCGGTATAAGCAATTATCCAGCACGAATTAATGGTGCAGTTAGTAGTACGATCTGGGGGGCAAGACGGACGGGTACAGTCAAGGCTGAAGCTCAGTGGGCGAGGCAAAGGAAAGTGGGCAAGTGGAGAAGACCACTCAAAACTGTGGCAAGGTCACGAGCACGCCCGTCACATGATAAGCCCCCTGCCAGCCATTTGTGACATCCCAGTCTTACGGACATCTTCCCAATACCGGAATCCACTTCTGTCTCCGAGCTGGACTATTCTGGTCTAGTAGTCTATTCTGTAACATGGGCTGAGCAGCCTTGCCTACTGACAGCCACAGCATGACTGTTTTCGCTGTCCTTGTTATGGAGAATAGGATACCTATTGGCTGATATTCGAGATTCTTGGTTGTGATGACAGATACCGGTTGGCTCCAATGAAGGCGGGAGAAGTGGGCCGGCCCATGTCAGCTGGTCCCGGCCAATTTGATATCCCCCACGATTCGCACTGTCGGTCATACAGCGTGCTAAGTGCTTGGTGTGAGAATGATCCTAGCCATTCGAGGCCCTTAGAGCACCACACCAGCACTCCCTTCCAAGCTCTGTACAGGGACTGGCCGTGATAACATCCTCACAGCACGCAGTTGGAGAGCTGTAGTCTGTAGACTCGCCGATCATTCAGCCCAGCCTCATACCTACTATGTATGGATCGTCGAAGTATGTATGTGGCTGGCGTCAGCTAAATGAATCATGATACCATTCACCTCTATGTCTAGTAGTTATAGACTTTGTCAAAGTCTAGCAAGGCCACTTAACGGCCTTAGGTTATAGAATTCCGCGAGGACGTCCAGTCTGAGATACCAGGCGCTTCACGCCCATAAACCAACACCAACGGCAAGGCTTGACGGCTGTCGCGGTGAATATTCAACGGTGTCCGCGCGCAACGCCGGTAAAGTCAATACGCCCTCGCGTCTAACCAACCAGGGACATGGTCGTTGATGATGTTATGGAGTTAAAGGCAAGGCTCGAGGGTGGAAACGTCAAAGGGAAGAGAGATCGAGAAAAAGCAAAAATCAACTCGATGGTATCATCACTGGCTCGTTTCTTTGTTTCGGCCTGTAGGTCTGTACTGTAGAATCTACGAATCGAAAAATCGGTCTTCGGATGTATTCTTCATACACTTCTCATCGAGGAAAAGATGCGCCCTGGAAAGGGTCTCTCTTTGTATCACCCTCAGACGCAGACGGCAAATCACATTCCCCGGCATACCCGCCCGATTATCGAGCCGTTTCCCCGGCCAGCCCTTGGAGTGACCATGTGCGCTAGAAAGAACAAAGGCGAGATAGGTTTCCAGGTAATTGAAAATGTAAACAAGGGACCCAAGCAAAAAAAAAAAATGACTAGTGCCTGAGAGCCTCTCATTGATAGTCCATAGATTTACATAATATCGCAGTCACTGACTTGCATCTTTAAGCTAGACAATGAAAGAAAGTCCCAAGTTTGAACGTCCCAGACTCGCTGATTTGGCAAGGCAAGGGATGTTTGTCCGGGGAAGACGGGAGGGGAGCCGTGCATAGTTTTACATAGTTTCTCGACCCATGGGTCAGGTGAGCCGTTGATCTTGGAGTCAAACGTCCATCGGGTCATTGCCAATGAGCCTTTGGGGAACAGTCGATCCAGGGGCCACAGTCGTCATTCTCTTTCTTTCAAGATTTTCAGGCTGTCACTTACTTTGCCTTATTTTATGGTCTGTAAAGTGTAAAAGAAATCAGTAAACAGGGATTTGGTATTTGATTACACAGAGTATCCTCGAATTAATCTATCTGCTTGTACAAGTGTCCTTGTGACCTTTTATCATTGTTTTGCTTTTCCAAAGGGCGAGATATCGGAACGCCCTCGGGTCTACTCCATCGAAAAGGTCTGGCTGCAGTGTATCTTGGGAAAGTGGGAACTGGTTGAAACGGAGATGCCGGGCCCTGCAGTCCAGCCGGAAGCAGGACTTGCATATCCGGGCCGATCAATTCTTTCCATCGCACCTACGGACCAAACCTATGGGCTCTGTGAAGAACTTTTAATTGTCTACTAGTCTAGTAATGTCTAGTAGCTGTAAGTGTTTGAGGCTTGCAGGTGCTGTCAGATATTAATGTGATCCACATATTACACACTCTCAACCCCATACATTAATGGTATATTGATGTCAACATCAACTTTAAATCAGACGTAACACAACACCCATCAAGCTCTACGGCGATATACCTTGGTAATTATGAACATGGACCGCCCTGGATGTCAAAGCCAGTATGTCCATGCCTAATTGGACTTCTTCCGCTTCAAGCGCGCCTACCCCCTAGGCCCATCCATTACTCGCTAATTCTAAACCGATTTCACTCACCCAATCCCATTCGCAATTGAATACAAGTCATCTGGATAATCCTGATTTAATACTTCGTACGTTGTACATACCAATTAAAGGTCTGATCTTGTTTGGAGATTGAAGTGCCTCTCCCTTGTTTCGGATGCGGGTAACGCTATGTGAGCAAATCTGCTGTACGCTTCCCCTTTCCTCCTGTCGATCAAAGTATCCAGCTGGTTGGGAGCGCTGGCATGTCTTCCACTTCGCATTCTCCAATTCTGTGGGTCCTTAATGCCAGGGCTAGGCTCAAGGCGTGTTGGATGCACGGTACTTTATTTGATGTGCTTTCTTGATGTATGCCACCTCGTCATTGTCGAGAGATCCATTTTGTTGTTGATGCGAGGGCTTTCCGAGTTGATCTTTGAATATTGGGATAATTGTGCAATTTGAAAGATGGTTTCCTGGTAATTTCAGATCAATTCACAAGAAATTAGCATCATGTTGCCAAAGTGATGTCGTGATAAACCATACGAAATTCAAACAGTTATATATTTACACCTCCTGACTCACTGCTTGCAATTTTCTATTCGTGTTGACTCGTAAGAAGATCAAATGAGACTAAAAACACCCGCGATAGCCTCAAAATAGAGACATAATTTTGAAATTATATTCTCCTCGCAGTTTGAGGGTTTATAATATGACAAAAACTGATACGAAGGCTTAGAAGTGGCGCCGGCCTTCCGAATTAAGAATCTGACCTAATGACCAGGGGACAGACCTAGTTGAAGATCACCTTTTGCGCCCTGATCCTCACGCTCCGAGTCAATAGTAATAATAAACCATAAGCTGATACATCAACGGAAGGCCAGCAAATCACACCCCAAACCCCCCAAATATGGGCTGTGTCAAACCATGTGTACTCCGTCTAGCGGTCGGCCTCGTTGGGGGCGGCTATCTTCTGACAGGTCGCGTTGCTTTTTTCCCCATCTTCGCATTGGACGGCAGCAGCGGCTCGCGATCAAAGACATTTCGAATCCTAGTCGATCTGGTCTATCTCGGTGTGATCGTGGCTGAACTGGCGCTGCCTGTGTGATGGAGGGCTCCTGGGCTGCTCTTTGTTTGCTGATCGCGGCATGGCCCCCAGGTCATGGGGCTTTTGCCAGGGGAGGGCGATCTAGACCCGGTCAGCCCTTTCTCCCTGGTGTGTGGGCCGATCTCGGGCAGGAACTCAAATCTCAAATATTGTGAGATGGATGTACTTGTGTAGTTCTACATGAATGGTGGTGAATCGGCGCCACTATGTATAGTGCCTGGTGTGGTTGATGTCGTTGTCCGAGTTGAGCTGTTTGCATGGTGGCTTGTGTGGTTGGGGATTGGGGCTGGCGATTTCGGTGGGCCAGGATCTGCGGTTGCCTTGGGTGGATATTTCTTTGATGCTGGGGTAAATGACTAGCTAGCTAGATATCTATGGGGTACGGGGTAACCGGCCCCTTACAAATATTACATATTTTTCGGACCCTCGCTCCGCGAGGGTCTGCCACCCATACGATAATGCC